>VZRE01000338.1:28604-141163 GCA_013396775.1 Cephalopterus ornatus | reverse complement strand
ACTTTGATTTTTTTAAAAAAAACTTGGTTTTTTTTTTGTTTTTTTTTTTTTTTTTTTTTTTAAATTTTCAGCCTAGGCATAAGTTACCAGGCAAATTGGGGAATTGAAGGCTAATATTGTCTTAGGAAGAAAGGCACGTCTACTCATGATGTTAAAATCTAAATGCTCCAGTCAGGAGATGTATAATATATTTTTCACAACAAACATTTAATTTAAAAAAATTGTATTTATTCTGAAAAGACAAAACTGTTTGGATTTAGGTATTTCGGCTGCGGTTGAAACACTCTCACATATCAATCTTACTCCTCTCAGATTGTTGGCGTACAGTAATATATTGATTGACTGGATTGTATTAAGCAAATTTCTTTCTTGGTAACATGTTTCTCAGATATTTCCTGCTGATTTTAAAATGAGATATTATTTAAATCCCCCCTACGTGTTACTGGAAGAAAACTTTGATGTCTTAAATATTTGACAATTTTAACATCTATTGGTTACTTACACACACCTTGCATTAAGGAGAAAAAGTTTTACTTCAGAAGCCACTCAAGCTATTTCTATTTCATGGGTTTTTTAGTATAAAGAAATTGTGAGTTTTACAGTAAAGTACAACCACAACTATACCCATTGAATAGGTTTTGTGGGGCTCACGTGAGTGTTGTGAGGGGTTTTTTTTTGCCAGACAAGGTTAGCCAGATTTTATTTCACTAAGAATTGCTGACAGAAAAGATTATGTATCGTTTAATCATCACTTTCAGGGTTATAATACGTTCTGTGATTAAAAAGCTTTCACAAACAAATTTCAGAAAGGTGTTTCAATATTTAATACTTCATATTTAAAGATCTATAACTGTGCCAGAGAAAAAACCCAAAGCAATAATATTTTATTTTGAGATCTGCCTTTGAGTGCAACTAGGAAAATGCACTTTTAACTTCCTTTCCCTTATAGATTATACACATTTGAAACTAAAAAAAAAGTACAAAAAAGACTTAAAGCTCCCTGGTATTTTTTAAGCATCCCATTAAATAAATGTATAAAGGAGAACATTAATGCACGTGAAATGTTTTAGTTACAAAACAAATGGCACAGCAAGAATCTAGAATATCAGAAGACCATTGATAAAATAGATTTATAACTTAAAATAGTGAGAGTATATCCTAATTCATACTTTAAAACCCCTCAAACTTTCACAAAAATAATTTTCTTTTTAGCTTTTATTATTATTATTCCTTTTTGTCCTTCTAGTCAACCCTGGAAATGTCACAAAACACATTACAACAACTAGCATAAATAGAAGGTTTGTTTCTCTTCCCTCCTTCCTTGAAGCAGGAACTTTTCTGGGAAGAATTTGAATCCTAGAACCACTTGCTACTTATCAGTCTTTTCAACACAAGCATGTACATGTTCAAAGAAGCTAAGATTAATCTCTAAATACAGCTGGAACATTTCTCCTAAATAGGGTGGGTCATATTTAGATGGTTCTGTAAAAGAGCTTTCTTTCTATGGGGCCTTAAGACGTCTCTCATATTGCCCAACAGGAAGGTTAAATTGGATTGTGAGGAGCAACAGAGTACTTTTCCTTCTTACACTCTCATGGTGAAAAAGCTTCTCTTTCGTGTCACGTATCATCCCCAGCTTCAGCTAGAATCTCAGACACATAAATCAAAAAGCTGTCACTTCTTCTAAAAACATTTGTATGTAGCGACAATACAATTTTCATGCCTGACAACATAATGAAACACTTCTGTATGGAAGCTGCTAGAAGTGTTATTTGCTTGACTCAAGTGACCAGCAGCAGAAGTTCCACTCTCTTCTGCAGCGACCTCTGGTCTAGAAGAGGATGAGGTAAACAGTATTTCTGCTGTAAATAAGGACTATCCAGGCATAGTTTACTAGAGACTCAGTGTCACTTGATTAACGTGTTTACTGAAATAGTGCCCATCAAAAAATAAATCAGATTAAAGCATGGCCACTGCTGTAGAAATGTTTAGAAAGAATTCCTGCTGTGAAGAGCTCATCGCGTGCATAAAGTGAAAAACAAAACCTTGAAACCAGTTACACCATCCCAGCCTACAGAACATTCTGGAAGCCTCTCTGAAAGAAAAGCCATGGTGCTGCATGATGGGCATCACTTGGAGCAGGGGGGCAGCAATCAGACAACACAGTGAAGTGAAAAATGTTTTCTGAGTTGCAATGTCTGATGTGTGTATGGGACCTCACTGTCATCATCTGTGCAGCATTGGCCTGAGTTTTTCTAACACACTGCCTTCAAGGAAGAGTTCATTCTTTATCCAAGATAAACACCTCTCACTCTCAGTGGCCATGGAGGTGGGAAAGGGGCAAACTGAGATGTGGCTTCCTCATTCTGTTTCAGTAGGGTGAACAGAATGATTCCCAGGCAGATAAGAGAATCATTAAGGTTGGAAAAGACCTCCAAGATCATTGAGTCCACCCTTGGACCAAATGCTGCCATGTCAACTAAACCACAGCACGAAGTGCCACATCCACTTGTTTCTTGAACCCTTCCAGGGATGGTTACTCCAACACCTCCTGGGCAGCCCATTCCAAAGGTTAACCACCCTTTCAGTGAAGAAATTCTTCCTGATGTCCCGCATGAACTTCCCTGGCACAGCTTTCCTCTTGTCCTGTCTCTAGTTGCCCAGGAAAAGAGGCTGACCTCTACCTCTGTCCCTCAAGAGCTGTCAAGTCTGTTTTCAAAGGAGTGCTCCCCAGTGCAAAATGTTAAGAGTACACATAGAGGCAAATCCATCTGTTTTAAAGGTGCCAAAAAGTGCAACCAGAAAAAAAAAATCTTAAAAGGGACCTTCTATATATCAATGACAATAATAATAAAGACCTGTCCCTCTCAAGTATTTTGATCACCAGAAAAGAGGTTATTAATATGAAAACAAATGTAAAAAGGTTTGCTAAAGTTGCACCAGACAGGAGTGGTAACAGGAAATAAAATGTGTGTCTGCTGTGTAGCAAACGCAATGGAGATCTGAAAGATAAAATGGGAGGAAAACTGAAACAGAGTGATTTATTACCTAGTCAACTAAACTTAAATTTTCATTAATGTTAAATGCTTTTATGACTGTTCGTGGGCACTGAAAACTGTAATGAATGTCCCTAGACACTAAGAGCTAGAGTTAATTCATATATAAACTATTCAGATATTCTTACTGGAACTGATAAAAATTAGTGAGCTAAAGAAAAAGCACTTTGTGAGGTCAGTCAGAAATAACACAGATGAATCAGGAGCATGAAAGCTGTCTCAAGTAAGAAGAACCAAAAGAACAGAAAGAATCTAAAGAACAAGAAGGAAATAAGTAACCTGATGAAAACTACAGTATTTAAAGAGAAATTCAGCAACTATTGTACTTTATATCTTTTTCTTGACTTTTAGAAACAATAGAGGAATACAGCATGCAAAATAAATTTCCTAAATAGCAGAATTCAATGAATAGAATACTATGATTGGTACCATTATTTTTTTAGATTATAATGAGCTCATATCCAACTATGCCAGACTGATATTCGTCAGACCCACCCGAAAGAAAATTAGAAGTTTTCTCTGTCAATTCAAGCTGAGAAACTGCAAAAGCAGCCCTAGCTTTGATTACTTGATGCAATAGCTGGCTTCCCTCTGAGACAAAACTACTTGTGTCTCAACATTTTATTCCCAAGGTCCTTATCCAAGCAAGTTTCATGGAATTAGGTTCCTCTCCTTTCACTCAGCTGTTACAGAACCTCTGGTGCCGGTCTGGTTTGAGGGCTTGGTGGTTATACTGGAGTTACAGAATAACACCCTGGTAATAAAAAGCAATAGAGAGCTGGTAAACCTCAGACATTAGAACTTGTCTTCAGTGAGTTGTTTGTTTTTATTTTAAAGCCAACAAACCCTAACCACCACCCCAATTCCTCCCAAATAAGCACAGCATATCCAAACAAAAAGTTAACTATCTTTAAATTAATTCAGAAAAAAAATTCCCATCTACCCACATAAACATCCACAAGTCTAGGTTGTATAGCCAATTCAAAGCTCAGATTTCCTTAAACATTTCCATATTATTAATAATAATTGGTTAAATCAAGTAATTAGCTCTATTTGTATCTAACAAAAGTATCCTGACTAAGATTTGCATATAGAACTCTGTTTCTTCACAACTTTATTAGAATTAAAGGGGGAAAACATTAGTTCTATGAACATAATATTAACTGAACATGCACAATTAATGTCTAATTAAACAACTGGAAAACCTGAAGTTTTCCTGGATGTTTTGGGCTACTAAATAAACGTCTTTCAAGTCACGGTTAACACTTTCACCTAGTACAAATAACCCACTCAGGCAGATGACACCACCACACAGTCACAAAAAGGCCTTAGCTGATATTCATGACACTCAAACTTCAGGATGCACAGCGATACCTCAACCAGCACTGATAAAATTGCTCCCAGACCGTGTTAACACACTTGGCACATGTCATTCTAAGACTGCCTGACACCTGGAAATTACTAATCACCATGTACACCTATTCCCATCTCGAGGAAACTCTGATGTTGCTCCTTTCTGAACCTTTTGCAGGTGGCTGAGAACAGCAGATGTTTTATGCAGCGTGTCAGGGAGAAAGCCAGGCAGTGGCCAAAACAGCAGCTCTGCAGAGACTGCATCCCACTTTGTTAGTCACAATTCTCATCTTGATGAAAAAGCAGCTTGGTAAAGTTGCTATCAGCTGAGAAAGCGATGTGAATAGGAATAATGAAAGTTCTCAGATCATATGTCTGCTTTGTGATCTCCCTGAGTCTTCAAAAGGCCACCACCAGACACTTTCTGCATCTGAAGTTAACCAACCTTATAAATCAAAAAAAAAAGATACACATGAAAATCCCAAACCTTGACAGAAAACAATTTATGAGGCTGTCACCATTAGGCTTCTGTTAACACAACTGTCTCCTCTTCAAGGGTACTTACACAAGTCCATGTTCAACCTGGAAAAAAAAGAGAGACTTCCATCATGCACTTAAAAGCAATAGATTTTTCCAAACAGTTTCCATGCAAAAATATAAGCTCTAGTAATCAAGGAACAAGACAGGCATATTGGTCTATCTTTTTAAGTACTGTCAGAGAATTCATACATTAAAGGTATTACTTTTTTTTTGTTGTTGTTCAAAACATTATTTATAACTCCAGAGCTTGTTTTGCTATCAACCAAGCAGAAATTATTCTGATAAAATATTCAGAAACAGAGTTACCTTCAAAGATTGAATTTACTTATTGAACATTGTGAATTCCCACTTTATTATAATGATTATGAGATAAAGGAGTCTGACTAATATTTTGTGTCTATTTTTTATTGTTTTCTTTTTTTGTTTGCTTGTTTGTTTTAATCAAAGAAAGCTTTATCTTACTGTATCTAACTCCACATTTTCTTCTCAATGAAAATATATAAATTTTGCAAAGATCTAACTCCTGCAGAGCCAACCACAGGAGTAGCCACATAGTGTTCGAAGTACCAACCATCCTACAGAAACCACCTACTGAAAAGCAAAGGGTTTAGGAGAAGTGGGCTAGCAACAGTATTTCAATAGCAGCCATTTAGGAAATGAGGGGTTATGATGAGCAATTAGCCTAAATTAAATGGTGGTTTCTAATGATTTGACTCAGTATACAAATGGTTGCTAAAGCTGGGGAAAGTTCATTGCACAGTCTGCTATTCTGTGCTAAACTGCATCTCATCTCTTCTTAACGTTTTACATTGTTTTCCTAAAGACATGGACTTTCCTAAAGTCATACTAATGACTTACAGGTTACATATTCTACTGTAGAAAACATAATCAGCACTAAATAAAAGGATGGTTCTATGTATCTTCGTAAGTTCTGCTATCTACTGGCACTGAATTAAGTCATTGAGATACAGTCAGCTCAGAAAGACAGATAAATACTAATGATTTCCACTTGCACTTTGGACTACTTTGGCCCTGGTACACTTTTTACTGGAGTCATCTGCATCCTGCAGTTGCTAAAGATTGGAACTGCAGCCAAAGATAAACCCAGTTATGATTTCAAGGCCACGTTGTTGCCATGCACTCATGTTAGCAGTGATTTTTACCGAACCTATGGATTCTAGTATTATTTAAAACAAACAAAAACCCCCCAAACAAACCCCTTTCTGTTAATTACTCAGGAACTGAAACATTTAGTAAGCAATAACAAAATACTGCAGTGTTCTAAATACTATAAAGATGTAAGTGATGGTATTTGAATTCACAAAAAAGTGCTAACAGAATAAAAATATATGCTTAGTTGTATCTGCCGTTGTGAACATATATTGCCTTTAACTGCTAAAATTAAGTAGACTCATAATCAGAATGTAATTCTGAAGTCAAATATTAGAAATTTTCACCTTCTCCCAAGGAGACATTACTGAGGACAATGGAAATTAATGTCACAATGGTTTCCCAGGTCTTAGAAGAATACGGTTATGCAATTTGAATCAATCAGCAGTAATTTGTGTGCATAAAGTTAACATCACTCTGTAATGCCTCACAGCTTTCTGAGAGTTAGCTGCTGTAACTTAAGGGAATCAAAAATATTTTCATCCTTTTGCTACAGACTGCATCTTCAAATGTGAAAAATTTTAGAAATGTGTGACTATGTCATAGAAACACTTCCTCCCTCCCTTTTCTATTGCTTAAAGTCTGTAAACAAGGGTGCTTGTTTCTGAAAAGTTTTATTGGCTTTTTTTTTTTGTTTGTTGTTTTGGTGATTTTGATTTTTTGTGGTGATGGTTTTTTTTTGTTTTGGTTTTTTTTCCAATCAAAACTTTTTTTAAGATGCTTTTTTAAATTAATTTTTTGAAGTACCATTTTTTCCATTTAGAGGTGAAACTGCTTATTGATAGCAGAGCTATATAAACTCCTTTAGCAAGATGCATAAGGGATGGAGACCCAGTAATGCAGGGGAATAGGAATAACCTATGGGAATGTGGAAAAGACATCAACTGCCACTCTTGGTGAGTTCTGACCTCTCTGTAACAAAGACCGGTGGGGAGTCTGTGAGTGTCAGTATCTAAAGCAGCAGATAAGGTAAACACAAAAGAGATCAATGTCAGCATTCACTGGGCAGCCCTGAGTTTTGTGAACACACACAACAGGTTTTCTGCTTTTTTTCAAACACACCAGCCTGACCTTGTAATAGCATCTGACAAAATGTGCCCAAGGGCAGCAGGATTCAGTGGGACTCTGACCGGGCCACGTCTGCACCACAAGTGTGCTCACACACCTCCAGCTACTGACCAGAGGGCAAAGAAGCTGCAGAGAGTCAGGGAGCTATTTAAGCATCCTGCTTATGTAAGGATCTCCTGAGACCTCAGAAACTTGACTTTCTTAAATCTTCCCTTGCTCAAGGAACTCTGTGTTCTTCTGCTCACTCACCAGCTTGTGCATGGCTTCGTGAGTTTATAATGTAGCTGCCGAGCTCTGCTCAGGTTTGAGTCTCTCATTTATATCACTGCTTTGTCATGAAAGGTGGAAAAATTTCTCCTGTAGATACAAAGACAGTCGTGGGCAAATAGAAGACAACTAGGGAAATCATTACATTAGCGGGAAAAAAAAAAGATAACAGCATTGCTATAGCATGTATTAAAAACCACTCACCTCTGTTTCTAACTCGTGGACATATGGAAAAGTTCCTTCGATTGTGGCTAAAGTTTTCCAGATTAGAAGCAACACAAACAACTTTCAACTAATTTTTTTCTTTCTACATGTTCTAAATTTAAAAAAAAAATAATCAAAACTTTGTTATTTCTGAGAAAATTGTCTTAATGAATGAACATCTAAGGATTTGTGAGCCAATCTGAAGCAGTTCCCCCCCTCCACAAAGTCTGTTGCGAACAGAAAGTTTTCCATTCGCTGTAGGGATACATAAAAGTGTGATATTTTTTGTTAGTCTTTATTTTATGTCATTATTAAATCCACCCTGATCTGCTTTATACTGCATGAACTGGGCAGTTTTTCCCCAGGGTACCTGATCAGCCATGTAGATGAGTGTCCCCTTGCAGCAAACCAGCCCAGTCACTCATAAAATACCACTTCATGGGGAAAAGCAGTCCTGCTTTTCCTGAAAGTCGCTCTCAGGGTAACTGGTTTGGAAGTATGGATCATGACACACATAAAATAATATCAATTTGATACAGCTCATAAATAGAAAAAAATGGATCTTTCATAGATTTTTTTTTTTCCCCAATCGTGGTTATTAACTATGGTATCTGATTTACCTGGCAATGTTTTGGAAGTGGAGGGAATGACTGTAAGGTTGACCTTTGAAAGAAGAGACCGGGAACTGTCCCCATGTTGAGCAAAGGCAGTGCCAGCTTTTTTTAATTTTTTTAATCTTCTTTTTCTTTTGAAATATTAAGCAAGGTGTCTCTCTCTTTCCTGCATACACCTGCATAATTTACTCATAGAAGTTCTAGGCAAAAGATGGTAAATGCACAGCCCACATCAGCTTTCAAAACTGCATCTCTACCCAGCCATATAATCCAGATGCATCTTCCTCCTCAGCTTGATAAACCCCTCACATTTGGCTGCTTTAATAGCAGCCTCCGCAGACATGACACAGGCTGCAAGAACAGCGCTGATCAAGTCTTCTAAAGGGCTCATTTTCAAAATTTTTACCAAACATTCACCAAGGAATAACAAAATCATATTATCAGAGAATAGTTCTTCCTCTAGCCCCATCTTGCTGTTTTAATCAGTTCAGTTGAGCTCTACGATACACCTACTAAACTGCCAAAGCTTATTTCTCCCTTTCCAGCCTTACCTGGGGATAAAAAATACCAAACAAAACCAAAAAAAAAAAATCAAATTTCTATGTCTTTTTAAAAACATCAATAAAACCAAAAACCTTTTTGTAAAGAAGAGAAAGAAGAGATCCTCTCTATTGCTTTCTATTTCTCTGTTATAATTTGTTTTGTGAAATGTTGCATTTTCCACCACTTCACTGAGAAAATTAAGTTATCACTGCTGGAAAACAAGGACATAAGGAAGTTACTGAAGTGTGATAAACTAGTTTTTCAGTATCTGTGAAATTCAAGGACATCCATACACATCAGAGGAAGAGGAAAGGTTTCTGTCCATAAGATTTTCTGAATCTTAGCTGATAAAATGAAAACAGCTATTTATTTATTAGGTTCTATATTGTTATTAGTTATATTCCTATAAAACTATCCTGTGCTGCACAAATATATTTGATTTTTTTAGCTGTACTACAACAGGACAAAATATTTCTTAAAATTATTTCTCATTTTTTCAGATTTCCTTGTCACCTGATCTTCATGCACACATCAGAGATGGGTTTTCTCTGAGGAAATTAGGGGTGGCAAAGAGGGAGACACTACAAAATAAAATGAGCTAAAACATAATTAAATGCAAAAGATTATCTAAGCCAAGAAGGTATCATCCTGAAACATAAATCCCAATAAGATCATTATGGAGCAAAACAACAACATGAGAATTCACATGTTTTTTAAAGGCTCCAAAGGAAAGAAGAAAATCTAAAATAATTTGTCTATCAGTCCAGTGGATGCATAGGCACCAAGCACAAATTGAGGAATTGTGGAAGAGTTTCTGCTCTGGGGAATTCACTAGCAAACTGTGTCTTCTTACTTAAAGCAGCTCTGAGAAAATGTGGAAAAATAGCTCTTTGACTCCTTATTTACTAAACAGAATGCTAGTGAGAAATAAACACCTATTCCTTTTCTTCTCATGAGTGTTTCCAGAGATAAAGTATCCAAAAGGAGGATGATGGAACAACCTAATAAAATATAGATATAGGACAAGAGAAATTTCACATGGAATTTCCTCAGCTGCTGAAGGACACTGCTAATTTTTCACAAATCGCCCTTCTACATAATTTCCTCTATTAATTATAGCCATTGCACATTATAGACTTAAGGTATTTACCATATAAGAAGGTAATTTGATGTCCTCCTTGCAGCCTGCAAGGCCCCTTTGACCTGACCTATAGGGAATCTGAACGTTTTAATAAATAAATACGTATAAACTATCACGTTAGTATTTATGTTGCTCCTTTTAAGAAGTACTTTTTTTATTCCTCCTTTCTGTGAAATATTTCAGGAGTTACAGTAACAAAGCCACATCAGACTTTGTGATCAAAGTAATTATACTGTATAAGATTCCACCACTCTATTTACATACTTGTCCATAGAAATGAATGTTATTTATAATTCCCTTCATCTAGAAGTACTGCTGTAAGAACACACAATCAATTCCTAAAGGAAATTGGAAATACAATTAGACCAAATATTTTAAAAAAATGAACTAGTAGAACATTTTTCTACAAAAGATGCTGACGCAGCAGAATGAAAAATTGTTAAAAAGGCTATGTCAACTCTCTTGGTATTTTAAACTCAAAACAGACTTTAAACTCGAAACAGGTTTATCCTGGACAGTTGCCCCTAAAGGTGTCCCCACTTTTACAAGACAACGAACTTGCTAGAAATTTACTTGACCTGTGAAGGATGTCCCCAGATCTCCAGCTGGTAACTAGACAATCTGCAGCTCCATTCAGTCAGATATTTCAAGTCTTTCAGAATAAATTTCAACCTGAAGAGTTAAAAGAAATGCCTCGCTTGGGGATAATTTCTTTTTAAATACAAATTAGTGAAATAGTTTTCTATGATCTGCTCATAAATTTCAAGATAGATGCTAACACGGAAAATGAGATGCTAACACGGAAAATGAGATGCTAACACGGAAAATGAAGTCTCTCTCCTCCTTCCAGTTCAAAGCTGGGTTTCCTAACCTGGGGAAATTTGCACACTTTCTGGCCCACAGGAATATATTAATCTCTGAATTATTGCTAAAAATTAAATACCAATACCACAGTTCTTTCCCCTCTCTGTATTAAGTAGAATATATCTACCAGACCAGGTGAAAAAGATAACATAGCCCAAGAAGGCCACATTTAAAAAGTGGATAGCTTAAAAATAAATCAGACACTTACCTGGTTAGAACTTTAAGGTTCTATAAACCTGCCCAAGAAGAGGATCATCAGACATGGAGGTACTATAAATACTCCAGAGCCTAAATACAGATCTTCTGAGCAATAGCAAAGCCTACATGTTCATTGTAGATACCTGTGGTGATCCAAGTGAGTACAACCCCGGTACCTTGCAAGAAAAAATGTAAGTTCATTAAGGAAATGAGTTTATAGATTCATCATCCACTATTCAAAGTGATTAATTATCATGATATGTAGACTCAACCAGTAATTAATTACACCTAACTATCTAAACAGATTTTTTTATTTTTAGCTGTAAAACCACTGTTAAATATACAGTGCACAAGTGGTAAAAAGAGCAAATATGCTAAGTAGTCACCAAAAGACTCAGATTTACCACCTCCTGATGTCAGGTGTTTTACTTCCCAGACAAGTGATATGACTCCTCATCCAACAAAGAAATATCATCATAACACTACTTGTGATGGTGACCAGACTGCCTTGTAAAAGAGGAAAGGAGCGTGGGTGTTGAAGCCTGAACATCTCTGGGCCCATGAGCCTTCAAAGGGAAGACTGACTATGAAAGTTAACACATCCTACCAAAAAGGCAAGAAACGCGTGGGAAGTTCTAATGCTCTAAATGTGTCTGAGCGCTCACTCTTAGGGGGGCCTTTGAAAGCTGTCATTGAGAGAAGTTTTTCAAAGAGATTTCTATAGTGAGCATCTCAGAAGAAGCTGGTTTTTAAACAGGATTTGCAACAAGCCACATTGCCTGTGATGGTAATATTACTAATACATAAACAGCCAAAACACCTCCAGAATCCCTGCCTAACTCTGTTTGGCCATCTTCCAAGGACAACAATGATAAAATTAAATAAAAATAACTCCCCTCCCCCCCAACCTGTGGATACTACATGTTACACCTAATCATTCATATCTGTCCTCTGCTTTAGCAAACCCAAAAAAAGTCATGGCAAGAGAAAAGAAATACAATCACAGTCCCTTCTTCTTTTTCCTCCTCCAAAAGTCTTACCAGCACAGAATAAAACCTTCCTCTTTTGCTTTAGAGCACCTGGTTCCCCCTTGCTAGCTAAAAGTAATTAGCCTTTAATTATCACCAGTTACATTTTCACCTGCAAATCACTGCAGAGTCAGGCTTGCTCCATTAGCATATTCATCTCCCACCTGCAGGCAGGAGGAAACACTTCTGCACTTCAGCTGAGGGATTAACCTTTAATTTGCTCGTGCCTCGGCTGCATTCTCAGCTGAACGCACAGAAGGAAATCTATGGATGTGTGTAAAGATTGAAGCGGTCAAATGATCTTTTTTACTAGAAATGGATGCTAAGTGTTTCTTATACCTTTCTACAAGGTTAACCATGGGAAAAACCTTGAAATGTTTTCACAGTAATACACATTGACATAAAAAAAAAAAATCAATATACAGATAAACTATCGAATCCTTTGGTTTTTCTCTCACTAGTTTAATATTGCTAAGTGAATGGAGATTTTGAGACATTGATATATCAGTGAAAATACTAAGCATGAAGTTCTCATGAATCCTCTAAAACTTTCTGCTAGACAGGTAATGGTCTCAAAGGTGGATAGTCTGATTCTCACTACCAAATACAGATACTTCAGCTGACTTTCCAGCAACTTATTTTCAGCTTTACCAGTCTTATAAAATTTATTCTCCAGCTGAATTTTTGCTGGCATTACTATTTTTCATAAACATAACATTATTTTTTGCATGAATACAGATTGAATGATGCAAATGTTTATAGGCAAAAGCTTTAATTGTGCAAACAAACACATCTTTATGCAGGTGCCACGTTCTGATGACTTCAAAAGGACTAACAGTGTGTGTAAAAATATCACTAAGGTGCATATTTTTAGGAGGAAGGCAAAGAGCTGTTTTAGACCTGGACATTATGGCCAGTGCCTGGAATAATATATGCACAGCTGGAATATAAATAACATGCACTACACTAATATTTACTATAGAAAGTCTTAGCTTAGAAATTTATTTTGTTTTACATTTAAAAAAATAAATGGAATAGCTTCATATTAAAGATATCCCATATACAATCTATTGTTTAAATTAAACAAAAGGAACGGAGAAAATCTTCCTTCCCTGAATCTAACAACCTCAGTTGTTTTGCAGACACAAACCCCCTAAAATTAAAAGTGTCCTCCAAAATACAAGAGGTAAACTGAATTGTTATAATTGACCTCCTAAAAAAATAACCTTGTGCCACAGTAATTAATTTACTTTTTGAGTATTTTTCTTTCTCGTGCAGTACAGTGTATCTTTATGTCTGATAAGACTCTGTTGACAAGTTATGCATAAATATGTAAAATATGCATAAAATTGTTTCAAAAATGTGTTTATTAGATTGGCTGTAATAGGTTCAGCGCAACTAGGACACTATATCATTTTATTATCATCATCATCTTAATTATATTTATGGAAAATGCATCTTAAAACAGTATGGAGACAAAATAATATAAATTACGATTCTGAAAACAGAAAACAGTTTAAAAATTGGTGAATTTGTGTTCTCTTTAGTATGCAAATAGATTTTTCTTTTTATGAAATGTAAAAGACAATTTACCAGAAGAAAACAAAACCTTTGGTGGTGAACAAGGGTTTGTGATAAAAGCTACAATTTCTCTAAAAAAAAAGTATTTCTAAATCTTTTCTAAAACAATGTTGTATTTTGCATTTAGCCTCTTCATAGATGCAAAAATGTTGATTGCATTCTTTTCTGTGCTAAAGCCTTGGGATACCAGGATACACAACAGCTCTGATACTAATGTACCTGTGCAGCTGTTAGATTCTTTTTTGCCAGTTTAGTTCAGATAAACGAAGTTGGATTTCTGAAGACTTAGACAGGTATTTAGCCCACAAGGCTTTGATTTCTTCTGAATTAAAATTCTTTTTTTGGGTTCAACAAAAATTTCCATCTTAACTTGAAAACTCTCTTCGTAAGATTTTAATCAAAATTAATTGAAAAACTAAAAAGTTTTCCTGTGGGAACTTAACAAGACAGTATTTTCTACTGAAGATAATTTAATCAAATATTTCCCAGCTATATTCATCTTTCTATCCTGCTGCATGCTGATAAATGAGAGCTTTCTGCCAAGATACAGTGACTTTGTTAGTGTGGAATATGTGTAAAATGAAAATAGTTTAGAAAAGCAAAATACATTGGAATGGTGGAGCCTTTTTTCCATGATTAATAAGCTCAAATTGACTTTTTGAGAAGATCAGACTTAAAACCACAAATATTTTCGGGTTGAAACACTTAGCTAGACCAGTGACCATGTTTTTCCCCAAATGGAGATGTAGAGATGATACAAGGAAGATAACACTATAGCAAAGCACTGATGGTAATGCTGGATGGGACTTCATCAGGCTTCAAGATGAAACAAGAACTTCAAGATGAAGCCAAAACAGTTACTTGTTTATTTTGTAGATATCCAAAATTAGAAATTACAGTTTATAATAGGTTATTTCTGTGACAAAGCACATCGGACGTCATACACACATCCTTGACCTACCATTACCAACGGTGCCAATAAAATAATCTTACTTAATATTAAAGCAAAAGAAATTTGTAAGGTGTAGGATGCTGCAGGAACTCCAGTTGTTTTGGTCAGAGTTTCAACAATTCAAATTAAAAAAAGCAAATGTAAATTTAAGACCATATCATAAATAAGAAAGATGCTGACAATCTGAAAAGTATTTCAAAGACATCTAGAAAACAGATACTAATTATGCTGACATATAGAATCGAAATGGATTAATCATAGAATAGGTAATACATTCAGTGGAATCAATCACAATGGGTCATCTGGCCCAGCCTCCCTGCTCAAGCATCATCGTAGAACATATTGCAGAGACTTGGAGATACTAGGGAAGTACTTACTGAAAAATCAATAAGGAAAAACAATATGGGGATTTTTTCTTTAAATGTGATTCGAAATTTTAGAGGAGAGAACTTTAAGTTCTTAGGACTTTTTTTTTTTTTTTAAATTAAGCCTATCTCAAGGTATAGTAGTTATGACAACATGTATCTGAATGTTGAAGGTTATTTTAAAGGCAAAAAAGCAAATTATTAAATTTCTAGACTTAAATATTCTAAACACCTGTAAATCTCTCATAGCCTATCACCATAAATAAATAATCCAGCCAATTCTTCAGTTTCATATGGTTTTGTCTCACTTGTTTCCCCTCCTTTACATTATCCACTCATAATTCTAACACTGCTCTTTTACAGACATATAGGCCCTAGGTACTGCTGCCATCCAGAAAACAGCCTATGTATTTTAGGTCACATTGCCATGACATAGAAAAGAGGGTTATGTCTGAAAATATAAATTTGTAATATATATCATGCAGTGTTATATAAATTTACCATACACACTTTTCATTTGTAGGAGAGCCATCATATTTGCCATGAAGTTTCCTCAGAGAGAAATATGACACAGTTCCTTTTCTTACACGGATGTCACAGTAAATCCATGATATTCGAAGCACGTTCTCTATGCCAAGACAGAACTTAATTATAATTCAATACATTTGGCTGGAAATCAAAATAGCTACCCCCTACCCAAAGCAAAGGCACCAAAAACATTTGCTTTGACTTAAATGATTGCAAAATTTTCAGCACAGAAGACAATACATCAATTTCTTGACACTTCCTTCAAATTGGCTTTTAACATGCAAACTCAAAGGAGGTAATTTATCTTTTCCCTTCTTTAGCCATCCCTTTCTAGTTTACTAGGTTTCATTAAAATATTCTGCATTAAATACAGTCCTTCCTCCCTAGCAAAGAACACATAACTGTTTTAATGCGACTGCACTTGTAAATGTTTCAAGTAGAGCTAAGGAATGTGCTACTTAATCTGATACTATTTAAAGTATATAAACTTTAATTAAGTAAGCTTAATTTACACGTATTTCAAGTATGCACATATCACCTTGCACTGACAGTCCGTAAAAACATTTGCACGTGAATTTCACCAATACTCAACCTTTGTAATCCTTGGCTATACCAAGTCGTCGGCAAATCTCCACACGTATAACATAAATGTTGTGATACCTTAATAATCTTTAAAGCTGCATTTTTGAGACTTCTTAATTCAGTAAGTAATCAATAATTCATGCCATTCATATAAGTAGCTTTTTTTCCCCTGAAAATGAAGGTTAAATGAAGCCCTCACACCATGAGTAAAAAAGGCTTCATCACTGTGGCATCCAGTATCATTTCTGTACTACTTATTTGGGGCACAGAAACATGAATTACTTCTCAGTGCCTAGCCATGACAAAACATGACTGATGCTCAAGTGGATGACATATTTTCCTATCTCAAACGTCTGTGATGAGCATCTGAGGTCTATCTGTGCTCATTATTGACATACTTGTTTTGTAGCAAAGCCTGATCTGAGTAACTAATTCAAGCACTGAACACGTGAATCTTGGATTCTGCCTAGAGGTTCACCTGCTAAGTGCGCAAAGCAACAATTATTTTTCATATATGTTAGGCATTTCTATGATTCAGTGGCAATACTATATAAAGAATAACTGATAAAATGCTCTGTACTATGTAAAAGATGACAAAACTTACTTAATCCATCAAACAATCCAGACCATGTTCAGGAATTTTTTTGTGAAGAAAATATGTGTTCATGGCCTTTTTCCTATTCCTCCAAACACAACTTTCCAGGACAGGCCAACTATTACAGGCAGTGGCCAAATATTTTATCGCCATCTGGATCCTCACAAGTCTATGGGACCAGACAGGATCCATCCTAGGGTGATGAGGGAGCTGGCAGAGGAGCTCGCCAAGCCGCTCTCCATCATCTTCCAACAGTCCTGGCTCACTGGGGAGGTCCCATACGATTGGAAATTGGCGAATGTTACCCCAATCCACAAAAAGGGCTGCAATGCTGACCCTGGCAACTACAGGCCTGTCAGCCTGACCTCGGTGCCTGGCAGGGTTATGGAGCAGATCATCCTGAGTGCAATCACACAGCACCTACAGGATGGACAAGGGATCAGACCCAGCCAGCACGGGTTTAGGAGGGGCAGGTCCTGTCTGACCAACCTGATCTCCTTTTATGATCAGGTGACCCACCTGGTGGATGAGGGGAAGGCTGTGGATGTGGTCTATCTAGACTTCAGCAAAGCCTTTGACACTGTCTCCCATAATATACTCCTGAAAAAGCTGGTAGCCCATGGCTTGGACAAGTGTACTCTCTGCTGGGTTAAGAACTGGCTGGAGGGCCGGGCCCAGAGAGTGCTGGTGAACGGGGCTGCATCCAGCTGGCGGCCGGTCACTAGTGGTGTCCCCCAGGGATCAGTGTTGGGCCCAGTCCTGTTTAACATCTTTATTGATGATTTAGATGAGGGGATTGAGACCATCATCAGCAAATTTGCTGATGACACCAAGCTGGGAGGGAGTGTCGACCTGCTGGAAGGCAGGAGGGCTCTGCAGAGGGATCTGGATAGACTGGAGAGATGGGCTGATTCCAATGGGATGAAGTTCAACAAGGCCAAGTGCCGGGTCCTGCACTTTGGCCACAACAACCCCCTGCAGCGCTACAGGCTGGGCACAGAGTGGCTGGAGAGCAGCCAGGCAGAAAGGGACCTGGGGGTACTAATTGACAGGAAGCTCAACATGAGCCAGCAGTGTGCCCAGGTGGCCAAGAAGGCCAATGGTATCCTGTCCTGTATCAAAAATAGCGTGGTCAGCAGGACAAGGGAAGTGATCCTTCCCCTGTACTCTGCATTGGTGAGGCCACACCTGGAGTATTGTGTTCAGTTCTGGGCCCCTCAGTTCAGGAAGAATATTGAAGTGCTGGAGCGGGTCCAGAGAAGAGCAAGAAGACTGGTGAAGGGACTGGAACACAGGACCTATGGGGAGAGGCTGAGGGAGCTGGGGTTGTTTAGTCTGGAGAAGAGGAGGCTTAGAGGTGACCTCATCACTCTCTATAACTACCTGAAGGGAAGTTATAGCCAGGTGGGGATTGGTCTCTTCTCCCAGGCAGTTAGCAATAGGACAAGGGGGCACGGGCTTAAGCTCTGCCAGGGGAAATTTAGGCTGGATATTAGAAAAAAATTCTTTACAGAGAGAGTGGTCAGGCATTGGAATGGCCTGCCCAGGGAGGTGGTGGATTCACCGTCCCTGGAGGTTTTTAAACTGAGGTTGGACATGGCACTTAGTGCCATGATCTAGTAAATGGACTGGAGTTGGACCAAGGGTTGGACTTGGTGATCTCTGAGGTCTTTTCCAACCCGATAAAAAAAAAACAAACAAACAACAAACAACAACAACAAAAAAACTTACTCCAGTTTGGGCAGACTTTATAGTGCAGGGCAAGTACAGGTCTCAGTTTCTTTCTGTCATTTATCATGGTTTAAGAAATTAAGAATATTTATTATTTAAGGAAATGCTACAAAAAGAAGAAGCTTTTTATTCTGACCTACTAATGCTCCAGCAAGGCAAATAATTGCGTTCTCGGCCCAGTGAACCCAACCCAACTGTAATTAAACAAAGCTGCTAGTTATTAAATCAAGGATTCTGATTTATTGAATTTTTGTTTTTGTTGTTAGTGGTGTGGCTTACCTTGTGAATATTTTATGTGTTACACATGTTACTACCTGAGGATGAATCAGTAATAAGAATGGCGTAGATCATTAAACGTGGCTTGTATTAAATTTTAAAGTACTATCTCCATTTACTTTGGCAAACTAATAGTGAGGAATATATTGTGGATTTCATCCGAGAGTTAATAGGATCATTAAACTTAGAAAATTTGGTACAACTGAATAAAAAATCGTTTTATTGTCATTGTAAAGGATGACAAAAGAAAGAAACTTAATGAAAAAAGATAACTAGCTGAATGTCTTTTCCCTTAAAACCACAGCTTCACCTTTTATCTTCTCAGCCATTTTTTCTTTGGAAGGAAAGGGTGCTAATGGCATTATGAGGCTCTGACTAGAAATGTCAGACAAAACTAAAAATTTCCAGAAAATCATTATTTTTTTAATATTATTCCATTATTACAATATTATTACATTGGCATAATCTAGTGTTTATTTTCACACAGAAACACATAGAATCAATTAGGTTGGAAAAGTTTCATAAACACACAACTCTTATCTTGGTAAGTGTGAATAGCCCATGCTTTTTCCTGCATTTTCCCTACTTCAGAACTGCAAAGGATTCCAGTATGCTTTGCATCTTCAGTCCAAAGGGAAAATCACCCATGTCTGTGTCATTCATAACAATAGCTGCCTAAAAGTGGAGACTCCACAGAAATCCCCAAACTCTCCATGCCCTTGGAGAGTTGAGGGGGTTTTGGTTTTCCTTTTTAAATTATCTTTTCTTTTTTTTCTTTTTTTAAGTGCCTAACCTTCCACCTGAAAGTACTTCCCCGATTCACAGTGGATACCAAGATTGTACTATTCCTCTGATCTGAGCAGTTTTCAAAAACACAAATGTCCTTTACTAACTGATAGAATTTATTTCTAAGAGTGCTCCCTAATTCTCTCTCATGCTGTTCTTTCCACTATTTCCTTTATATTAAATAACTTTTAACTAATTAATTTCTGTAGGTCATGTTACCTGGAGTTCTGATGGTCTTTGTTCTCCTTTGGACTCCCTCCAATTAACCTGCATTGTATATCTATTTTAAGGTCCGAAAGGATGATAGACCTGATATCCTTGAAATTGTTGCCTGTGTACTGACAGAACTATCTCATATTTTACTCAAATATTTTTTCCAGAATTGGAATAAAAATAGGAATTGAGGTGATATTTCCCTCAATATTTTTATGACTTTAACTTTCAAAAAATAGCATTTAGTTTTCCATCTCAGTGTGTATTAGGAACCCTTAGGTCTATACAAACCTACTTTCCTGTTGTCAGACAGTTTTTCTGCTTAATACTCAAACTCCATTTCTGATCAGTAGGTCATTTTCCTTCTTACAAATCCTATAAGATGGCAAAGAGTGTCCTGTAAGATGACAGAGTGCTCCTGCTTTTCCCTCTTCCTGTGTTTTTTTGCATCGTCTTCAAGAACAGCCTTTGTTACGTTTGTCTCTGGCATAGTGAAGAGCCTTTTTAGAACCTCAGAGCGTCTTCGTCTTTCTAGTACCATATTTATACCTTACAATAAAGTCACTTCACAGCTTCCTTCAAAAGATGTTCCATCAGTCTCTTGAATTGTGAGAGGTTGGACCTTTTCTTTTGTCTTTTTTCTTTTATTTTTCTTTCCTCCCTATAGAATTTGCGACTTCTGTTCCAATTCAGAATAAAAGTAAACACTGCAATACTCCAGCAAAAGGGAATTTATTTTTTTTCCTAATGTTTGTACGGAATGGGAGGAACTCGGGAAGGGGAAAAGGGAGAAGCTAACAGTCCTGTGTAGTGATTTTTTTTCCCAGAATTTGTGACTGGCATTGCAATTATCTATTTATCAACTAAGCAGACTAGGTCTTAGCTTGGACTTTTATAGGCTAAATAAAAGAGCAGAGATCTTTATTTAACCTTAGTATAGGTAACCATCATGAATAATATAAACTGCAAAAGACCACACAATGTCTTTTTTTCCTGTAGAACCTATAAATCTCATAAACTGAGTCATTTTCTACAACACTTTCAACAACTTTTTATTTTTTTTAGCAAAAGGGATCAAAGTCTCCATATTTGGTGGCATATATGAAATTTTCCTTTACAATTTACAATAATGCGGCCATTTAAGGTAGAATTTCAAACATAGTACACTGTGTTTTCCTAAAAAGAATAATTGAATAATGACTGATGAAGGGAATAGTCTTAAACTGGTTTTTGTAATAAAAACGAAGCAAGTTATTACATAAAAATTAGTTTTAGAATTATATAAATAATCAGACTTCTGTTTCTCCACCTTATATGAAAATATTCTCTAAATTCAGTTTATATTTATGTATGCGTTTCCTAACTAGGTGGGATTAAAAACAAATCTTCAGGACATCAATAAGTTTTAAAAATTGAGTGAATACTCTGTTATGTTTACACAATACTACTGATTTAACTATGTAGGATTGAATACCAAATAAAAATAGAAGGTACAGAGGTTTAGTACTTTTGCGGAGTACAAAGAGAAATAAAAAAATGCATAATATTAAAGCTTGTGAAGAGTAAAAGCGTGCCAAACATAGAATTTTCTTTACAGTTATGGACATATTCCCTGGAGTAAACCTTACAGAAACCATTCCAACTTTTGTTGCTGTGTTGAAAGTAATAGAAAAGGAATGACAGAACTAAACCAGCTGAAGTGTGGGCAGTCTTTCACTGTCTGTCCTTTGTCTTTGGGGCGTTATGTAAATGTCCTCCTGCCGAGAGGTTTCTCTCTGCTCTAGTATTAGATGTTAGCAATTTCAGAGGTCTCAATGGGTCACTAAAATTTGATATAGTAGACTTGAATGCACACAGCAGAAACTGAAGAGATGCACACACATGCTACCACAGGTCCTGATCAGAACACTGCATCAAAATCATGCCCCAGTGTCACACTCAAACTGACTGAAATATAAATAAAGTCTAAAAGAATTGCTGAGTGCAGCAGAGCATCAATGTAAAATGGGGAACAAAATCACCACAGAATGGTCATGTAGTTATATATTAGATACATGCAAAACTGTATCAGTTTTATACATGAGAAATAATTATGTAGCTCAGTGTAAGGTATGAAGACTATGGTAGTTTCTGCAATAAACTTTTAATAAGGAACTCTACATATGATTCATGAGAAATTGTCAGTACTCACCATCTTATAAAACATGAAAACAAAAGTATTAAAACTGTACTAAAATTGAGCAACTTTAAAAGGTTAATTTGTAGGAAAAAAAGTTATTTTTGAGGGAGAAGCCTCCCCTGAAAAGAGATCAAGCAGAAAATAAGGAGTGTGATGTTGGGGGCCTCTAGAGAAATGCTATTGACCTCGCAGTAAAAGCATCTCTATTTTTGCCCACAAGAGGAGAGAAAAGTAGACTAAAGTCAATAAAAGTTCGCATCTAAGCTGAGAAGTTAAGAAGAGGTAGAAGATGAGTATTCTTCTGTCCTTGTTCTCCGCTGCAGCTGAGGACCAAAGTCCTTGGAAAAAACATTTTGCTGGTTTGAATGATCCTGTCCAAATAAAACTGGTTCAGACAACATGAACATTAATTTTAGTCCACATTAAAGCCTCTGTTTTGTTTCCTAATTCTTTTCCCAGGAACCTAAGTTCAGGTTGCCTTATCTTTATTTAAATGGCCATAAGGCTGCACAGGAAAGCATGCACAAGTAAATCTGCTCTAGGGTTCATCTTACATGGGTTTTTTCCACCTTCCTTTTTTTATTAGAAATAAATATTTAGCCTCATAATAAAACCTGAGCCAAATAGCACTGAAGTCTTCAACAACAGCATGAGGGAAAATAATTACAATTCTCATCTTTTCTCTGTGCTTTGTATATACAAAGTTACAGCACGAGACATCACCAAATTGCTATCCTTCAGGGGTCTTTTTTATCTGGATTATTTTTCTTATTTTCTATGTGGATTGTATTTTTTCCCTGCTTACTACAAATCAGCAGGAGCTTTCCCTTTTTGCACTACCTTTAGCTTTTGCTAATCAAATCTATTTATGAAATCAGTGTAACAGAACTGACACAGCAACTACTAGGAAATAGATTTATGGCTTCTCAACTCCTCTAGACCAGAAAAAGAGATGAATTCTGGGTGATGTATATACTGCTCGGTAATAATATTAACCAACTGGTCATTTGGGAGAGAAAAATGTATCAGAAAGGTGGAAAATAATTTGAATAATTTAAAAAAAAAAAAAACTTGTAAAATTTGACTGAGCATGAAGGTGTGTCTTTATTAAATGTTAAGTCATCCACCTTTCCATGTCCCTACAGTCAAAACAGGATCAGCACTTTGCGCACAAAAAAATCTAATGATGGAACGTTAGTTTTGATACTTATATCATGGGAAAAAAAAATGCGGAGAAACATAAATATTCAGAAGCTTTTTCTTGGAGGTGTTTGGGTAAGTGAAGAGGTTATCAGATCTTATCACTTTCAATAATATTTTTCCTAAACATGACACACAAGGTTTTAAAAAAATAATAGTATACATAAGCAGCAGTTACACAAGTTGTAAAAACTTAAAATAATGAAAAAAAACCCCCACCCTGGGTCTATTTTCTACTTACCTTTTTTTATTGTATAATAAGTACAAAGCTAATTATATGCTTGTCTTTCTCCAGAGAACATAATGTTTTTGGCACAAGATTTTACTCTGTAAAAATGGAAAAAAAATTTAGCTGTCAGAATCTTAGAAGAGTAGTTTCTTTCAGGAATAAAAGGCTTTGGTTTGGTGTTTGTTTTTAGCATTACATTCTAGAGTAGTAAAAGTTCACAGGCAAACGGTATTTATTTTTGGACTCATGAATATAAAAATGAAAAAGCTTTCATATTCTAAAAATCAATAACTGCTTTTCTTTCTAAAAGACACAAAATTATTAAGCTGCCTGACAGAAATTTCAATACTAGATGTATATAATGTGTTGAACACAGAAGTGGGGGTTGGAAATGAAAACTTGCTGTCTGATCAGCAGCAGCTCAGGTCAGTCTTGGCTTGGACCATCCAAGTCATTCAAATCTTTAGGGGTGGAGATACCAGATTTCCTCTGGGTAATTCCCTCCTGTGCTGCCCTATGCACCGAGTCTACAGAACAGAGAATAATTCTCGTAACATAATGTAGAACTTTCTATTCTTGTACTGCAACCATTACATCATTAGCAAGTAAAAATTTGATGTTAGCAACGAAGAAACACATAAAAAGTCGAATAGTATTGAATGAAGAGGCATGAGAGGTTTTAAAAATTTTCTGCGGAGGTAAAAAATGGATATCTTGTCAGACAACTTAGAGACTCCTGTGCCAAAAACAGAGTTACTGTGCTCATTAACACTGTAATCAAATGGATAAGAATTAAGAACTTCTTCCCAGAAATCATCAGAAAAGAAAATAGTTGTGTTCTTTTTTATGGGCTCAAGGAAATTTCAAAACCGATTGTTCATTACTGCAAGAGTCCAACCATCAATAAAATGAAAGAGACACCTCTAGACTTAAGTAAACCCTTGCTACATAAGGTTCTCAAATTAGAAGATGAAAAATTAAATTAGAAGAGAAAAATGAAGTAGAAGATATATTGATAGATCAATGGCAACCACTCTGTTGTTATTTTTCATGCACTATAACAGGACAAATACCAAAATTCCACTGTAGATTTTCCTAAATCTATGTTAATATTCAATGACCCATCTTCATAGAAACATTATATATATATATATACATATAAAAGATAGATATATCTATATAAGAACCTCTTTGACTGTTTCCATTTTCTGTGCTTTAGAGGGTATTTGTCCTTTGCTATCACCATTCCCATGACCACTACCAACACATTAAATTTGGAAGAACCTCTATTGCTGACATTATCGTATAGCCCCGATTCAATAAATCTGTGGCAATCTATTGTTACAGTATATTGTGAATATTTTTATGTCTTTGGGTTTTGTGTTTTGGTTTTGCTTATTTTTTTGTTTGTTTGCTTGTTGTTGGGTCGGTTTGTTTTTTTTTCTTTTTTTGTTTTGAGCTTGGGGTTTTTTTGGTGGAGTTTATATTAAGACACAATTTATGTACAATCCTTTGTGATGGTATCTTAAACAGTAAAAATTTTAAAGAAAAGCTTAATCTATGCCTTTTTAATTGACTTGATAACCACCAACAAGGCATTTTTAGACAATTTATGTAGGGAGCCATTCTGCTGTGCCTTTTGCAACCGGACGTGTCTATCTCGCATTGGCCTTTTTAGCCATCAGCGCGCTTGTAGCAAGCGTGGGTAGAGTCCTTCACAAATCTTCGTTCGCGAAGCCTAGCCATGATGATGTAGGGTAGAGGAAGTTTGCACAATCATGTAGTAGTAAACTGCAAAGATTATTTCTCCTCCTCCTAAAAACTGGAGGTGCCTAAGAGTGTTTTTGGATGTCCCTTTTAGTTTCTAACATTGGTAGACGTAAGTGGAAATTTATCATGGAATATATTACTAGTTAAAGTAGGGTGATAATGCTCCTCAAATGCATCTGTTGTTTAACTTTAAAATCTCTTTGTTCAGTACAGAATGGAATGACACTAGACCCTCGGAGCTGATGGATTTGAAAAATGCAACTACTGCAGTAGTTGCTCTAAATGCAGATATGTGGAGCAGGAATGGCCACAAGCCAGAATTTATGTTCAATGGCAGTTCAGAGAAGTTATAAAAAATTTACTATAGTTTCGTTCTGTATGCATAGTGTATGACTTTAGAATGTGTCCTAAATTTGACATTTAGAGGGTCAGAAAAGGATATAGCTGAATGGGTCATGTTCAGCTCCAAGCCAAAGCTTTCCTACCAAAAAGATAGTACTGAGGAGAGTGACTATTCACTACTCAATGAGCTGCACAGAACACATTGCAGTTCTTCAGCACTCAGGAAAAATGCTTAGGAATGCATGTTGCAAGAAAGGAGTAGGTTGATCAGAATATATTCAAAATACATAATGTAGAAAAAATTACCAGGTTATAAGCAGTGCTGAATACATTCACCTTAACCTGCTAATTTTTCTAAATTTTACCAATAGCTGTACAAATCAATTGCCTGAAAAAAATATTTACTCTGGGATTTTTTTGGTTTTGGTTTTGGTTTTTTTTTAATTTTAAAATACATTCAAATCACATAAACTGCAATAGACCACACAGAAAGTCTATTTCATTACAAACAATGAAAAGATGAAAATTAAATGCTTTGGGGTACAAGACACAGTTCAACACTCTAGGAAAAATACTCTCGTGGAAATTATGATGACTACTGCAAAACTAAACTGACCTCGCAAATACAACATTTCTCTAGGAATGCTTTATAAAACTGTCAACTATCTACATATATACATGGAGTATTAGTTTGAGAGGCAACTCTGGCATCACAGGAGGAACTTCTGGAATTTATCAGAGTACTGCAAAGCCTAAGCTATAGGTGGTTTTTTTATCAGTTGAAATATGGAACATTGACCACTCTCTTATACGATTGCATGATGTCACCTCCCCTTTTGGCAGAAGAGGTCAGTTGCCATCCTGAAGCTGCAAAAACATGAGACTGTATTGATATAACTTGGTATGCTAAATTCTCTAAATAACTTCAATATTTGGCATAAATAAACAACTGTCCAATCCTAACCATACATTTGTATTCTAAGTATGAATTCATAGAAGCCAACACGCTAAGTTGTGTTCTCTGTCTATCAAATATCCTCATCTAGTATGCTAAAACCTATGTTATTATGTGTTATGGTCTGGTTAAAAATACTCTTAAAAGTCCAAAGTATTGCTGGCAGCTTTGAGAAGAAACAGTTTCCAAAGAAGTGTGCAAGAAGGTTTGTTTATACACACAAAAAATATTTGGTAATGCAGGTGAGAGTCTTTTTAATGTTACTTCAAGATAGAATGAAAAGGGGACAGTGAGCCTATTTCCTTTTAATTTACATTCAAAGCCTAGAGAAATATTTCATCCATGTTCAGAGAAACAAACTCCATCTTCTAATCTCTCACAAGTGGTCAACACCTTTGCAGAACTGATTGGTGAAGTTGGAAGACATCTGCTTATCCTCCAAAGTCTCACCATCAGCAGCAGCTTCACAACATCTGTTTTGCTCTTTTGCCTTTGATCTCTTCTCGTATCTTTGCCTATTTTAAATCCCCAGGGGAATGGTGCTTTAAGTCTAACCATCTGCTACTTAGCCATTAAAAATGAATACAAATAAATATTAAAACCCGGCTAAAAAGAAAATATGTGTATGTTCACTGGTTTTAAAAGTGTATTTTTTAAAAAAAGAAGTACTATGTAAGTGGAATGACTAAAAAAATCACTAAACCTCATTTTAATAGTATTAAGCCCCTTGTTAAACAGTTTAAGCACATGTATTTAAAATCTATACCCTTCAAAGTTAAAATTAAACACACAATTAAGGTCTGTATCCATAAAGAGTCATACAAATCTCTAAATCCTGTTGCCTATAAATAAACATCCAAATGTTCAATGCTTCATTACCTCAACTTGTGTCACTATATTTTAGTTTGACTCCACATCTCATTCTGTCTTTTCTCTTTGAATAATAAGAAAGCTGCTCTCAGAAGTCTGAGAAAGGTAGTTATAGGTTGTCAAGTCACTTCATTTTCTCTCAGAAAAAAATGAAATAGATCAATCTTTTTTGTACAAAACATATTTCCCAGACTGAATCATTCATGTAGCTCTTTTCATCTGAATATCTCCATTGCTTCGTGATGTATGGACACCACTAGATACAATACTCTTAATAATTATATCTCAAACTGTGCTCAGGTGTATTTTCATTTCCAGCCACAATTTATGCTTTTTTTTTGCTGTTATATTCTTCCTGCATTGAAAATACCTCCTTTTTGGATATCTTTGCTTAACTTTAAACTTTTAATCATGAGTGTCAATCAAAATTAAAATTTCCGAACTTGTAAGCTCTAGTTTGACAATGATTCAATGATTTTTCTGCATTTTACTGACAACAATCTGTACTATGGTTTCTCTTTTTTTATTTTATTGCTTTTCTTATTTCTTCTTTAAATTGGTATGTTGTGCTCTTTTAACCAACAGCAGTGGAACTGTTTGGAGAGATCAGATAAAGGCCTGTTTAACATAACGATATTTAGAAATAATCAGAATGCATATTTTGGCATAATCTCAGAAAAGTTATATATTACATGTTAGTGAGCTCACTGTGAAAAGAGCTAAATCTATATTGCACTTTCTCAGTTTTGAGATCTTTATTGCTTATAGATTGTTTTATTATTTAGTGATCACCATGAACAATTCAGTAGATTAGTAAGTCATCTGTTCATGTAGAAAGAATTTCTTTAGTATATTTGTCTCATACATGCACAGGAAAAAGTTAACTACAATGCACAATTCTATATTAGCCTTATATAATTGTTGCATGATTAAAATGCATTTGTCTTACAGTTATAATACACTTCCTTCTCTATTTATCTTTTTTTTCTTTTTTGAAACACAGCTAGGCTTTATGAAAAGTTGAATAGCCAATACCAATAATTTTTCAGTTTTAAATAAAGTATTCACACAAATTAATGCATATAACTTCAATGTACTTCATTAATTTTGCCAATATTACTTCAAAATTTAATGCGCATGAAGACACTGGAAAAATCTTTTCATCGACAAATTGCTGACAGAAAACTTTTTCAGGTTGTTTCTGAAATAATAGTAATGGTCAGTTGATTGATGGTTCACCCTATATAACCCTGAGCTTTTTATTGCCCTGGTACTATTGATGTTATTGCTCTTACATGTACCTCATTAAAATGTTTGTATTATCAGTTTAAATTGTTTCTAGCCTGCATTATATTTTGGCCCTCTATAGTCAGACAAAGCTAAACCCCATTTTCGTATGCAATATTTAAACTATTTCAAGACAATGTCATATAAGAATATATTATCAGAGTACAGAGAAATATTCACTGAAGAAAGTGAAGTGATGACTATCAATCATTGTTCAGTCCTTTACTTGGAAACTAAGATTTGCCACTACATAAAAATAATCATCTTTCTCTCCATCCATCCGTCTATCTTCAGGCATTTTTACACTGCACCAAATTATCGACCGGTAGATATTAAGACTATTTTGTTGTGTTTCGCTTTTATGTGTTGGCAGTCTGTTTTTTACAGCTTTTTAAACAGATGGTTTTATATTAGTAAAGCTTAACAAGACACAGAGCAAACAGAAATAAAACCCTCACTAGCAATATTGCTTTTCATTGCCCAGTTGCTGCCAACTAAGATATATTGAACCTATCTCTCATTAAAAAGCCAACAAAAAGATGCAGTTTCACAATTCCTAAGTGAATACTTATCAATTTACAAGACTACAAATTCTGGGAGTGAGTTTGCAAACTGTGTAGTTATAGATTTCAGTCATGAACATATACTGTAAAAATTAATAGAAAAGTGACTATTGGCAAGACCTGCTGCCAGATTTGACTTCTGCTGTCTTGCGAATACCAATGGGAATTTTAGCTCATGAGATCTAACAGATTCTGATTTATTTTTTTTTTTTAGGCTATTACAGCAGATTGCAGAGGATACGTTATATGTGCATTCTGTGATATGGTTGGGACCGGCTGACTGAATTGACTGACAATTCCCTCTCTACTCATAATTCCAGAAGCTGTGATTTTAAACAGTTTGTCGGTAGTTGAAAATAATTACTAATATGTTTTTATTTAGTTGGTTTAGTTCCCTAAAGAAATAGTGGTGGGTAATGTTTAAAATGCAGTCATAGAACTGAAGAGATGCAATGCACTTCTCAGATCACACCATCCTCTGGAACAGAATCACTTCACAGTAACAGATACTTTGTCTGACTTTGAAGGTCCAGATGATAGCAGTTCAGCTACTGTTTTGAAAACCTACTTGTTTTTTTTCTTTATGTCATTCCACTCAGATAATGAAAGAATAATTCAGAACAAAAAAAAGAAATTGAAACATATTAGTCCAATATTTTATAAAAATCATTAAGCACCAATGGAGAAAAGAAACATATTTACACAGGATTATATAATATCAAATAGTATTTGGATAAAGAAGTGGATCTTTCACTTCTGTGGTTTCATAAAATTGTAATTCATGCTAAAACAGATGTTCTGTTTAGACTCTAAGTGACTAAAAATACATATTAACAACATGCACTGATTTGCAGAGGTGAGATAGAATGATGAGCATATATATTGTAGCAGAGCTCATACTTAACAGTTCGCCTACAGAAGTCCTGTTACCTGATTAACTGATAAAGAATCTGCCTCTAAACTCAACATTAAAACTTTGCAAATTATTCCTTATATCTCTTTGAAGATCACCTTGGAAGTCTTGGGGACTTCATGAAATATTTCCCAAGTTCTAAACATAGCTACCAGTCAACAGTCACATACTTGCATGTGCCACAGATATAACTAAAAAAAATCCTCACAAATCTCAATGGAGTTACTCCAGATTTACACTAGCATCCCTGAGATACATAGAAGTTTGCATCTTTTCCTAAGTCTTAAAAAAAAAAAAGGAAAGAGAACTTTGAACATCAAAGACTTAATTTGCAGCCTCTAATTTCAGAATTGTTCAGGGAAATCAGATGATCTAGTCACAATATTGCAAAGAGGGAAAACACAGATATTCGGGGCCCCATTACCTGAGATACAGGGAAGCTATTCCTGTACTCTTCGTGTGCCGTGGCAAAGCGTGTCTGAACAATGCGAGGGACCTTGAGAAGTAGGCCAGTTTCTCCACACACAGAGAGTTAGCGAAGCTTTAACTAGCACAGCATTTCATTCAAGAAGTCAGCTTCAAAACTTCATTTAAAATTATCAGGGGCACATTATCTGGGAACACAAGAAGAAGCAATTATTGGTTTAATTAGCCTGCATTCACCACGTTGTGCTCCTTCTCTTTGTTGGATTGCCAGGCAATTTTGTAAAATCATTAAGCAAGGGAACTATAATTCCATGATGACCTAATCTGCAGCTCCATCCTATCACACCGGAATATTTTAAAGTTATTTATGACTGTCCTCAATAAACGCTAAGTCCATTGGGCAAGAAACACTTTGGGTCCTCAAAATTCCAAATGGCTTCCCTTACTGAAGGGTTTTTGTTGTGTTCAGTCATCTGTTCTCTTCTATGCTTGAAAGAGAAGGTTTACTGTCAAAATAATTGCATGTTGCTATGGAGATGTACAGGACACACTAAAATATATTTTTCTGTCCCAGGAAAAAAACCAAAAACTTATTTCACTTTCAACATAACCTTTGATACAATGGGCATGAAGAGGGATTCAAAACAGTGTAAAACAAACTCTAATTCTATTATATATATCTTTATCCTGAGAAGGAAATTGAGTAAATAAAGATATTTTTCTAGCTAATCTGTCATATTTTGACAGTAAGAGAGATTTAAGAATGCAATTCATGGCATTTTACGATTTCTTCTTTCTTGCTTTCATCATCTTCATAGAGGTTTATGTTCTTTCACTGCACCTTTGGCATAGCAGACTAGAAGAAAGGTTAGATTTATAAACTAACAATGTATCTCCATAACTCTTAAGTAGTAATTTAGAATAGTATCACTATCTCCAAAAGTCACAAAGCTTCATCATAATGCATCCAGGAAGAATGCATATGAAACACTTGGAATAAATTAAAAAGTTGAAAATATCAGTTGATAACCATATACGAAGATAGCATTTGCCTAACTAAATTGTTTCACCAGTCTAAAACAAACCTGCATAAAAAGCTGTAATTTCTACATATGTTTTGCTAAATAGAAAGATAGAAAAACTGATTAGGACAAAAGAAATAGCATTTTTCATTCTAAAGGAACTTTTCTAAGAGTACACCATTACCTATTTTGTGAGTTCTTATTAAAAATTTGATGTTAATATTAAGAGTTATGTAAAATATAATACAGAAAGAAAAAGAATTTTTAATTAAGAAAAGTAAAGTTAAACCAGACAATTTTGCATTATGTAAATCAAACAAACATAATTTTTACATCATTACAAAGCAGAATAACTTGACCAGAATGTTTTACTTTACTTCTGCTCTCAACATGTTGACCTGGAGCAAGTACATGGCCATTAACTATATCACCTAATCCTGATACAGCAAGAATATTGGAATTTTAAGCAGTTTCTGAACATCCAAAGGCACAAACTCCTAAAAGGTAGAAAGGAAAAAGGTACAGGTATATCTGAAACTTAATTATGGAATTATTTAAAGTTAAGAGGTCTGATTTGAGCTCATTGGGTAACAATTAATTGTAGATAAATATAATGTCTTCATAAATGTGCTTCATGAATTAAGTACAACCTACTTCCTCTGTTACGTTTTACCTAGCGCGCTTCAGCATATGAAAATACATCAGTTTTTGTTTACACTATACACTGAAACACTGAAAAGGTGTTCTTTAATACTTGGTTCTTAGTAATCTAATATTGCTTCATTTTAGCCTCAGAAATTAAATGAACATTTAGTTTAGACTCTCATAATAGTTTACATTTTAAAGTGATGTGCCACTATATAATGCAATCAAAGCAAATTGCAGTCTATGAAATTCCCAATAAAACAACGACAAAAAGTGCAAATCACAGACCTCACCATTGCCAGAACATAAGAGAAATGAGGCACTAAAGCAGTCAGATGTCCTAGTCAAAAATTTTAAAAGTGGTCATCTATAACCCTTAGAGATGAAGGAAAAGAAAACTATTAAGGTAACTACATGTGGTTGTGCAGTTTTCATATGCAGAATTCTAAGGCTGGTTAAATATAATCAAAAGAAACTAATTCTTGCTTTTAAAACTTGTGCCACAGTGAAAGTACAAGAGAAGATCAAGAGGATCTCTTGCAAGAGAATCAGAAGCAAGAGAGAGAAGTGGGAAAATGACAGAATTATATGAGTAATGCACAAATTTGGAGCAGATTAACTGCCAGCATTGCATAAAATACTGAGAGGGTTCTGGGAGAAGGACTGCAAACCAGTCCTCTCCATTGATATTGAAACCCTCCTTTTAAGACCTTTCAGACACCTGGCTCCCAAGTTCATTGTCCTAGCTCTTCCTTCCCAATAGCTATGTCTATCTATATTATATTTGATGGCCATGTTAATGTCAACCTTAAGTTTACCCATGCAAGTAGCTTATTTGCTTTTTGATCAGTTCAGTTGTCCCTGCACTGCAATTTGGCAGTCTTGGATGTGATCTCTCAAACTATTTCACTCTCTTTTATCCTTGTCATGCCAAACCACATCATGTGTACTTCAGATGACTTTTTTGCACTGTGCCTATACACTAACATCTTTTTTTTATCTTGACAAAGCATCCGTGGCAAACAGTAGCCTAAATCAGGTGAACTACACTTCCGTTTGATAAGAGTTGGGTGATCCAGCTTTTATCCCTTTTGTCATGAGATTGTGTACTCTTCACAGCTGCAAGGACATTTGCATTTTTCCCAGACAGTAGAGAGCATTGCCCATTATAATCTGATTTCTTAACATTTTATTGCCTACATTACTTCTGGAAGAAAGAATAACATCCCCCCAGGTAAGATCTTACTGTCTCATACCCTCAAATCAATGGGGTTGGCTTTTGACCCGTGAGTAGCTTTCAGTGATGCCCCAGACATGCACCACTACAAGGACTTATTTTGGTGCCAATGGGTTAACAATTATTTTTTGAAGCTCAGCCCTTCTTGATGCCCATCAGTCACAGAAAACTGGTTTGCTGTGAGCAGGTACACCATTGAAGCTGTGGCAGAGTTGAATTCTCAATGTTGTGTTTAAGGTTGCATTTGACTGTGATCTCAGGAAACTAGTGAAAGCTGATGTCACAGTCAGGCACACAGCAGCCTTTAATTTTCAATAATTTAAATAGTACAAAGACAATTCTTAACATTAAAATCAGTAACCTGATTTTTTAAAAAAGAAATATTTGCCACGGTGAAAGAGGACTGAATTAAGGATTTAAATTGACTGCTTGCACAGATGACTTTTAGATAAAGTGTTCTAAGAAGCATATTATTTCCACGCATGGCAATTTCCATGTGAAATTTCCATTAGTGATAATGGCAGTGGCACATATAAATCTCCAGTTCCCTTTAACATTAATTGCAGTCATCTGTGTAAGTACTTGGATTTTCAATGACATTATACCCAGGGCTCTACAAAGTCAGAAGGGATCACAGCCTGGAGAGGATAAACATTAAACACTGTCATTACTGGTGGCAGGTAATAACTAAAATCTGTATCTGCACCATTGTTGAAATATAGCATCACACAACTTTGAAAAATACTAACAAAATATGCTTGCTTAATTTGCCAGGCTCTTAAAACAAAACTGACAGAATTCTGAATTAAGCTGATTACAATTTTAAGCATGCTCTGCTAATACTTTGAAAGTTACTAATTTTCTGTTTGTTTGAATAGGTCTGTAGAATCCACATTAGACTTTTCGAAGTCTTCAAGAGGTAGTGTTGGGTTTCTTGTAATATATGTTTCTGTGTGAACTTTCAGGGCAGCTGTTGAAAAATATAAGGGAATCAACAGATCAGCTTCCAGGATTTTTAATAGAGTTCAAATATGCTTCATGTTAGATGCTAAGAGATTGAGCAGAAACAACCTCAAGTACATTTTATTTCAGCAAATTCATTTAAAGTGATTTTCAGATATTTCTGTTAACGAAATTATCAAAAGCTTGGAGTTCTCAAATTATCTGTCATGAAAAATCAGTTAGGTATATGTAAAAAAAATAAAATCCAAATTGCACTTGATAGCTTTACATAAATATTATATGAAATCTGTTTTTTATTATTTATTGCTAAGATTAATTTTACATTATATTAATTTTGAATCAGATAAGGAAGCAATACTTGATTATGATATGAACAGTAACAAGCATTTATCATTTTTGCATTTAGTCTTGACAGAATCTGCCCAGTCGAAAGACCTCTTCTTACTCAAGTGTCCAGGAATGAAGAGTGGAGGCAGAGTGTTTTTACAGTACAAAAAAACAAAACACAAAATAATTATTTGCAAAAACACAAAACCAAAAAAAAAATCTCTTCCAGAATCTGGTGTAAATCCATACTATAATAAACTGACTTGCTGATGAGGTGTTTGCAAAAAGTCTTAAAACCTGAAGGAATTTATAGCACTATACCCATGACAGAAGTTATTCAACTGACATGTGTAACAAGACTTGTTTCAATCTGCATAATAAAATGCTCAAAGTACAAAATTGAGGATGATTGGGGTTGTTTTGGATGATGTATGACAATAAAAATGGCAGTCATTTTGCTTTGAACTAATTGAAATTAGGCCTTGTCTACACTTGTAACTAATTATCGATAGTTCAATTCTGCAATGCACTGGTAGCAAAATGTTACCAAGGTGAATTTCTTCTCATGTAAGGTTAAAGGTTTAACAGTTAATTAATCATCCTAAATATCTAGAACTATTACTTGATGGTGCCTAATTCTCTCTTTTGATTCTAAGAGGATCTTGGGCAACTATCTTAGAATTTGACAAGTCTTGGATGTCAGTCACTAGACGAGAGAACTGCCACCCTTCCCATGGAGTTAACACCTATCAGCAGACTTATTATTTTATAAATAGTTATTCTAGTCCTCCTGGGGCGTGCAGAGTCTTACCAGAGAAAGTCAGCCTGGGTTCTTCAGTTGTCTTCCTTAACTACATCTGAATTTAACTTCTGCCAGCAGCTCCACGTTGGCCAGAGATAACTCATCAGATCTCTGACAGACAGAGTCATGCTGGCAAGTTTTTACAGCACGCCTGTCTTTAGATTAGTCTTAACACTGACTTAAATTGCATCAGCAGTCATGGCTTCCTCGAGGCTGATTCACAAAATTGGGATAACCTAAAGTACTCATGGCTAGAGGTACATCTTCTGCTCTACAGAAATACATGGAAGAGAAGGGAGATAATTTAAACTTTATGTTATAAGTGAGAATCCTCAGCAGCCCTTTTTCAGCTATAGCAGGCAGATGTGGGAAAAGTGCACCATGAACTAGGACAGCTTTAAATGTTTGAGCCAGCACAGTGAGATTCAGAGACAGGTAATGAATCAATACCTGTATCTGACTGACCCACTGATGGATGGTGAGCACATATACATAAATATGGGCCAAGGCACTTTTAAACTGTATTTTTAGCAAAGTGAAATTTTGCCAGTTTTGAATATAAAGGTACAATGAAACATTTTCTTGCAGCAGTCCAGTTTTCTGGATGAAGGGAGATTTTTTTTTTCACTCCTGTTTCCCTCTACCCCTTCCATTTTTATTTTTTTTAAAGCCCTAGTCAGTATGCAATCTCTTCACTACAAGCCACCTAATATTTAAAATATTTCACCCTTTTTTTTTGTCATTGCAAACATTTAAGCATTTTACACTACTGCAAAATCACAAAGTAAAATAGAAAGTAGTGTTCATCTGTCACTGTTCAGTTTAGAATGCATCTGTTAGTTGTGAAGTAGAGTTAATTATCCGTTAGCTATCTGTTTTTCTATCTTGGCATGAAATGTAGATGGAGATAAATTTATGTACTTAGCACATTGAAACCACTTCAGTATCCTATCAGTTTGTGACTTGAGGAATAGTTAGGGATCTTTCACATTTAAAAAGAGAATCACATTTTCTACTTTCATAAGTTGCATCAAGAAGACATGGAGTGCAAAGCACAGTGACAGAGGTAACTGGATTTTTTCAGGCGAAAAAGGAGATCAAATCTTTAATTGATTAAATATTTCCTCCTAATAGACAAAAGACTTGTAAGATTGAAAGTGTTGGGGTTTTTTAATTTCTACACATAAGAGACAGTAAAATATAAAGTATTTTTTGACAAGTGCAAAAGAAAACATGGAATCCTAGTTTTGAGTCACTGCAATGATTTTATCCATTCTTCTAGGATTTTTTAAAATCTAATAGAAAAAAATTAACTATGTAATTTTCCACCTTCACATCTGATGGAATATTATTACAACAGTGAATATATGTGCATTTCTTCCTTATGGAAAAATTATGTTACAAGTGCCTCAATCTGTTTGGCTGCTTAAACAGAATCATGAAATTAAGAAAAGAATTCCAGAAATTGCCCTGACAAATACATAGGATGTAATCTACAAGACAATCCAATTTCAGCACCAAATATCACATTTTTAGTCTCTCAATAGGTTTCAGGCAATCTTTTTTCCTTCCTCATTCTGTAACTTAAGGGTTGAATTCTTAGTGAAAATATCTTTGCTTTTTCTAGTTGGCTCTTCTGTTAAACATCTGATCCAGACTTTTGTGTGTCATTAACAGATCAACTGCTCTGAGAGGCAAGCACTTTTCTTGAAAACATAAATATTTCTTTACAAGTACCATGTTTTGGATTATTTACTTAGCTTTTACTTTTTTTCTTTGCTGTTTTTTGAATTATTATCTGCAAAATGGATGTCAAGATTAGAGCTGAGAGATCTGAAACGTCTTTTGTTTGGCTTCCTACAGACTATGAAGAGGTTAAACATTCATTTTAGGCCTTACCTTATAAACCATAAGAAGACACTGACTTGTGTCATACGATTTCAGAATTCAGTTAGCAAAGTTAGGGCTTCCCAGATCCTTAATTATCGTTAAAGATCTTTCAAGATCTAGCCATGCGGCTTAGGGATTCAAGGAGCACATCTACTTCTCTACCTGGATCTTCTGAGTTTTATTGTGTTTATTGTCTCTACTATATTTTCTTAGGGTTATAAAAGAAGTGCTGCAGCTCTGTCTTCCAAGAAAGTTACAGTATTGCTTTCAAGTGTCTCTAATAGATTATTTTTATCTAGCCAATAATTTTGGAACATGCAGTCTGAAGTATAGGTCTGTGTCACTGTGAAGGCCATTTGGAATTCAAGATGCTTCACAAACAGCAACATTTATAAACCCCGATTGCATCCAGTAATATTCACCACAAATGAGCTTGCTCAGTATTCTTCACGTTATGATTTAAAGTCTCCTTCTAGCCTCCGAGGAGATATATGAGATACAATTTATTCAAAATTCAGAAATATTGCAGATGAATTACAGACTCCCATAAACGCATTAACTACAACTACATATATTGCGAATATATCACATACTGGATTAAATAAATTGAGAATTTACTGCAGCATACACAGAAAAAAAAGCACAGTTTATTAAATCAGCCATATTCCAAATCAGATACATAACCTATCTAATCAGACACGTAATATATTGAATCAAAATCACTGCACCTCCTGCATCAAATACATCGCAGATTGAATGAAACGTACCATCCAAAGAGCATATCGATATTAAACTAAATCATGTTGAACAGCCACATAACTTACTAAATTAAATAAATTGGGCCAATACAGTAGTCACTGAACCCAGCATATCAGATCATAAACAAACACAAAGCTTAGATGTTTTGAAAGAATTTGCCATGCATTCCCAGTTAGGTCTCTGTAAAGTGTTATCTTTAAATGGAGAAAGTTTTGCCAGAATCTTGGGAAATTAATTTTTAGTCTTTGAATAAATGCCTGGTAATTTAGGTATCACATTTGGACAAGAACTGCTATCATTCCTAGATAGCCAATGCCTTCAAAAATTATATAACTAATAGTAAATCAGAGATTCATGACATTCAAAATAAAAGTATTCCCTGAGAAAGTCTAAAGCAAATATCACATTTTGGCTGGTTTTCCCCATACCAATTCCTATAATGAAATCATAATGAAAAGCATCAAGATGAGTTCAAGATGAGAGAAAAAAAATCTTATTTTAGAGACATTATAAGGAAATAGGTAATATGTTTAAACCCAGATTGAAAGTTTTATGTGACAGAGACCTGAATTCTTCCTTTAAATAATTTTTCAAAGGCCAGGCACTAGTTATTAAAAAAATATCTATCTAAGGTTAAGTAGGAAAACATTATACGTGCATTCAGTTTAACAGGAGTTCTGCCAATTGGACTGGTTTAGTCCAGTAAGTTCATAGTGTTTTGTCTTAATTAATGCTGCATATCATTTTGTAATAAGCATTTTGGAAGAAAAATCTAAATTATAAAATAAAAATAGATATTGATTTGTTTGTTGTCCTATTTTTTTAGCAGTTTACTTAATAGAGAAAACAGTTCTGTTTCCAAATATTAAGTCAGTACTCCATCTGCAAAACCAGGCAGGCACCATTGCCAAGGTGTAATATATATTCATATACATTTTGGAGACAAACTGAGGTTATACGTAGAGTAAACTTGTGGTTTTAAAATAATCAATTCTTCTAAAAACTCTCTACAAGTACAAAGCCAAATGAACAAATTAGGATTTATGATTACTGGACAAAGATGTTTTAATTGGTCATTTGTGTTTGGTTAAGATTCTCTAAAGCCTGATGTAAGCATCTTCTTGACACTCCAATTCATACAGAATCTCCTGCCTTTTATGAACAAAGTTGAAACTGCTCTCATGGGAGGCCCATCCATTCAGAAATGAAGACATTTATCTGGAGATCTATTTCCTCTGAGCTGCAAAGTTATTCTTTTTATCAAACAATAGATATTTAACCTCTATTTTCTTGAAGTGGAACAATTTCAGCCAAGTGACAGAGGAAATATTAGAACTGTTATAATTTTTATTCTTGTTCCTTTCCAGTACCTTTAAATGTTAATACCCATGGCAAAACATAAAAAACATAAAATCCTCTCAAACTTCACCCAGTCCCTGAAGAGGAAATGATGTTTCTGCTCATTAAACACTTTCAGTACTTACAAAAAAAAAATAAGGTGGTGTTCTCTGAAAGCATTAACAAATCCTAGTCCAATATATGGACAGAGAGAAACTTCGCAGAAACCTTTTACTCTTCATTCCCTTTGCCTCCTGAATAAGGGAACCAGCTGGAGTCTTTCACTCACTAAAGCATCATCTATAATACAAACCAGCAATCAATACCAAAAGCAGATTTTTGATGAAATCTTCTCTTGCTTTCTCAGCTTCAGTCCCCTTAACCCACACTGAGAAGTTAAAGTAAGAAAGAGGAACACTATTGATGTAAAGGGCAAACTGAGGGATGAAAAAGTCATGTCAGAATTGGAAAAGGTAAACTCCTTTTTACAGAGCTCTTCAATGCAGTAGGCTGAGCTCAACAATCCTGTATTTCTCTAAATTAGACTGCTTTCATGTAAGGTTCAGAGTTGCTGTGTTTTGAAGAAAATTCATTTGCATCCTTTAGAGGCATTCAGCACTACTTTAGAAAGCCATCTACTAAAAGGTCAATTGTGCGAGCGCCGGCGTGCCTATAACCTTTCATTTCTAATGAAATGCTCTGCAGATTCCCAATGGAGAAACAGCTTGTACAGCTCCTATAAATCTTATTTCAAAAATCAAGTTCCCACACAATACGTTTAGAGAAGCTTTTTAGGTGCGCTCCCCACCACCTTTTGGGAAAATCAGTAACCTTTAGCTGTCATCTTGCCTGTGCCTTAATAGCCAAGGAGGGATATGTTTAAATTTAGTCCTGTTTCTCAAAATTGTGTTTCTGAGCAACTAGTTTGCTGTGAGTTGGTGTGTGGTATACAGCAATTCAGGTTATAAAGACTGTCGTGTTCGTAATTTTCCTAGAAATATACTGGCTATTTTTACATGTAGCAGGAGAAAAAGTAAGGCTGATATCAAAACACAATGCACAAAGCAGAACTCTGTGTGTAACCCTGCTGATTTTATGGGTGTTTCTTGTAGCTCAGAGGCCCCACTCATGTGAATCTCACTGAAGACGTGATGCCATCACTAATTGCAGCTGAAATTAGGTGAAACACTTAATTGTGTTGCATTATTAGTAATTTTCATTCAAAGGGGTGGTATCAGTTGCTTTTCCCAGACTCATTAGATGAAAGCTAGTAACCCGGAACAAGGCAAATATTCCAACGCTGGGGCAGGATGCAGGAGATCATAAGTGAAATATGACTTAAAGGGTACAAAAGTTTTTCAAGAAGTCAAATTATGTTAGATCACAAAGCTTTAAATGTCCAGGAGCTTAATTTAGCAGAAGAGCTGCTCTGATAAATTTGTTTCCTCTTCATGCCAGATTACCAAGAAAAGGATAAAAAAAATCCATTAAAAGAGAAGAATAACAGGATATTCTTGATAAGGAGTCTCTAACCTCAGCATATGTTAATGCATCATGAAAAGGGGCTTGCAATGCAACCGTAATGGTATGTTCACACCCAGGGTAGAAGGAAATACAGAGATCAAAACCTGCATTTCTTTTACACAAGTTGTAAACTGCAGCCATATAAACCCCATCACAAATCAAATGCATGAAAATGCCCCCATTACTGATAAAGTGTGTCAACCATCTCAAAAGTTCTAAAAATAGGTAGGAACTCCATAATGCATATCCATAATATTATATGTCATTCCCACTAATACTTATGAACAAAAGCTCTAGGACACAGTGAGAGTTATAATAGGAAGAATTCGAGATATTAACTGTCATAGCAATATTTTAAGACATATGGCATTCCTGATTTATTTTAAGCTGACCTGAAAAATTCTTGTTTAATGTCAGAAAAAATCCCACCAAATTCCTTAGGGAGCCATTATAACCATAACTTACATAATTCCAATCATATCTTTCTCTTATATCTATATATACTTATATATATATAGATGTGCGTGTATTATTTAAGGTAAGACTTGGGAAGGGCAATTTTTTTTCCTGTGTTAGTCATAAAGCAAAAGCAGAATTTGTATCAGAAAATTGTAACTGGCCTTTAAGTTTCACAGAAAATTCATTCAAATCAGATTTTTTAAGACATCTCGCTGTGGTGAGATTTCATGCTGGCAGCACACACCCTGGCAGGGCCAGAGGACCAGTCCTTGGGCTGGGGGTTCCCAGGTTTACACACAGAAATTAGGGATCTAGGGCTGTCCTCTGATATCAGACACTTTCAGGCAGAAACAAAGGGTTATTTCCAACTTTTCCTGTGTGTCAACGCTGGCTGGAACCACCTGCTTGCAGCCAGGAGCTGTAACATACCCATCAAACACAGCACAGTGACCTGCTCTCCAAATTGCCCATTTTAGAATAATTTGTAGTCTGCTGTTTTCATACTTACAGGCATTGTTAGATAGAGTCTATCTACTTAGCTCACAAAAATAGGACTACAAAATACAGCGAAGAAAAAATAGCATTGAAAAAATAATTTGAGTTTTTGACTTTCCCCGTAGAAATAATTGGAGTAATTTTTAATCTCACCCAAGCTGAACAGATAGCATACTAAACAGTCAAGTGTATTACTGCAGTCTGGAAGAAATGCCTATATTTTACATCTTATTTTTTACTTTTTTAGATTACACATGCAAGACACTTGAGAATGGACATTAGGGCATCAGTACCTTTTGCTGGGGTGTTATTTCACAGCTGCGCTTTCTACTTTTAAGTTTATGACATGGGTGAGAGAAAATAATGCTAAATCGTATCTAAATGAAAGAAAAAATTATAAATATTATTCAAAAATAGACATACATTTTAATAAGCAGCTAATCAAAACTAGTTATAAGGCATTTTGCAGAGCCTTCGGGAAAGATGAAGCATGGTTCATTAAAACAGGATGGGGGAAAAAAAAATCTGTATTTAAATCTGTTTGATGCCAAGGGTTTAATCAGAGAGGAGAGCTACTTCTAACTGTATGAAAACGTTACAGAAAATAAAGGAACATTGAATGAAATTTGGTCTACAGATACACATTTGTCTATGCAGGAATCTATCTTTCTATTTACAACTACCTCATGATCTGCTTTTACTCTTTGAAACAGCTGCACCACCTGCTTTATAGAATTAACAGAAGAAAGGAAAAGGGAAAAATAATTACAAGGTACATAATAAGTTTTGGGGAATAAAAACTTTTGTGTAGGCAAATAACATGCAGGCACACAGAAAGAATTTTTGAAGTTTCCATATTTTACTCCTGAACCCCTGGATGGGCTGAGAAAGTAATGGTCAATATTTCAGCCCCAGTTAGATACCTGGTGAAAAAAAATGTGACAAAATTGATTTTCATCACAAAATGGGGAACAAAGAGTGATTGAAATGCATTTCATAGAATATCAGACATTTCTACATGGAGATGTTTTTAAACAATTAGGCTCAAGCTCTGATCAACAGCTGTGAATTTTCTTTATATCTTATCACCTTGTTATATCTCTTTTTCCTTCTTTCTCTGTTGAGGAAGAGGTCTTTTAAAATCGAAGGAATTTATGCAAAATGGTTTTAATAAGTTCTTAAAAAAAAACTATACAGATTGTGAGGGGGACCTTAACCTCAGGGCTGAGAAATGGTGCCTGTGAGCAGGTGAGTCATTACCTCTGAGAACTGAAATGGCAGCAGCTGTTTGGGGAACTTTCTTACAAACAAAACTCCAAGATCTGGAGCTCTTCCAGGTCAGGATACAGAACCTGGCTACTTTTCTGTTTGTTTCCCATAGAGCACCAAGATTAAGGCTCATTCCTTGGAGATTTAGTGTAAATACTTATCAACACTCTTTGCTGAACTTCTCCAGGTGCTTTTGGGGGATTTTCTTTTTTGCTTTTAGAGTATAACATGTAAATACATTCTTGTTTCCTTGAACATTCTGTTTATACTGATAGTGCTAAACAAGGTTTTATACATCTCTCTCAGTTCCTGATAAATTACATTTTATTATGATAAGCTGGAAACTCTCAGGTCTCCTTAGTACATCTTTTTTTTTTTTTAAATCTCCCATGGCATTACACTGAAAGACAGGGTGAGGCCCCTGAAAAAGCACAGGAAGTGCCATTTGAAAATTGAAGCTCTATTAAAGCAAACAAGCAACTAAACACAGGAGCTTAGTAAAGGACATGAGAAATCTGCTGTAGGAATTCTGGGGAACAAAAGGCACAGCTAAAAATAGTGAAGGAGGCAATCAAATTCCTGTCTCACAGAACCTGCCACCATATAGGCTCATGTGCAAAGCACCAAACAGCTTAACGAGAACCTGGATTGAAGCTCTTGCTTTGGTGCTGACCCTGTGTGATGCTTGCTATGCCTCCCTTACAAAGAAGCTTCATGTATTCTCCTGTCGTAAAACATTTTGGAAAGTACAGTGAAAATTAAAATGAAATGTTTGTTATTATTAAATCGATGTCCTTTACTAGGCACTTCTAAAAAACAGAGGAATGGGAGGAGTATTTTGTTTCCCTCCTGAGAACTCAAATATGAAGCATGGAACTGAAGTAATAATCAGTATCTTCTGACCCTTCTTGGAGTAGGATCTGTACCAAAAAAAAAAAAGAATCAAAAACCCTTGACTGGATAAAATAAACAAACAAATAAATAAAACAAACAAACAAAAAAAAACTATGTTGTTTGCATGTTATTTTTTCATTATCCCAATTCCCACCTGCATCATTCTCCTATTTCACAGAGTCCTACAGAGAGAAATAACATATTTTACAGGTTTACACAGAAAAAACCCCACGTCTAGACAAAAGGTGTAACACATAGAAAACTCGTTGAAATTTTTTGCATTTGTTCTCCATTCAGACACATCTGCCTATTAAAACAGTTGTCAAAGACAACTTCCTGATTTCAAAAATCTCTCCCTAAATCATTTCCGGCATTTTCCACTAAACTTTTCTGTAGGAGTTTGAAATGCATCTTTAATGCTGACTCTCCAAAGAATTTACTTATTAGCATTTGAAAGAAACTGTTACCTTTAAAGGAATCTTTACAGCCACAATTCTGAAAATGCATAGCACATCTTCCTTGGAACATTTACTTCTGTCACAAAGATGAGTAGATAGCAGATATTTCACTGGGAAAGTTAAAGCCCTTCCCTTGGTATTCCAGACATCGGAAGCAGTGAAGATGAATAATGACAGTTGCCTTTCTTGCAGTGCTTACAGATTTTCTTCAGTTTGAACAAATTCTTTTGGTCCTTTCTTCTACTTTCTCTGTACTGAAAGAATCTCTATACAGTCCTACTCATTATAAGGATGAATGAAATTGAAATTGAAATCTGAGTTTCTCAAAATGGGCAAGACACAAAAGAAATATATTTTTGAATATCTGGAAATGAAAAAAATCACAGGATGAAAATTAATTTCATGTTAAATAAGAGTTGGACTGTCTTAATAAATGGGAATCAGATAAAGCAAAAAATAGAACACATTGCATGTTTTGTTAAAAACAGAAAACCTGCTAAGCTGAATTAGAACTGTTGAGATTGTAAAAAGCTGTTTGGAATGACACAGTAAGGTGTCATGACAATTCCCGTTACAGTTTATTCAGATGCCATAAGCAATATAAAGAGGGAGAAGAAGAAAATTTTGTGAGAAGAAAACACTGAAGATTTTTATTTGACTGTGTTTCACCTTAACTGATTAGCTTGTTCTCGTTAGACTGCTACCATATACTTAATAAACTTTCACTATGTTGCAAAGACCCCTGAAGAAAAATGTTCTTTCTCAATCAAATCAAATAGTTTGTAAAGTAGTTTGTCAGAGGAAGTCACAGTTTTCTGTGTATTGCTCAGAAGTGGACATTTTAACTGGATGATGGCCTAACTCTTAAATATTTGAACAGAAAGTTTCTTCTGTGGCTTACTTGGTATTCTTTTGTATACATACCTATATTTATATAATAATCTCTAAAACTTTTGAAGAGGAGCCTTTGCCAAAGTGTTTAACAAAAACAGCTATATGCTTTGTAAAAACTGTGCTTGTATGTTTATGTGAACACCTCCCTAATGCCTTTGTTTCTCTTACCCACTGAGTGTCCTCCTGTTTTTTAAGTGATGAGCCTGTTTACACCTAAGAAAAATAAGTAGTATTTATTTTGCATACAATAAGTTGCATTAGCAATGTAAATTGATAACACAGTTATCATGGACATAAGTACCAGCTACTCAGGTGACAAAGTAGATGCGCTTCTCTGCTGCTTCAGCTCCCACCGTGATTTTTATCAACAAGTCCAGTCAAGAGACCAGTCATTGAACAGGCACTTGTCTGTTCATTTGATGCACCCCTGGGCCCCATTTGTGAAAAAATTGAACGGAAGCAGTGATATGGAAAAATATTATAAGGTTACCTGAGAGAGTAGTCTTTGGTTTATCTGTTGGCAGAGGGAATGCTTTTCCTCCTCCAGTACTCCTGTTCCCAGAAGGACCATTATCAAACAAATCCATTCACACTAGAGGCTTCTGCGATAGTTTGTGTCCTTTGATTCCCCACCAGAGTAAGTCCAGTCCTGCTGAGGGGAATTTCTTCTGGTATAGGCTGAATTATTCTCTATTTCCATTCAGCTCACTCATTTCATAGCTCTTGAGGCAAAGCCTCATGTCTACACCTTGGCTCTGCCCTTACAGTGAGGACTCAGCAATTATCAAGGATCTAATTCAGTGTTAAGAGTAAGAAGCAGAAGTCAGAGGGAGAACTTTGGAGAGCTCAGAGGCCTGCCATCACCCTTGCAAACAATTTTTTTTGTAAGCATAAAGACTGGACATGCCCATGGTGAAATACATTACTAGTCCACACTTAATCAATACTATATATTTACATGTGCGCAGAAGGTTATTTCATTTATCACTGGTTCCTTCAGTAGTAATGACAAAATATGTCAGTGGAGCATCTTCTTATATGTATCCAAGAGGGTCTGTATGAGACCAAATTTGTTTCCACAGGGAAGCAGGAAATATACATTGCACCAGATCACTAAATGTTGGCTATTTTACTGCTTTGCTTTCTCTGTAGCCCAAAACAGTATATAGTATTTATTGAAAAGTATGGCAGAAAAGTGTGCAATTGCCACTGGGAAGAACTTTCTCTGGTCACGAAAAATCTTCCTCTTGACAATAAATGTTGTTCAAACTCTCAAAAAAGCCAAACAAAAAAACTCCAACAAATTTTCACAAAACTGGTGAAAACAAGGCCACACATCTGCGTTTGTCCCATGAATGTGTAGAAGGTGAACCAGGGTCATAACCTCAGTGTATGAAGGAACGGCTTCACTTGCAGAGTCTAGTCCTGCATGGAAATGGTTTAATTTAAGGGAGGTAGGACAGTATATGGTATTATTAGGATTGATTGTCTCTGTATACAACAATAACCTTGAGAAAATGTGCTGAACTATGATGAAGCCTAAAATGGAAGAAGACAATCAATATGAAAGGAAGAAAACAAAACAAAAATCTAAATAAACATAATACATTGAAGAAACAGAAGCATGGACAGCTGTATCCTTTGTATGAGTTTTATATAACCTTATTAAATATTTTGTACACACTTTGCTGTAAACAATGGTAAGAGTTTGGTGTTTCCTGTGGCAGAGATGTCTTTTTATTTGTACCAGAAAATGGAAGTCAAAAGCAAAAGAAAACTTTCTGGACTTGCTGGATTCCAATAATAGTCCCTTATTTCACTGTAATTTGATATAAATGCCAGGAGAGAAAATTACCCTGCTATTGAAGACCCCATTTTATTTTTCCACCAAAACCTGCATTTATTTGCAACTTTCTCATTGTGTTGTTTTCTGCCCCCCCATCTCTATTTAAATATAACTCTTTCTGCTTTTGATGAATGTTAGGACATTTTATAGCTATCATTGAGACATCTGTGCATTCTTCAGAGTTAAAAACAAAGACTTCTGACAACAGAAGAAAACAACAATTGATACATATTCAAAGTACTAACCTTTTCTGCCAGATAGTATGGTTACACTTCAAATTGCCATCTAAAGGTTGCTGGAAATTATTAAAGAGCATTTTGTCTATCAAGATTTTCCAGGCAAGAGCATTCAATGCAGAGTACTGTGTGAAGAAAACTTCACTGTGTTATTTTTTGAGTATTGTGAATCATTTACAAAATCAAAGTTTTAGTTACCTTGGATATACACAGCACTGATTTGGCAGATGTCTCCCTGTTTTCATCACAACAGGAGGAGGTGAAACAGCCTAAGAAAGACGGGTAAGCATAATTGTTCATTACACATTCAGGACAACTTCTAGAGAGGATTTCACTTGCTGTTGAAGGGTTGAGAAAAGCTTATGCTACAAGATCTTGTATCAATAAATTCTCTTCATAACTTGAAGCAGCAGTATGAAAGGTGAAGACACTCAAAGATAGTGCTCCCTTAAACTCCCAACTTCCAGGCAGTGGGTTATCAGAACACTCTGGTGTGGCTGCCAGCTCTGACAATGACAGAAGAACATTTAAAAAATTAAGCCTGAGACTGACAGGGAGAAAAAAGAATGATGCTGGTGTCAACATGATGCTTTTCATGTACTGTTAAACAATAGGAGAAACTTGGCAGTTGCTGGGCAAGAGGTGTTTTATTTTGTTTTGGTTTTTTTTCCTAATATATTTGTGCATTGTAAAAAACCCCAAAACATAAGCATTATTAAAATAAAGAAAGAAAACTCAGAGTAGCACACTATTATGCAGTGGTATCAGATCAGATCTGTTTCTGTAGAAATAGTATGAAAATCCCAAACTCTTTCCCTATAAAGAAAATAGCAATAAAATAAGTACTTACCTGAATCAAAAAATTATGTTTAGAGACATTAATAAATGCAACCTCAAAAAGCAATCTCTTCAGAAAAGGCATCAGTCAGTTTTGTAAGAAAATAATTAATTTTCTTCTGGGAGAAATAGACAATTCAACTCTTAATTAACAACACTAACTCAAAAGAAGTATTAAGAAAGAGAACAGAGAACAAGAACTGAAATGGAATCATTATGGCTATAGAAGAAGATTAGAAGCCAAAGTAGAAATTTGTAAGACAAATTTGCAGTGGGTGATGATCAGAGTATATTTTGGAGAAAAGGGGAGAACAGAGCAGGGAATGGAAATGGAATATTTATGGAATGATAGAACAATGAACTTAAATAAAAAAAATAATCAGCCCAGTCAATGGCCTGCTAAATTTAACTCCAATTGGAATCCTTTTCACTTATATCCATGGTCTTTTAGACTTTATTTATTGGTACCATAATGTATTTTGGGCCATCACCCTAAAAATGAGATGAAAAGAAGAATAAATCTAATAAGAACAAGCATGAAAGAAAGTGGATGCCACGGTGTGTCTGATTTGACTAAGAGACTGTTAAATAAGGACTCAATGATTGACATAAGAGTGATGCATGAGTTTGACTGTGAGAATCACAGGATTTTATAGGGAAATAGGCATCAGGATCCCACCTTGAGCTGATCTGTCACAGATACTGAAGATTACGTCTGCACTAACCAGTGACCATACCTAGGACATAGACTATTGCTGTGCGCTGGAAAACAAGGAACACTGAAACTGTGAGAATGCTCCTTAGCATAGAATTGGCTCTGGCCAACCAGCATTCTCCAAAACAGCTCCTGGCCCTGCTTCAGGGCCTGAATAATACAGGCTCCATGCCCACTGTCAGTCTGCACGTAGTCATTTGGGTTTGGCAGCCTGGGAGCTCCATGCCATGTTAGCTTCAATACCTGGGAGGGGATCCGGGACTTGGTAGCACAAATGTAGCCCGAGAGGCTGACTCCAGAATACACAGCAGCAGCATTGAGGCTGTTATGTGTGTCTTCTTTTCCTCCATCAAGCTGTGGCTCTGATAGAACTTTGTACTAATAGACAGTAGTAAAAGAAGCAGGTTTCCTCCGGAGCACCGTTCTTTTATTTCCTCTTCTCCTTTATATTGATCAATGTTAATTCTGAAATTTTCCTAATGTACTCTTTAAAGCAGAAAAAAACCCAAAAAGCCAACCAACCAACAACAACAACAACAACAAAAGAGTTTAAGGGAGTTTCTAAAGCTGTTCCTTCATATACATCACACAGTTCTAGTACTTCATTCAAACACAAACCTGTCTTTGCACAGAAGAGGTGAAAGCATTTGGATTCTGAGCCAAGATGGCAACTGCAATGGCAATTTTAATGTACTAAAGAAAGGTCACAGTGATGACTATAATGTGCGATGCTACAATGATCGTTACTACAATATCCAGCTTTTGCCTAGGGACATTATTGTAGGGTTCTATCCCTTACACACTAACAAGCGTTGCTGGTGATTCATTAAGCTGAAAATAATTAGGCAGTATAAAAACAACAATAAGACATAACTAAGTTATCAGATCTGTTTGATAATTCATTAAGGACCATCAACCTGCTGTTGTGTAAGTTTAAACTTTATTGAGCCCTATCTCTCATTTTTAGATTTTTAGAGCAGAATTAAAACTCTGATTGTCTTTTCCAAAACTAATCTTCAGATTTTCATCAAGGGTAAAGCTTGTTTTCATTCAGAGGGTTAACACTGGGGGCCTTCTGGAAAATCCTATAGATTACAGAGGGTCCACTCATACCAGCTTACACCAGTGACCAGGTCCTGGTATTTCCATTTCTTAGATATCCCTATACTAAAACCTCAATAGATCAGGGAAACAATCCTTTCATACTGCAATACAGAGCTGTTAATGGCACCAGGGAAACGTTTTCCTTGTCTTATTTATATCTGCTTGCTTATCCTATTTCTCTCTCTCTTTCCATTCCTTTCTCCCTTCCCCACAGAGGAGGGTAAACTCACACCTGTCAAGGCAGCCATTGCTTGTCTCTGGAGACTGTGAAGTATTGAAAACAGAAGTAAAAAATAAAATACACGAAGCACATAAAGAAATCTTTAATCAACTCCAAGGTTAAAAATAGCCAAATGTTGGTGAAAAGCCTTATGCTTGATTCTAGTAATCAGTAGGCATTTTCCAAAATGTCGGTCAAAAGGATGTGTTCAGTTTTCCAGTATAGCAGTTAAGAGGCGAAAATACTGCTACAAATTAAAACTATTACTTTGGGAATGAAAACGAAAATTTACCAGATTGTTTTCTCGTAATAAAATGAAACATAAGAAACTACTTAAGAATTCTCTATCTCCCTCTTCCTGTCCACGCGTGTATTTATCTATGTGTATATATAAAGCTTCTACAATTAAAATGTCACAGTTTCAAATTTTCTTGGGGAAAATAATTACTTCTGGAGTGAAATGTCTTCTGTTTCAAACTGAAGGATATTGGAATCTGAAAATTCTGAGGGCGTCATCCTTGCTTTAAAATTCTGATTATCAGTACGGATTTTGTTCTAAAAATGTGGGGGCACATGTGATGGATTTCTTAGGGGGAAAAAGAAAATAGTAAGTTTATTGAAAATTGAAAGTTTCATTGAAACTAGAAAGTCGCATGAAACAGACTTGATTTGAAGAAAATGTTAATGGGAATATTTTTGAGATCCAGAGAGGGGCATCCACCACCATAATCCAGTAACATTGTCATACGCAAGCAACAATACCAGCAGCTGCAAGGACTCTTGATTTTGCTCTTAAGCAAATTAGAACGTGTAGTTATAAGCATATACAAGGGTGTCCTTCTACCTTTTTCCCCCTGAATCTGTTTCAGGCAGAGAAAATACTTAAATCCACATGTGACTGACTTCAAATGACGTAGTTAGTTACAGACCAGCTGTTTTAAAGGAAGAACAAATCATGATCAGGCATATGAAGTTGTAATTTACAGCATTATGCTCAAAAAGGATATTTTATTTTATCAGAAACTTTCTGCAGCTTTCCCATCCAGATACCTGAAACGCATTGTAGGTAAGACATTGAAAAGGTAAAATATCATCAGGTATTAGTCTGCCTGATAAACATGGTCAGAAGCATACTTTTATTCCTCTTGAAGCAGCTGCCCTTCAGCTGGAAACTGCTGCCCTGTAATTACACACCTTTCAAGTGGTAAGACATGGTAATGGACTATGTGTGCTCTGCTTGTCTATCATAACGCATTTTTTGACCACTCACTAGATGAGAATAAGTCAGGACTCATGAAAATGAAGGCACACATTCAGAAAAAAAAAAAAAATTGCATGGATTTCTGTCCTGAATGTTTTAGAATAAGGAAGTTTTGCTCTAAATATTTCTTATGTTATGTTTTCACTTCCCTTATCTTGTGCATCATATGTATGCGGTTCTAAAAGAAGTGGGGGGGATGAGAGGGGAAAAGTGCTTTCAATAATTAAAAACTTGAAGAACAACAAACCCCCCGCACATTATCTAAATACAGACACAAAATAATCTAAAATAATGACAAATATTTACATATTAGATACAAAAGGCTAATGGATCTATTTTTTTTACTTATGTATTTGAAAGATTTAAACCAATTTTTAGTACTTAAAAGTTATTAAAAGCACCTCTCTATTGTCATTTAAACATTATAGCACATGCTGAAATCTCTGCATTTTGTTCATTACTTATAGAATACAGAATGTTTCCAGACCTGCAGCAAACCCTCTATTTAGTTTGCATGTGTGCAGCACCTAGAACATAATAATGTCTCCCCCTTATTTCATCATTATCATGAACTAAACGAAAACACTCATTTATTTCCATTTTCAGAGAAATTTGTTGGTCTAACACGCTTTGTAGCTACAGCTGTGTTCATGAAAATATATGACTCTTTCTGGAAACTCCCCCAAATCATCTTATTTTAGTTGAAAAGAGGCAGAGACATGAAATCTCTAAACCTTTCTAATATTTCTATAAGTCAGATCATAAGACAAATGATTCCTCATTTTCTGGTATTTGTCTTACATGTGTTGGCACTAACATAAATAATGGTAAATAACTCAGAAAATATTGATCAAAGATTGATCATTAACAGAAGCAATAAAACAATAGTGGCATTACACGTCATTCTCTTAGAAAAATAATTACAACCATTAGCAAAAAAATCCTGAAAAAATACTAGGAGTCAGTATTCTCTACAATATCTGCATTTTCACCCTTTAAACATATTTCATTTGTAGCTCTGTTCTAATTACCTTATTTCTTACTCAACACTTAAGTAGTTAAACATCTCTTAACAAGTCAGATAAAAAGCATTGTATTTAGCACGAGATTTTCTAAAGATTTCATTTCTCAATTTTAAAGTTAAGCTCTCAATTAAAAAATGTTTGAGATGTATGATTATTATTATTTTCATAACCTGATGCCACAACATGTCCAAGATTATACTTGCAAAGCATTCTGCCTTCTTTCATTTTATTGTCCTGTATGCCATTCTTAAAGCTCTATTTCCAATAAAATTACCATGAGTATTTAATGACATTAATAAATACTAAAAGTAAAAAAGGGCTGCTTGTTGTATATTACTGCTTTCTCTAGTCCCAGCACTTTGGACTATGTTACTGAATCTAGTGATAAATTTTTATAGCTATGATTATATCTACAGTAAAACAAAATTTATGTACTTTTTATTTGGTCTATAAAAATGCATAGAAGGAATGGATAAAATTACTTCATCTGGTTTAGTGCTAAGGTCAGGAATTTAAAGATCATAGCTCTTACCATTGTGGCTCAGCCTAACTGTATATACTGAGAATAGGGAAAGAAAAATCTGGGGTTTTTGATGAGCATAAATAGATAGTTTGTTTTAGCCTGTCTATAATTGTGTAAAATACATGAGAAAAGGAAGATGGCTAAGTTTCCAAGCACCCTTTCAAACAGCATTCTATTTAATTGGAAAAAGAGCGGAGAAGAAATTTCTAATGAATAGAAGCATCTCAGAATTACAAGCTGATTTTTCCTGAATATATGCAGATTTCATATAGCATGTAATGAAACATATATACATTTCTTTAACAGATTTTTCAGTATGAGTGAAAACTCAACTGTGTTGTTCCTATATTCACTTGATCACAGAAATTTCAAAGACAAGAAACATACCAGGCCTGAATAGCCAACAGATTTCTGGGTGTCTACATGTCTAATGGTTATATGTAAATCAAGTTCAGGAGAGGCAATGAGGTTTTATGGCATTTATTTCTTTTTTATCAATTTTAATCCAGGCAGAAAAATCAAAGAGTCTTTTATTAGTGCTGAAAGAAACATTTCTACTGCAACACATCTCTAAAGGTCCCTCCTGAAATCAGCAGGTATTCAGTCATAGAATCACAGAATCTATGTTGGAAAAGACTTCTGAGGTCATCAAGTCGAGCCCTTGATCCAACACCGCCGTGGTTACCAGATCATGGCACTAAGTGCCACATCTAGTCTCATCTTAAAAACCCCCGGGACGGTGAATCCATCACCTCCCTGAGTAGCCCATTCCAATGTCTGATTACTCTCTCTGTAAAAAATGTCTTCCTAATATCCTACCTAAACCTTCCCTGGCAGAGTCCTGTCACGAGACATGCTGTCAGAGTAACATTTTGTTAACCATCACGTATTTCAGTTTTTACAGAAAATTTAGTTAAGCTGGTAATGATATTCTTTCCATTCAAGTCACTTATTCTGTGTGAAATTCCACAAAGTCCATTTGCAACTATGATTTGCATGGCTATCCTGACCCAGCGTCTATCCATGTCCGCAGTAAAACTCAGCTTACCCTCCCCAAGGAACGTAAATCAGCTTTACAAATGAGTCATACTTACAGAAAGGCACCTCAGACAACTTCATGGACAAGTACTGTTTGTTTTACCAGAAACCTTGGAGTCTCTTCGGTAGCGTAACATTTTATGGTTCACAGTCTGTACACATTAACATGCAACAGGAAAACTTAGAAGAGGGAGAGTAAAAAACCCTAAATGAGGTGAAGATCAGAATACTGGTGGATTACACGGTGAATTATGACCTTCTGAAGTTGTAAGTAGTCTGAAAGATAACAGAGTACACTGGTGCTCCCTTTGTCAGTACCTTCCTTTCCAAGGAGTATGAGTCTGGCCAATCTGCAACCCCCACATAATTCCAATATGCAACAGACAATCTTATGCACCATTTTAAACAATGAGCCACAGGCGTGAGATGAGCAGAAGTCACTATATGCCTGGATTTTGCTTACATTTGGGAAAAATTCTGTCTATGAAGGAAAAAAGCAGCCCTGTTTCTCATCAGGGTGAGACTCTGTGTGGTGGTCTGGAGAGGGAAAGGACTTTGTTACTGATGGTTTATTTAAGTTCATTTATTTTTAAATGGCAGCTGTCTGAAGCTGTTCAGTGTTTGGAGCGTGAAATTAAGTCTCAGGAGAGATGGATTAGATGATAGAATGCCAGGGAGTCAATCAAAAGTTCACAATATAAGTGGTTTACCCTATAGCTCTGAGAATCTATCACAAAGCTTCCCAGTCTGTCATTTGCTAGTTGCAATTGTTTTTACAATCCTACATCTATAGATCTGTATCTACAGATATAGATACATAGATATGACGTGCTTCCTTTCATACTGCTGGCATACATGCAATATGAATACTCAGTACTATGGAATATTTCATGTAACTATAGTATTGTTTTCCTCTTTTCTCATGAAAATATTTAATAAAGATGAAATTGTCATATAAACCACCTAAATGCCAAATATCGTTTTACACCATATGCATTTGTCAAGAATTCTTGCCTGATATGCAATCCTTTTTCCAGCCAATAAGTCTACTTTAGCGCCCTCCACTTTTTTATTATATTATCTTTAAATAAAATCTTAAATGATACTAGTCTTTGAGACATTTTTTTAAAGGAATGGAGAGAGACATTCTAATTAAATGTGCTCCTTGTTGACGGCAACTCAACATTTTTACTTCCAAAAACTCCACTAAAAAAGTTTAGATGAAACATGATTCTTAATAATGGGAGACACAAGAGCATTGTAGAGCTGATGGTTTAATATTATTCTTTGACTTGACACTGTTTGGGAATACTTTTTCCCCTGAAATATATTTAATAAAGTAATAGCAATCAAACTGCTATAGTAAACTAATAGATATAATGAAACTCTATTAGCATCGGGAGATTTCTGACTGTGCAAGGAGACAATACATTAATTTAGAAATCATTCTTTCATTAATTCATTTCATTCCTCTTTTCATATTTCTCACACGCGGTCATGGTGCAGCACATGTGAAAGCGACAGGAGGATCATTCAGGATATTATTCAATCAGTAGAAGGAGGAGTTGTTGATCTTTAGGAAAGCATCATAAATGTCACTTCTGATTTCTCCCTCTGATTTCTTCCCTTATAAACCCTCAGATGCTTTCTTTATCGGGGAGGGTAGGGATTGGCTTTCTTTTGGAAGAACTGCAAGAGGGAGGATCTATCAGCAGTTTAGCAGACCAGAATGGTTTTTAATGTGAAATGCAGTGGTGGGATCCTCCTGTCAGCAGGGGCAATAGCCTGGAAGTCTACAAAGAGGCATCATCAGTTGTTACAGTCACCAGCGACTCCATCCTCACAAAAAGAAAGGAAACACGTCTCTGAAAGAGGAAAAACTGATTCTGCAGGAAAAATATCCATGTAGGAGGAAGCAATGAGGTTAAAACTGATGCTTTTTTGCATATTATTAGTTTCTGGTTATTGAAAAATATGTTTGAACAGGATTACTTTCTGACTCTTACAGACACAGCATCTTTATTGGACTCAGCTGGGCCAACAACTCATATATGGTGCTTAAAGTGGAATTTTTATCTCACTTGTTCCAAATGGAGCTATAATTCATGAAGGACCCAGAACTCTTCAGCAAATGTGTACACAGAAAACAGCTCTGAAGTAACCTCCTTCGGCCAAGTGCTGATCTAAATGCTCTACCTGACCGCTGAAAAGCATCTCGTTTTGTTCCTGTCAACCAGGGCATTCTGAGGGCCAGCTGCTCCTGGTGGGGCTGGATGAGGGTTTGCTCCCATTAAGAATTAAAGATAGTTTTGTCAGCAGTGCCGATCTCTCTTATTTGGGGGAAGAAGGGAGGAAGAGATCTCCAATCCCCCCGTTTTGTCTGACGCAAAGTTTGATCCCTGACTCTGTGTTTCGCTAGCAGACTGGGAGATCATGATTCACGTAGCTCTAGCCCTAAAAGTTCTGCATTTACTATTTGATGCATTGATCCTTTCACTTAATAGCTAGCCCTTAAGCCATAATAACTTACAGATATATGCATTTATTCTACAATACTCTGAAAGGCCTTTTTAAATATTCATTCTATTCTGCTAAATAAGCAGCCCTCCTTTCCAGGAGGCCTGTGATTAATGCTCCTTTCATCCATCACCACTATACACTGCCTTTGGGAAAGCCTGATCCGCTTGCCACTCCAAAAATGTAACTTGAACCAGAACTTATTTTCCCTACTTCTGCTACTGCCAAGTTTCAGGACTTTAGGCAAACCACTTGACCTTGCTGCATCTCACTTTCCTCTCCATTAAAATGAGGATAGTGCCTGGCTTCATAAAGCATGTCAGTTCTACAGATTAAAATAAAATGCTATGGAGGCGCTTATTACAATAATTCTATACACCATGGAAATTTCATCCTTTAAGATGATGCCAATGACAAAGCTGTCAAGCCAAAACTGCTCCTGGCAGCCAAAATCTTATATCAGCACTATGGCCCAGTGCCATCAGCAGGGCCATAACTAAGGGAAGGGACACATTTATTCAGCTCACTTGACAGGATCATCATCACTAGCTGGACTTCCAGGGCTGTTTTTTTTTTTTTTTTTCCAAATGAATGTGGGATATAACCCAGTCTTAATTTATGCAGGTAACACAAGGAAACAGAGAAAATGTATGGAGAATTCTTTGTTAAAAAACAAGTTGGCAGCACAATACAGTGTTCAGAAATAGTTCTAATAATATCTGCTAATGCTGGTTTGAAACAGTGACCTGCCTATTTGACTAAGTATTCTGAAGGCTGTAGGATAATTATTTCAAAGTGTCATAAGTTTAATTGTATAGTAAATTAATGACTAAAAGGCTTCTTACTGTTGTTTAATAAGTATGAAGAAAATACACTTAACTTTTCATATAATGTTGTCAAATTGCATGAGCAATAAGTGCGCATTAGATGTTGTATTTATTACATCAAATCTGTGAACACTGTTAATACATTAACATTTAAAAAGGTAGCCCATGGCAAGTCAATTTCACAGCAATTAAAACTGAAAAACTGGTAATTGACATTTGATAAGTGTGTTAATTGATATCAAGCTTGCAATAGCTAACATGTTAAATGTCAATTAAATCCATGTGTTTTTACAATTAGAATTTATTAATAAAGAATCTAATTACAAAATGTTGGTTATGTCAGTTTATGTTAATTATGAAAAAACTAAATTTATAGTGGAAAAGTTTCTTCAGTCCTCAAAAGCATTTAAAAAAATTTCCTATTTTTTAACATTAATATATTGTAATTTTTTTCCTGTTCTAGGTGTAATAGAGGCGGGGAAAATTGGTTGAAAGTGTAGAATCATTGGTCCAATCATATGATATTGAAAAAAAATTTATGATTACTTCTAGGATCGTTTTGATGATGCCCACCTATTGAAATCTCTGAATAAAATTTAAAAATATTTTTCTATAGTTTTTTAAGAATACAGTTAGGACAATATTTTAAAATAAATCAGCTAAGTACTCAGTAAAACAGAGAAATTAATTTTCCTTATTGTTCATGTGGCGCTGATTTCTTTTATGGACCAGTGATTCTGGACACTAATCATACAACATGCCTGGACTACACAGACCATGAGTATTTCCTTATTCCCAAAGCTGGAAAACTGCCTATGCTGGATAATCAAGGCAGAAGAGGGGATGATGGACATCACGTCATAAAGCTGATGTTCAGTCATGGAGACCAGCTCAAAGATTTCTAGATTTTTTTTAACTGGAACAGTTTGGACATTTACCCATCCCTGTCTGGAACAGGAAAGTGACCAGCATGAAGCTTGTACCAGCTAGAAAGAAAATATAATATTTCGCTCTTACTCTTGCTTAAGAACAAGAATCTCTCAGATCATTCAGAGAATGGAATATGACCCAAATTTACATCACATCTCTCTGTAAGAATCAGCTTCTCATCATCAGATCAGCGCAGCGAGGGAGCTCCCAACCAGCCCCTTTCCTGAGCTCCCAGCTAAACATCTCTCAGATTACTTATGGATCCTATAGGGACATCCAGTCTGTTGTGTTTCTGGTTGCTGCCCTGTGAGGTATCAGGCTTTTTAGGCTGGAATGCATCTATGGAAGATGGGAAGAGGAGGTATTGCCACCAAGGGCTTGAAGAGTGGGATAAAACCAGCCCTGCTGGAAAAGACTGAAGGCATCCCATCGTCAGCTAGGAAATCAGTCAGCTAGGAGAAATCAATGTAGGGGGAGAGCATCAGACACCATTGGCAGGGGAAAACCCAAGGAAAAGGGAAAGGAGGAGGATGAGAAAAAAGATATTTAATATCCTCAAGGCACATAAAGGGAATTAAGAGAATTGCAAGAAGGAGAAAGAAGGTGGGGAAATTGAAAGGAGGAAGAAAAATGAAGAAAAATTTAGAAACCAGATTTCTATGCTATTTCTTTTTCATGTAAATATTTCTTTGAATTTGTGAAAAGAGAGTTCAAATCAAGGTGAAAAGCAATGTTTTCTACTGATACCATCAAGAGTAAATCTTATTGACATTTACATTGGACTTTATTAACAGTTCAAATTCTGTAAAAATAATTTTCCTATAATTGTCACCATTTTTATATTTTTAATTTCCTGACTTTTGATGCACAGTCTTTGGCTGCTGTTTTGGAATTTGAACAGACACTCCTTTGCTTTTTAAGATCACCAACAACAAAGGTCCCCTTACCTAACAAAATTAAAATTGATTCTCTATTGGTCTTGTTTATTTGTTCAGAACAGTTGTTTCAATTGTCACTTCTACTATTGCAACTTCTACAGCTTACTTTGCTTTTAATTTGACACTAATAGGGAAAAATTGATTTTATTTCCACTTATTTCCCAGCTTGTCACATGTTCATCTCCATTTGGGACAACATGCAATGCTGTCTCCCTTCACTATGAGAATGAAAATTAGGTTTGCACTAAAGTGAGGTTTTGTCAGGAAAGAATGTTTTGGCCTGACAATATCTGTAATTGAGTTCTTAGAGAAAGAGGAATGCTGAGCTGAAGGTATTTCAAAATTAACTTCCTTTGAAGTCTGAAGTGTAACAACTTTTGGTACCTTTAAATTAAGAAAGATCTAGTAAAGTAAAGTAGCAGATTTATTTTTTTTTTTTTTTTTTTTTTTTATTCTTTTCTTTTTAAAGAGATTTTTCTCCCTTTGTCAACCAAATTTAAAATTCAGAAAAAAGGCAGACATCAAAATTAATGCAAAACAGTAGCACTATTCTTGAGGGAAAAAAAGGAAATAAGGCAAGATTTGGAGAAATATAAAAAAAAAAAGGAAAGAGTAAAAATTGAGAGGAAGTGGTAAAAAGCTGCTCTCTAAGCATACATAAGTAACAGGTTGCAGTGTTTGTTTAAATACCTATTTAGTAAACCCCCGTGTCTTTGGCACATAGTTCTTCTATAGCTGTGTATCATATGTACTCCTAGGGGAAAAATTCAGGAGTGGCCTTTCCCCAGCATCATGACCTGCTTTTTCACTGCACAAAAATTTTCCAGATGGCTCTGTTTTATTTAGTTCTGCTGCTGTACTTGTGCAGAACAAGAGGTTTGGAGATTCTCCTGAGCTTAGTTGCAAGCAGTTGTGCTGTTTTGCTCATACCACACAAGATTTCCCGGCATGATCACAGACAGAATAAGACAACCTCTGCCTGCCGTCTTTGCTCTGAGAAGGTCTGGACAAACCAGGGCCCCTCATCAAGAACATGAAATTTTATGTACCATATATATATATATATAAAAATAAAAATGTGTATGTATACATATGTATGTGTGTATGTATGTATGCATATATATTTTTATATATATTTAATGTATAAAAATTTACAGAAGAGATTACCACCTCAGAAATCATCATTCAAGGGTGGCTAGACTCCCTTGATTTATAACCACATGAATATTGATACCGTCATACAATCTCAAAGCCTTTGTCCTCCTTACATTCTTAATTCCTGCATTGCATATAAAGCCCAGAAGCTGTGAACTCTCCGCAGGGAAGGCCACAAACAGAGGAATTAGGGTGTAAAGCATACCCCATGGTGTAGGCTGGACTCTCCTAGTGGTCCCATGTGCTGAAAGGTTGGAATGTGTTTTAAATGCATTTAAAAAAAACCCAAAAAAACAACACCCAAAAAAAAAAAAAAAAAAAAAAAAAACAAAAAAAAAAAAAAAAAAAAAAAACCAAAACCAAAAATCATACTTCTCAAAAGGCAACAGCAAACACTGTGAAATTTGGGCTCATAGTTCATTAGAGAAAAAAAAAAAAAACTAAAAAAAATCCTCCTAAAACTCTCTCTGGAAAAGATTCCTAGTTGCCCAGAGGCCATAACATTTGGCCAAGAAAAGTTTTTTTCATTTAATTCAGGTATTATTCCCCCAGCCTGTACAGATCCTGCCAACTACACAGCCACTGTGTGGCTCTCATGCTTCTTATTGGATCTAACTGCATAAAAAAGCAGCCTGTGAAACAGAAGAAAAGTGGACCTATTGCCTCGGGCTTGCTGATGGATATGAGGAATGCAAAACCCAGTGACCTGCTCTGAAAGTGGGCTCTTCCTCTTGAGTTTGGAACCTGATTTCTTTACAAGTGACTATTTCAACAGCTCCCCCTTCTTGCTTATATCTTCCTTTGTCAAGTCTCCTGATGGTTATTGAAAACCAGCATGGAAGAAATCAAAGTTTTCTTCCAATATGTTCATGGAATATCTCTGATCAGATCCATCTGAAGATGAAATCCTCAGCTTTGATTGCTGTGCAGCTTTGCAGTGCTTTAATAGCCAGTTTTTTGGGCCACTCTTGCATCAGGAAAGGCTGCACAAAACCTTCAAAGCTCCTCTGTAACATCCTTTATATGGCATTTCAAGTATCCTCATAAATTCTGCTTCGGAATATTAATACACTTGAGATACTCCACAGATCCAAAATTCCATCTTATATACTACAAGGCAAGACATAATCAATCAGAAAATGTTAAAGCTCTTAGCTGTGGAGTTCCAGTGAAAATTCATGCAGAGCTGCAAGATTCAAGTAGTTGTTTCAATTAAAAAAATAATTTCATGTAACTTAGAATATGGCTTTTAAAAGTTCATTTTTAATTCTGCTCATATACTAATATTAGGGATGTTAACAACACAAATATTGATTTCTCAATCAACACTTGACAATCTCTGTCAATAAAAAGATATTTTTAGCAAAGACTTAAAGATTATGTTCAGGCTTATTTATTTCTTAACCTGGCCACCTTTCTGTCCTCACGTATGTCACCTAAATCTCGAAGACTTTTTGAAGAGCAGCTAAAGCCTTTCATCTTTCTGTGCATAGATGCAAGTTTTGTCAGAGATCTTGTCACCCATTTTCAATTATTTCATTCCTTTCAGTAGCTTTGGCATCAGAACCCAGATGGTCAATGCTAAACCTGAAATCCTAATCTCCTCTGGCTGCATGACTTACATTTCCAAATCCTTTCCTTTCCAAGGATTGAAGACAAATTGTCTTTCTTGCTTCCAAGGCATTTCAACAACATTTCTCAGTTGTGCTGAGGGTTAAGAATTAAAAAAACATAGATTTCTAAAATATTTTCTATTGTATAAAACAGGAAGTAGATAAAAGGAATTATAAAATCCATTAATATATTATCAGTTTTGGTAGAATTGATTTCGTTAAAAACTTTATTATTTTTACCCCTAGATCTATTCTATTTAAGGGCAGAAAAGTAGAAATAGTTTCTGGATGTGGGGTTTTTTCCATCTTTACGTCTTTGGAATAATTTTCTTCAGTTTAATAAAGTTGTTTAAAATACCTGCAACATTATTAGGCCCAGCATTTAAAGAATTCAAATGAATCTTCAAAGTACTCAGCTTATGAGATTTGCAAAATTAACTTTGTAATTACAGTGTGCAACAAAATATAGTGCTGATAGGTATTTTCCAACAGAATGGAGTTCATTTCTAACATTAAACATTATGCATCCTGTCTCAGATAATTTTGGTTTTCCTGAGGATCGGATCTGTAATAGAGACACATTTCCCAGCAATTACCTCTAGAGAAAAATATTAGAAACTACTCTATAGACTGCATATTGTCAACCTGCTCATTTCAATATCTACCTGGATTTGAGAAGTGAATTTTGAAGGACAGATCCTATTTACACAAACGCAAGCCTTATTCTGCTTAAAAGCCCTGTTTGAAGGCTGCCAGGGTCATCTTCTCATTTCTCATCCCTCCAGTTTTGACTGAAAGAAAAAAAAAAACAACCTTTGAAAGTAAGTTTCTGCTTTATAATTAGGGAATTTGGTTTTGTACCTCATCAGGGATGGCGTGTGATGGCTTTCTGATTTTAAAACAAAACTCCTCTTTTATCTCAACACACAGTAATTTTATTTAGAGAATTGGGAAGGGGGTGTTTGGCTTTTTCTTTACATGTGTGGCATCCTGACTGTTTGTAAAACAAGAAAGTAAAATTTAATTCTTTATTAGCAGCTGATGAGAGCAAGGATATTAATTTGTTTTTCATATTGTTTTCTGCCTTTTTTTTTTCCTTCTTATTTCTCCTCTCTCCTTCAGGCAGCTCTTTAAAATGCAGTGCTGTCATATTTCACAATCAAAATATGCAACTATCCTACAGGTCTGAGTGAGTACAGTGTTTACAGTTGTTTATAGTAATTTTGAAGAAAGAGGCATTAGGTATCATAGTTAGACCGCATTTTGGGGCAATATGTGGTCCCATGGAGAGAGCAACGTCTGGTTTTGCACTTTAAATGAATTATATCAAGGAATGAAGGTGAAAATATGAAACACTATAAAGCTGTACAAAACAGTCAATATATAAACCCTCACCCTCAATTTATTTAACAATGAAATAATTAAATGAATAAAATAATTTAATTAGTTTAGTGAACTGGATTAAAAGAAGGGGAAACCAGAATAATTGGAGACCTGTTTTTCATGTTTCATGCATACAGTTTTGAAAGATTTTAGAGGTTTGGGAAGAGGAGTAAAAAGAATTTAATACAGAACAATAGGTCCTGGAAACCTTTCAATTGCAATTATTTGACTTGCTCCATTCATAGCCACTGTACGGCTTAATATGCACCATTAGGAGTTCATCATAGGAGTGTACTTGCTTAGTAAACTTCAGGCACAAAGGACCTCTAGATCTAAATGTTCACACCAGTGTATCCTAACTTTGATGCTCTGCTCAGGTTTTATCTAGCGGGCACAATAACTGAGACTCTCATGACTAATTTGCCAGGATCTTCATAGGATCATAGAATGGTTTGGGTTGGAAGGGACCTTAAAGATCATTTAGTTCCAACCCCCTGCCATGGTCAGGGTTCCACTAGAGCAGGTTTCTCAGAGCTCCATCCAACCGGACCTTGAACATTTCCAGGGTTTGGAGATCCACGATTTCTCTGGGCAACCTGTTTCAACATTTACTCACCCTCACCATAAATATTTTTTTCCTAATGTCTAATTTAAACCTACTTTCATTTTGAAGCCATTCCCCCTTGTCCTATCACTACATGCTCTTGTAAATAGTCCTTCTCCATCTTTTTGTAGGCTCTCTTCAGGTACTGGAAGGCTTTCAATCAGGTCACCTGATGCCTTTTCTTTTCCAGGCTGAATATTTCCAATTCTCTCAGCCTTTCCTCACAGGAAAGGTGCTCCATCCCTCTGATCAACATGGTGGCCTCCTCTGGACTCACTCCAACAGGTCCATGTCCTTGCTGCGTTGGGACCTCAGAGCTGAATGCAGCACTGCAGGTGGAGTCTTATCAGAGCAGAGGGGCAGAATCACCTCCCTTCTCCTGCTGCCCATGATGCTTTGGATGCAGCCCAGGATACACTTGGTGTTCTGAGCTGCAAGTGCACATTGCTGGGTCATGTCCAGCCTCTCACCCTCCAGCACCCCCAGGTCCTTCTCACCAGGGCTGCTCTCGATCTGTTCATTCCCCAGTCTGGATTGATATGCAAGGTTGCCCCATCCGAGGTGCAGCACCTTACACTTGGTCCTATTAAAACCTCCTGACATTCCCATGGGCCCACTTCTTGATCATGACCAGGTCCCTCTGGATGACCTCCTGTCCTTCAGGTGTGGAAGGAAACCTTCTAACCTTCATACTCTGCAATATTATATTATATTATATTTTGATTCCACTAAAAGTCTTTCTTGAAATATCCTTCTCCTTGAACCTAGGATATGTTCCTGAATCCACATGAAATAATTAACTGAACATACTTGCAAAAAGTTTATTATAATTATCACCATTTTTATTATATTATCTAATTTAGCTGTTGGGGAAAAAACAAAACAAAAAAAGCATTGCAGTGGACTTGTTTAAGTAAAGATTTGTTTATCTTTATTTAATAGCAGTGATATCTAGAAAAGGGTTGGAAAGGGAGAAATTCAGTAACTAACTATGCCATAACTAGTAGGTAAAATCTCTACTGCGGCTTGTTTTTCTTTTCTGTCTGCAAATTAGCCCCCTCCCAGAAGGGAAATTGATTCTAATTTAACAGCACTAAAAGCCTCTTGATGTTCCTATCTGGACACCCTCCAGTCTTTGAGGGAATTATGTCATGTGTATGGCTGTCTTCCAGCTTCTTCCTGCTTTCTAAAACTATGATATCCTAAAAAGAAAAACTATTTCTTGCAACCTTTTGGAAACAGAGAAGATAATTAACTATCACTTTCTTTTCATGTTAATTTTGGAATACCGCTACTCTGTATCTGAGTCCACATTCGAATTTGGGACATTTAAACAAAAGAAAATACAAACACTCTTGTAAAAATATGATTAATTTTTGTGTGACATACAAGAAAATGAAGAAACAAAGCTCTTAATGCTTTATCCACTTAGAAAATAAAATATAATCTGGGCACTGCCTCAGTAATTCTCATGGTATTTTCAATTCTTACATTATGAAAAATGGAAAAACAGGATCTGTAAATATCTCAATATTTTTTCCAGTAGATTGAACCACATTTAAAGGAAAAAAAAAGTACAGATTATTACTGAAAATTCAACTGAAGCTTTTCATGGTCTGTCCAAGGTCCTCAAGCTTTTCCATTTTAAACTTACAGGTCCAGATAAGCACCCTTTATTCAGTCAGGCAACTGCAAACTTGAGAGCACATAAATAAGAACCTGCATTTTAACCTTGGGAACACACCTGCTGGTTTGATGGGTTTTAATCAACAGAACAATTGATGTGCTTTCTGCTTTATTATCTCTGGCCTGGACCTACAAATATTAATATATTAATGTATGAAGTATTGTATTTTCTCCAAGAACTACCACACTGTTTTTACTTCATTTTTTCTCAAAGAATTATCATATACTTTTCCTTTTTTAATGTTGTTTTTGTTGTTTAGAAGGGGTTTCTTAAGGATGTACAATAGAATTTCCAGACCTAAAAAATATTACAGAATTATAGAACAGTTTGGGTTGGACGGGACCTTAAAGGTCATTTAGTTCTGGCACCCTTGCCATGCACAGGAACACCTTCCACTAGACCAGGTTGCTCATTTCAGCCATTACTGGATATAATAAATGTAGCTTCATGAAACAAAAATCAAAATAAGAGTAGAAAGCTCCAGGTACTTACTGGAAAAAAAGAACCCGTTGTTATGGGATAAATACCAGAAATAGAAGATTTCAGCGACCTATGCTGGAGACACAAGTTGACATTTTGTTTTCATGACATGGTAGACAAACTGAGACATTTCTAAAAACATTTGAACCGGATTGAAAAAAAAAAAAAGTATGATTAACACACAGTTTAACCTTTAAATGTTTCACTGTAATATTCTGAGAACTAAACAGGTCTCACACATATATTTTTCAAATTATTCTCAAAATGGTCTTAAATATACCGTCCTTGTTTGAAAACCATGCATGTGGTGCTCCAACAAGAGGAGCCAGGTCTGAAGCACCTTAAACAAAGTTTAAAGTTAGTATGTTACATAGTTTACCGAGTCATGGCCTAAACTATTACTTCTCAGAGATATTCAGTGCTGTTCATCTGTCTAACTACTTAAATAGCCTAAGAGTTGGAGGGAAAATAAACCCCCAAATCCGGGCATGTGCAGCATAACTAATCTGAAAAAAGAGCGAGGAGGTGAAGTGTTTCATGGTTGGTGACCATGGGTTTGTAACCCAACACAGAGGTCGGGCAATAGAAATCTTAATTGGAGGGAATTCTATACTCCCTGGGAGGTGTGGGATTCAGTACTATCATTGGTATGGCAAACATTAAATGTCCTCCATGCACTTTTAAGATGGATTAGAAATACGTCATGAGAAGTATTTTGTGACACGGCTGCCTGTGACAGGAAGTGACTGGATTCAGTAGTCCTAAAGCCCTTTCCTGATTTCTGTGTTTCTAAAGGAGGAAACGTGCTGCAGAGCCAACTATCCTATGTTGTTCTTCACTAGGTTTGAGTTGGGGAAAAAAAAAAAAAAAAGAGATAAAAAGAGCATTTAATTTTTTTGCGCTGGATTTGTTGAGCCTGGGAAGATGGCGGGGTTAAATCATTAATGGCCTCACAGGTGCTATCCCGGTTTGGAAGGTATATGGCTACAGCTGAGAGATTCAGTTTTAAGGAAAGGGCTTATTTCTAAGTCAGTCTTTTCCAAAATCTGAGTTAGAACCTGGTCTTCTGATTTGGACGCCTTTCAGATCTAACTGTATTGCTTGAAGCTGTTTCACCATCTAGTGGTGTCACAATGATATAAAATAAACCTGTAGGATTGGGTTTTAACCTTTTTTTTCTCTTTTTTTTTTTTTTCTTTTTTTTTTCTTTTTTTTTTCCCCCAGAAGCAAGACTGAGGAACCAGTTTGAATCACTGGTCACAAGAGCTGGGCAAAGGCTGACAGAGCTTAAAAGGAACTGGTAGTCCTGTGAGCTAATCAGAGGGTAAAGTATCCATCATTAGACAAAAGTTCTCTTCAGTCTAGATCTGGTACTTCCTAAAGTTAAAACATACTTTAATGCCAATGCTCAGATTCTTTAGTTTCTTTGAGAAAGCCAGCAGGGCCATGGAACTGTGGATAAGTAAAATGAATATTTTAGTGTACACTTCATTGACCCTACAGCTATGTAAAACTGTAGAGTTGTTTCTGTCCACCATTCAGGAAATTGACTCTCCAACGGCTGCATTTTCTCAGAGATTTTCCCCACATAATCACCCTGAATTCCAATTTATTTCCAAATATTTTCTCTTTTTACCCTTGCTCATCTCTTCTAATATTTTTACAAGTATTTCTTGACGGATTTGCTAATAAAGTGTGCACTACTGTATTTGGACAGATAGTACCCCGGAATTATTTCTTCACTACATATTAATCATAATAAAGTAGAGCAAGGAAGGCCTCAAAATCCAGATAGGTTGCTTCTGAAATGAACATCACAACAGCATAAAAACACAACTAATTAGTCTCTGATGGCTGTCAGTGACATAAAGTACTTGTTATTGTAAACTAAGGAACTAAGAACCTCCTTGAGAAATATTAATGTATGTTTGTGATGCAAATAGGAACTGATTAACAACAATTTAGCTTCTTTTCACAAGTTAGAGGAATAGAATATTTTCTTGGCTTATCTATTTTGCTTTTTTCCATTCTGACAGAACATTTCCACTTTCAGTGTTTGCTTTTTTTCTAAACCTGCTTGCAAAACCATTTATATCTTCACGCCTTTAGTGGATCCTGTCAAAATTTCTGCGTACCTAAAAACAAATGTAGTTCATGTAACAGCTAAGTATTGTACTGTTCCATTTTTAAATATGGAAGTCATTTAGGACCTTTCTTAGCTAACTTCACTTTAAGATTGATTTAATAGTTTTCTGGGCACTAGTTTGATGATACATGATTTTGAGGATTATTTCCCCAAGGTATTTGTTTGTACGTACACCACATACGTATAGCAGAGCCAGTGGTGCAAGGCTGTTGGTTTTGGTTTTGTTGCTTTTTTACAACATGCTAAAAATAAAGAGAAAAAGCCAAAGTATTGCAACTTGGCATAATTATGAAGGATTGTACAGTTAGTTTCCCATGGGGAAAAAAAAAAAAGAAGGCAAAAAGCTAAAACTTCACACACCAAATACATGAAATAATGCATCAAGTAATTGAAGGTGCTCTTGCTCCCATTCTTTAGTCTCAAACTTTACCCTTACCTTAACCGAGCTCAGTCTCCTGTTGAGCACCTCACTCTCCTTTGAAGGAGCTCATTTTATTCTTGATCCAGGCAATGCCTTCCAGCAGGATTGTGAATTGTTCATCCTCATCCTCATATTGCAACAACCGGAACACTTCAAATCACTTGAAGAAATTCCTCACAACTTACAAAAAACGCACCTCATCAAATGAGATATTATTTTGCAGGGTTGTAACAGAGCAAATATGTGAGTACAGGAATCAAGCTTCCAAACTGCACTGACATAGCCGAAGCATCACTTCATTACCTCCATAAGGTGTCACGTCTACAGAACCACACACCAACTATTGGTTTCTGATGTGGAGGTTCATGTCTTCACCGAAGGATTTTGGTACTGGAGGTAACCTCAGTGTTCTCTTCAACTCTTATGTTTTTGCACATGTTTCTACAACCAGTGTGGTGAGCAAGTATTACACTTGGTGGCCTATGGAACCTCAAAGAAAGGTTTTCATATTTTCCCTAAATCTTCATCCTTCCAATGCACATTACATCCCGCCATTCCACAGTGTGTTACGAGCTCTGCCCAGACTTTTTGCCTCCTTTGATACAAAAGAATGGTTCAGCATCTTCTCCAGGGGGATAAGCAATAGCGAGAGACCTTCTGGATAAAGAACATAGCTTCTGGATGTTTTCTGTTTAAGCCTGCACAGACTTCTGATGAAAGAGCCACCAGAGCTGGAGCTGCTTGGACAGCAAGAGAGCAGATGGCAAGTGTGCTCTCAGTCCTCCTATGCCAGAGTAGCATCTATTTGTGGGTGAGAGTTAGCTGATGGAAAATCCATAGAGGGGACAAGCTTATCCTACTGTGACTCTGAAAGATACTCAAAGAAATACTGCAAAGTTCTGCAGCTGTAAAGCTTTCCCTTGTTCAGCAAATGGTAGTTGACTGTTCTGACTACAGATACATTCATATAGAGATTTATGAGCATATGGATGACAAAAAAACAAATGAAAATCCAAATTTAAAATGACAAATAAAAGTCACAGGCATCAAAATTAAGGTATGATTTTAAAAGCCTTATGGTATTTTTGTATATTTCAGTTTATTCATGATAAAAATCATCAAAAGTAAAAATATCATATTTGCTCTTGAAAAATATCCAACAAAACAAAACACAACAGAAGCAAAGAAGAATATGAGTAAAAGAAAAATAACAGTAAGAAATTCATTTCAGTAGTACAGAGTCCTAGTCTAAATTCTAGTAGAGAAATTTGGACTTGTAATTAAACTGATGTCATTGAAAACCTCTAAATACCCTATAGGTGACCCACTTAGCCTGTATCCTCAACCTCCACGTGTACCTGTTGTGAACATGCTTCTGTCCTTTACACACGTGGCTGGAGGAATTTCTCCTCTCATTTTATTAGGTCTTTAAGACTTTCATCTTATTGAAAAGCATTTTAACCGCCTTTAACGTTTGATCATATAGAAAATTGAGCCTGTTGATAGAACAATTGTATCCTCAGTGATGCAGATCAGTGTTTTCCAGATGGACAATTGAAATGACTCAGTCTTTAAACTCACTATTTAAAAAATGGTGGGTTGTGCCATATTTTGCTTATTGCTTCTCCCTAAAAGAAAAACCAACGTGCAGTGTTGGTGTTTAGAACTCTGCATTTATTTGTAATATCAGAAACCTACAATTCTGACTGCCAAAAAAATCAGCTTCAGACTTCAGAAGCCAACTCTAGGGCAATCTGCAGGAAAACTCAGGCACAATTTCATGTCGGGCACATGCCAAATCACACATATTGCCTGCACACTAATTGATCGTTACAGAAAACCCCTAACTACCAGTGGAAAGAAGCAACGTGACAAACCCAGACACGGTTACAGCTCCAAAGAATTCTCTGGAGCACTGACAACTTTACCAGATGCCTATCTGTCCTCATATTTTACAACTTGGCAAAAGAAAAAATGTTTTTTATCATCAATTTTCAGGAGGAATAAAACACAACCCACCAAATAAAGCCAAAGTAAAAATTCCTACTCAATTGAAACAACCTCATTTGCAGCGAGAAGTTCCTTCTATAAGGACAATGATTTCACCAAAATTAGTACGCTAATGATTTTGTCCTGGGAATTGAATTTCAACCAGTGCTAAAAATACTTTTACTTAAAATTTCAGGCCAAATACTTCTGTCCAGGATTATCTAACTCAAAAGGTTCATTTCCTTTAGTAGACTCCTCCCATCCCCCATGGAATACATGCTAAATGACTCAGTATACATTATACAATTTAATTGCATTCTTGAAACAAAGAAATAGATATTTCTAAAAAACCCTGGGAACAGATAAAGTAGTCAACAATCTTATCTGTTAATGACATATTGAGAGATGATGCAGTCTATCATAAATGTGAGGACTCCAGAATAGAAATGCAGAACTTTTTGCAAGATGATTTCTTGATACTTTCATTTTGCAGCACTACTTGTATAGTAGTCCAACTTTTTATCAAGATATGTAGAAAAAAGGATCAGCTCTCACAAGGCATGTATTATTTGACCACTATTACTGCTTCTTTTTGGACTTCAAAGACATTTAACCTTCAACCCTACCAATGGCACTTACCTTTCATGAGACATCTGTGTAACAGCTGATGTGTTAAATCACAGCTGTATCTGGAAAGTCACAGCCATAAACCATTTGAAAAAAGAGCTTCTCTATAAATTGCATATTTGAAATCTGACAAGGTTACTGTCCTGATGCCAACAAGGAATCTCAAAGTCTTTGTATGTGAAAATAAGTGTTTAAAACTTTAGAGAGAGTGAGAGAGATGGTGTTTTTTCTTCCACTGTATAGCTTCAAAGTAAACCTTTGCAGTCTAATAGTTCAAGGGTGTTATTTAAGCAATTTCTCTCATTTGAACAAAAAGAAGTGCTCTAACTCAACCTCTGTTTTTGCTACAAGAATATGATGTTTCATTTTAACTTAATAAAAGAAATGGTTCTCATGGGGTACAGGGTTTATACACATGCTGCCTAAGGTACCATTTAAAGACAGAACTTAGTGAGATGTGTTGCAGGGAGTTATTAGCAAGCCTAATAACAATATGAAGTATAGCACTGTAACTACTGTAGTGACATTACCTATTTATTTAACAGGAGCATCAGCAATTTTTTTTTCTGCTTGTATTATAGTCTACTTTCTATCATCCATTTATCTCATTTCCCACATAAAAAAGTGTTACTCTTTTGGTCTTCTTCCCACTTTCAACATCCTGTCTTGATCACTGCTTGGGCCATTGACAGTAGCAATATTTTATCTGAAAATGAAGCTCTGTTGCCTACTTGTTCCAAGTGAGTTGCTTTTCCTTCACACTGATTTCAATTAATTTGGAAGAAAACACACTCATATATTATCAGGAAACTCAGATTTTCCTGTTCATTTCAAGCTGATTTGTAAATTCTACCTCTTTAGGAGCTTTGTTTTTGTTAATTCTTTAGTTTTCACTGAACATGCCATTTTTTGTCCTTAGTAGCATGCACAGAGTGGAAGGAGGGAAACCTAGCAGCTGAAATGTAACAGAAAAAGAAAATTATTAGAGTTGTGCCATTCTGAACACGAGAACACCAGTTTTATTGACACATGTGATGCATTATAAAACTGATACTATTTTAAAGGATTTTTTTGAGGCAGGGAAAGAGTGAAAACCACATATTTTTAATGTATTTCATCAAATTTTTGAAATTTGCAGAATGCAAATTTTGCATATGCACCCAGTTTTTCCAAAGTTTTACTGTCTTGCCAGTACAACTGTAAGTTATCCTTGCTCAGACTACTTGCTTAGACCACGTTTTTCCCATTAACTTCTGCAGTTTTACTGGTATTGGCTGAACTCTACTGCTATTAGAAAGATGGAGAGCAAGGAATTCTGATAGTAACAGCTCAATAAGAAATTCTAACCTGTCTCCCATAGGCACACATCTCTTGCTGTGCAACAGTAATTCCAGGAAGCATGTTATCTCAGTTCTTCCAATCTTCTGTAAACACAGCTAACGTCTTCCAATGGTGTTCACACAGTAGCAAATTGAGAAGCTTCCCTCACTTGCAAAACCTAATATTTCAAAGTCTTTCTAATTTCTTTCTTTTCATCCTCTTTAAAACTGATCTTTGTCTTATCTCTGCTTTGCAATGAGAAGCCAGAGGACAGAGGACATCTTTATTCAGCTTGAAGAGCAGCTCTGTCAGTGTCCCAGCCCAAAAGGGTGCACTTCCAGGGCCGACTTACTGGAAAGGCTTGGCCCGTGCATGGCATTTCCTTGTCGTTTCTTTCTGTTTCTCTATGAGAGATCCAATAATAAGCAGTAAACACATAAACAAACAGGTTGGGTAAATACAGGCCCTAGAGATGTTCTTCACTTCAGCCTGGAGGTATCAGTGTACTCAATGTGAATGTTGAGAGCAATAGGAAACTTTGATTCTGTAGGAAAATAGTCATTTCCCACTCCCCCTTATTTAAGGAGAAAAGTCTTGAAAATCTAGTAATTACATTGTTACAAAAAATCTTATAAGGCAGTAGATGGAGGGTTTGACTAAGTCCACAAGGGTGATTACTAAAGAGGAGCTCGTACTTTGAATGCTGCTGAAGTGTGTGGTAGATATAACATTTTTCAGTAGAGCATACAATTTTTCCCCAGACTTAGTGCTCCTTGGAACTGCTAGCTTTCCCTGTTGATTTCTGTGCTTCCAGTAACTTCAGGACTTTACCAAGCCCATAGCTTTAATTAAGCCTAAGAAAAGCAAGAAGACTCACTCTCTGTTTCTTTCATTTTTACCCATTTTCTCCAGTTTCCCTTTCCATACGACCCTGTGCAGAATGCTTGAGAAGAGAGGCTAAACCCAGTCTCCTGAATACCTTTATTTTCACCTGACAGTTGGAGCAGTGCCCTCACTTCACCTTGGTTGGGGATGGCAGAGCTGACACAAGATTTTGAGGTCCCAGTCCCACACGTGCATTCCCATCGGCTCTGCTCATGCCACCACTGCTGAGACCCAGCATGCAAATTCCAGCCCCAGTTCAGCCCCTACAACCATCCAGCTGCCCTTTTTAATAAGTACCTTCTTTCCTGTGTGATATCAGGCACCATTCTTCAGTTTGACTTTATTCTATAATGCTTTTTAATGATTCAGGAGACTAACCCACACTATTACACCACCGCAGCAGAGGCTGGTTTTCCTCCCATTGAAGTCAATAGCAGAATTCTTGTAATAAAGAGAGAAACTGACTGCAGATGAACATTAACCATATCCTTTCAACATTTTTCTCTGCCTAATGGAGTATATTAAAGCTTCTCTGCATAACTTCTGAATAAGACTGTATGCAATTTCATTATTAAAGTTTCACTTAATTTAATACTGCTTTGAGGTTTCTAGTTAAAAATAAAATATGATTAATGCTTACAAAAGAGAATGAGAAATCTGAGTGTTAAGAATTCTGATAATGGCTACAGTTTCTGGGTAAATTGCTTTGGTAATTTTCATAGTAAAACACACTAATGCTACCATTGCTTATTGCAGTTCCCTACCCTAACAGTCACTGCTCTTCCCTATGATTCTTTTTTAATTTAATTAGTGTGGTATTTGGCTGCTTACTATAACACACTGAAAAAACAGTTGTTTTCCCTGAAGGTCATTAGTGGCTGCATACAACTGAAAGAACATGAACACCCAGTCGTAGGCGTTTATCTTGCCTCCATCATGAATGAATTTCAGTCTCGGAGCACGGAGAATTCCCAGATCTCCCTCTGGCTGTCTGCTAAACATGAGTTTTGAAGAGAAGAAAGCTCATACAGGCTAGGATAATGAGGGACAACTGTACTGTGCTCCAGGTCCAGTCTGAACAGGGCACCAGGATGCTAACTATTTAATGACACTCTGAGCATATCTATTTCCAAAAGTGGTTCTAAAAATCTAATAGTGCTTTGGATAAAAATCCATACAACTGGATAAAAGACAGTGCTTTTAGATAAAAATCTAACACTAGGACTGTGTTTCAAAAAATGAGTTTCAAAAATTATTGATCCTGACCCATGCAGGGTCGTATCCTGTCTTCCCAGTCCAATCAGTGAAAGCCTATTAGGATAATCAAGGATTCATTAGAGAAAGAAATGTGAACAAATGGAGTAAAGAAAGCCAGAAGTTGAAGCTTTCCTATGCCCTTCAAGCCCTACTTTTTCATTCTGTGGACTTACCTGGAACTTGTTTCACATATGTTGCACATGCTTTCAAAGTCTATCTACCTATTAACATGTGGTAAAATATAATACAGCAATTAAGCACAGTAGACATATTATTATAAAAAATGGAAAAAATAACTGTTAATCCAACAGAAGTGCCTTGGCTATATACCAAGCTACCCAGTCCATCTTCTTTATTAATTATTATTAATTATTATTGTTATTGTAGGAGATCCATAATACCCTACCCAGTGGTAATATCTGTGTAGGACTTGAATATAATTAGGTGATTTTGAATTCACAATAAGAGGTCACCCTACAATTCAGGATGCAGATAAGCACATTTTCCAATGGGTTTTGTTAAATTCACATTTGGCCAAGACTTTAAAAGTAATTATGGCATTAAGCTCTTGCGGGTTAAAAAGAGGATCTTTTAAGATAATAAATGGGCATAAAAATAGATGCTTTTTAAAAACTGAAATTTAAATCATGGATGATCTTCAACAAAAATACTGAATTCCAAATGCTGGGGAAATTTGAATCTGCCTTCTAATCTAAACGTCACAGATAAATTTTACCTAAGCCTTATTAACTAAAGAGAACTGAATAAATGTGGTCCTTTTCCTAAGAATTATGTGATACAAGCCCCTGACCCAGAAAATACTCACCTTTGGGCATAATAAGTAGTTCTATTGAAATCAATAGAATTTCCCATAAAAGTAAAATATTAACTTAAGGATGTGTTTAGATCTTATGAATAACTTGGACCACACTTTTTATTTGAAACCTATCTTGAAAATTAACAAGCTATAATGATCTAGAGGAGGAGGTAGATCACAAAAAAAAACAAGAGAGTCAGCAAATAACTCACATTTCTTGCTGCAGCTGCAGGTTAACCAACCAAATTTAAACCAGTTATTGCTCTTTGACAGCAGTGAAATCCAGAGTAAGATCTTAGTCATGGCTAGTGGAGCCAGGGGTACTATTATTATGTTTTACTAAATCTGTGTACCCTTCATTTATAGTCACGTATAACTTGGCATAAAACATTCTCCTTTTAAAAGTCATGTATAAAAATGTAAATATTCTTATTGACTAAAGTATCGATAAGATTCCCAAATAATAGTGATGAGATACACAAAGCAAAGCCTATAGCAAAAGAAACAGAACATGCATGACTAAAGATTTGTTTCCCAGCCTACATCCATTCCCTTTGCAAAGAGTTGTCATCCTTTTTGTAAATGTGGGGACAAAAAAAGGCACAGCTCATGGATACTGTATCTATCTCCTTCCCACTCAACATATGCTTTCCTTTTATTTTTCAGCTATATCTGTCTACAAATAGGTATTTTCCCCAAGAAGAAAATTTCTTTCTCTAAAGTAAGGAGGAAATGATAGATGGAAATGGAAGATTTGATTGGTTGGCACAGAATGGTTAATGAATAGAAATTGTTCTCATTTAGAAATAATACGGAGAAAGAGATATTTTGTTTCTTGATTAAGTATCAAACAACCGTGACAAAACTTTCTGGAAAAAACAGACTTGCTTATGATTTGTGACCCTATGACTTGAGTCTTATCAGTGCAAGACTGGCCTTCTAAAAAAACCTGTAAACTCTGTGATAGAGACAATTACAAAATCTTATACATTCCCAAAGGCATGGAGTTATTTGTTAAACAAGTTAGCATAAATCATGGAGACATTGCTGCAGCCAGCTACAAGCAGAGTTTCCAGAAAGATAAATTCTGAGCAAAGAGGAGTGTGAAACCAGATACAACCACCTCCTCAAAGCTGAAAAGTTATGCTGAAAAGGGTTGCAGGATGCAGAAGTACTGCTGAGAGTGGGAAGCAAGGACTGGAACCATTACCTATCCTTACTGTTTCAAGAAATCACACCTCCAGCAGGGAACAGAGCTAGTTCTAGAGCTCTGTCTGTTAAACATAATTTCTTTAATAAATGTTTCGATATAAACAATAATTTTCTATCCAAGTCAAGGAAAAAAAAAGGTACCCTGAGTAATTTAACCTTGCTCTGAATATTTCTAATGGCCTGTAATCAAAATTCTCAGTTCTGTGAAAAGATAAGTACACTATTCTTTAACATCTTGATCTGAATTTAAGTGAAGAATACCAATATCATTTAAATAGTTGCTGACAGAGAAAAGCATTGCCTACCAGTTATAAGGCTCAATACACAAAGAAGGGAAATAAAACCAAAGACATTTAAATAAATTTTCTTTCAGGTAAGCCTGCTCTTTCCCAGGGTCCTTCAATTTCCATCTCAGATGAATAAGGTATCTTACTTTTTCAAGAGGTCTTCCTGTCCTGATCTTGAGGCCTGCATCATATCAGAAAATAAATTTTAGAGTTTTTCAATTCTGTGTAAATTGGGTTTGAACTACTGCAGTGGAACAAATGAGAAGTTATTCATTACCCTACTAACCCCATAACCCCATTTTGGAGAAACTAAATGCACAACAAACAGCCTGTTTTATATGTCGGACTGGAAGCTTCTCAAAACTCTGACATAAGTATGTGGATTTTTACGAGTAATAAAAAGAACATAATGATGTGAGACTTTGGCTCTTGTAATCTGTGTCATTTCAGCACAGAATATCTTTAGAACCACAGTCCTAATACTTTCTGCAACCACCTTGGGGGCATTGTTGGGACATCTGGGTATTAAATACGAGTTTAAAATATGAACTGAATGGACTAGTTAAGTACTAACTGCAATTTTGCGCTCTTTCTGTGCCAGGGTTCAAACTTGGGATGTAGAGAGAAACCCATAAAAGCCTTTAGAGCAAATCCCAGTTTGCTGCCCACTGAACAGCATCTATGGGAAACATTCCTATCAGCTATAAAAGCATCTACCAATGATAAAATAAGCTTTACTGAAGCAATTTGAAGACTTCAACAAGGACAAAAACAAACTGGGATTTAGGTGTATTTGACTGAGTACTGAAAGAAGGGAAAACTAGTTTTGAAGAGCAGTTCTCAGCTAACATGCAAAATAGTTACAGGACCCAAATCTTACAAACATTTTCAAATAAAATGTGGGTTTAGAAATCCTAAAGCAGGAGCTTTCATGTAGCATATATGGCTATATTTCAGTAGTCATCTCTAGTAACCACTTTCATTAGTTTTCCTACCCTACTGCATAACATGACTGGTGAAAGGCTTCTTCCCATTAACTCGAACAGAATATACCTCTGTCAGCAACTGATGTACTACAGCAGAATGTGAATCAGCCTTCACCTCTCTCACTTCAGCTTGTCTTTCCCTACTCATCAGTACAAACACCTCATCCACTCTCAGAAACATCTGTTCGTCCTCTAATGAGGAAGGAGGCAACACTCTCATTTTCTAGGTGCACTTCTATTAAAAAATTGGTCTGTTCTCCAACCCACACACTTGCAGTAACTCAAACTACTTATTCTTCTCTTCCAGTTAGGATCTCCATTATCTTCTGGATTACCCTGCTTGCAAAGCTTCCCTACTGTACGTCTCTGAAAACCAGTATGACATTTGGAGTTGAGCAAGTTGAAAAAAGCAAGGATTCTCCTTGGAAATAATCTCTTCTCTTGCTTTTGGGTTGCAACCAGGAAATCTGAAAGCCTCTTGATACCAGAACCACCTTCTCCCCTTTCTTCCTTTTTAATATTATTGTCTCTCTTTTAATTATTGTGGCACCAGGAGACCCCAAATGCAATCAGTGACTCATTCTGCCAGTCTCTGTGAAGACATATGGTATGAGACAGTCCTTGCCCTGAAGAGCTTACAGTTTAAATAGGCAAGACAATAATGAGACGCATTAGCATTGTTATCACCATCTCCCAGGTGGGAAATCGAGTCACAAAGATGGAGAGCAACACGCTCAAAATCACATGTCTACACTGTACAGTGAAGCATGGTTCAGTCCTTTTGGAGTTAACAAACATTACACTGATAAATTGACACAGTGGAAAGAAACACTGATGTGCCAGTTTGTGTGCAGAAGCCCTACAGACCAGAAATGCACCATTTTGGACAAGAGGATGAGCCCTGAAAGGAGGCATTGCTTCAGCACATTTACAGTATGACCAAGTCAGATGTCCACAACACACTTTCTCTTCCATTCAGTCTGGGCAATCCAGGATGCACTGAACAGGTGAAAAGCAGGTAATGCAGAAGTATCAATTATTCAAGACTCAATCAAGTAGATTTCTTTAAAAGCCACCTACTGTTCCATATGGTGTTGCTTGTTCCCAGAGTGGAAAGTGGACCTTTTTTACAGTCAAATGGTATATTGTGCATCAGTTTACTAAAATAAGTTTGGGAAACCTGTTATGAATATCTTACATGTTTGAAAAATAGTTCGGTAAAGAGTAAGAAAATTGTATACAGTTTTATTTCCTTTGAGGAAAAGTATGTTTCTGAAATCACCTTGTTTATCATAGCAGATATGAGAGATTTTTCCTGTCTCTTTGAAGTGGTATTACATGTGGTGAGTTTATTGAATGAATAACATTCAGTGGTATTCATCAGTTGAGAAGCCACTGGATACTGAGCTGTGCTGCTGTGTTAGTCTCTTATCCACTTTTTCTTTCATCTGATTAGTAGAATATTAAATTTTGTTTCTTTTATCAGGAGATTAATGATCCTGAGCTTTGTAAAATTTGTATATTTTTTCCAAAATCTAATGGGAAAAAAAATTCCATAGTGCTTTCTTGTACATGACTTCTTTTTGCTGATAACCTCAGGATTTTTGTGATTTGGAGTAGTCCTCCATTATAATTTTGAAGCACAAAGCCATTTTCATAATAACACTAAGAGCTATGAAATAAATTCCTCTCTCCTCTCTGCCACCAAAAAGAAAAAAAAAAAAGGTGGCAAAAAAAGCAACCAAGAAACCCTCATGGACTGTTGTGAAAAATGCACTTATTGAATCACTTTAGTTTTACTCATTTTTTAATCTATTTTTGGCTACATATTATATCCTTTTCTTATTTTAAAAATACTTGAATACACTGTAAAGCATGCAGATAGTAATCTGCAATTATCTTGTATTATCAGACAAGTAGTTTGGAGGTACTACAGTAGTACTTGACATTTGTTATTTATCTTGATCTTCTCTCAACTTTTTGATGAGAAAATATTGCATACCAAGCTGGTTCAGATAACTCAATACTTCTACTCTAATTATTTACTTCACAAACACACATGCAAAGCTTTCACATATTAATAATCTATTGAATAAAGAAAAGTACTATAAAGCAAGTCTTCAAAAAGAAAGTAGAATCTATTTACCATCCTTCTGTGTTACTATTTTTGGTAGCATCTCCTGATTGTATAAAATGAATGATATTTTTCATTTTTTTTTTTGCCAAGTAAAATCATGCCACCTGTAATTCCTGATCTCTCAAGTTCGTGGTTTGTTTCCACAATTCAAAGGAGTATCACCGTGTAACATAAAGTCTATTTTATATATCAGTCGGTTACTTAACGTAGTGACTACATGTTAGCTCCTTAATGAATCCCAGTAGGTAATCTGTGGGGGATCAAGAATGATACCCCATTTTCCAGATGTGAAGATCAAGGGGGAAAAATATAACTTCTAAGCATAACAAAAATCAATCTAAAAGATTCCCAGTTGGTGTTCTAAGCTTGACTGTAGATCATCTGCAGTCTGCATGTGTGTTCTAAGCTAGACTGATGTAGATCATCTGCAGACTGCAAGGAACAGTTACTATCTCCAGAGTTCACATAGGTGCTCTGAATCAATTAAAAGTAGCCTTAAAAGACATGATGTTCACACTAATCAGTTCTGATAAAGCCTTCTCTCAAATAAGAAGTTTTCCCATGCCCTTTCATATAGACTTTTACATTCATCAGCTATTCACATCATCCCCAGAATAATTTGCATAACTATCTAATATTTAAGGAGGTGTATGATGGCCTCTAGTGGTGCATAGCAGCACGAAAATGATGAACTGCTGCTCCGTTTCCTCAGAGTTTTAAAGGCAGCATGGAAGAAAAACAAACATACATTCAAATTGGATCTTCTGAGTTAGAGGAACAGCAGAATACAGCACACAGAAAAGAATGTGAATGTTTCATTACTTTTGCTGGGTAAGAAGGAAAAAATTCCTGAAGCCAACATGATTACATTAGAATAATTTAAAAAATATTCCAAATCCTTACTATTTTTCATTTTCTCCCAGGCTTTTGATCCCTCTACATAGCTAAGCTTTGGCCTGCTGATACTGTCACTCACTAACTCATTGGGAATATTGTGGAGAGAATACATCTGATTTTCCATACGGAAGGTGTTTATAGAGTGGATATTCTTAAACCTGAATTAGTCCTTCATGTTAAAAATACTTTCATCACTGTGTTTGTGAAATATTTTTAAAAAGACATATTTGATAAGTCAATTCCTGACTAGAAAACACCAAAATAAAATTTTACCATACCAATTTGACCTTATTCTAACAATGGCACCTTGTAAGAAGGCTCACACACAGGTGATGAGATTTACTATCATACTACAAAGTACAGACACGTGCATTCTTTAGCAGGTTAAATATTAAACAGCTACCTCTCTGTGCATGTTCTATTCAATCTTTTTACTTTGATATTTTTATTTCTGCATGGCTTCTTGATTTTGTCTTGCTAAATGTTTAGTAAAAATATCAATACTTATAGTTTGAAGTTTTAGGCTGTAATTCCATCTTGAAGTTTCATGTATTTTTGGAATTAACGTTATGAACATTCATAGATACTAATTTCTTCCTAAGCAGCAAGTCACAATTACCTGGGAAGTTTCTATATCTTGTTTTTAAAAGTTTGCTAACTAGAAATACACTCATAAACATTTCTATTTAACAGAATTTGAAAGGCAAAGCTACTGATCTCAGTCAGCAGCCTCCGCAGCTCTGCTTCAAGCAAATTTTCAGAAACTAAGTCCTAAGATAGATAATTGCTGTAGCTCATTCCTAAGGAAAATGCAGAGATCAAAGGATATGGTAAGACCATTCAAGGAAGCTTCTGAATACATCTTTCCCTCTGTTATAACAACATTTTGCAACAGCATTCTTCTCCATCCTAGGCTATCCGCAGATTTAGTCCATACATACTGTGGACAGAAAGTCAGGGCAGAGAAGGATGTCACAATGATTAATTTTTTTCCTAACTATAAAAGTAATTTCACAGCTATTGTCAGAGAGATGGAAGCCTATAATGTCACAGACGCTTTTCCTGTAATTTCTGCATTTTTGCGAGGGAGGTTGTTCAGGTGCAATCAGGGTTCTTTTCACAGAGTTTTGAAATCTCAGCAATGTAAATGTTGCGAGATGCCTGTGAACTGCTTAGACTGACAGCAAGCAAAACTTTTTCACATCAGAACACAAGACTATAGCAGAGGAAATGCCTAATCAAATGGTGGGTAACTGATTAGGCCTTTACTGTCCATTAGTTTCTTCTAAGTGCAAAGGGTAAAATTTGAATGATTTTCTTAAATGCTTCTGATAAATTTTCAAGTATATATGGTTTTTCAGCTGTACATTTTCCCTGGCTGTTTCTCAGGATCTCATGAATTTTCAGTATCTTACTGCCTCTTTAGCTACATACGGCTGCTTCTGCTACCTAGTCCCCCCCTAAGCACTGTATCCCCAGTCTCAGGGTTAGCAAACCACATTTTCTCTGACCCAGAGTGATTCTCCTAGATGGAAACCATGATCCTTTCACAGGGGGATTTTCTCTCTCACACTCTTTCCTCCTCTGCCTCACAGGCCCCTGCTCCCAGCATCACATCTCTACTCTCCTGCTCTCTCTCTCTAGGATCTTGGATGCCCAAGACAGTGTGAAATATTAACTAGCTAATGATTTTTATTTCCCTTGCCGTAGATCAGAGGAGGTACTAAGAAAACCGTTGTTATGAAGCAGAATGCAGAGAGAGCTGTCATCTCAGGAGCTGCCTGTGCAGCAGTGATGTTAATGTACAATGCTATATCTTAATAGCCATCTCAATTGGCTATTAAAATGCAGCACTGCACATTAAAATCACTGCCCCACTGCTGCAGGAACACTTACCAAAGATGCAGTCTCTGAAAATTACATTTTGGCTCAATGGAATGCTGCCATGCCAAATGAGCTGCCTCAGCTCCTCTAATTTTCTGCTAAAGAAATAAAACTCCTAATTTTTAATTTTAAATATACATGATTAAGCTGAATGGCACATTCGGCCAATACAACACACAGAGAGCACAGGTGAACTGCACGCAGTATCTCAGAATTCAATAGCAGAAGTACTCTGATTCTCCTCAAGAAATCTGTGCTAACTTCCAGAGGAGTTATTATTCTCAATTTCTTTAAAGAATGTCTTTTAAAATAATCTGCTTTCAGGTACTGGAGAGGGGAGAACAGGAAAATGTAGCTGGTAGGAGTTTGTTTCTGGAAACTTACAGGTTATAAGCAAGTGAATTCTGAAAAGGTGGGATAACAGGGATGATGAAGGCTACAAGATGAATGTGGAGGTAAAAGACATGAATGGACTACAGTCAAAAAGAGGAACTGGTGAGGCTGGTAGGCTGTATAATACAGGGGGAGGATGAAGCTTAAAAAAGAACTGACTCTTTTGAACCAGGCAGATGGTTTGTGGGACAACTTTGTCTCAACTTCTGAGTGCATAGATTCAGGTGAGAATAAGGAAAACCACAGAGGCAGAGGTAAAAGGCAGAATGATGTAATGAGCTCATGTTGCCCTCCCTGAGTCATAGTAGAAGATGATAAAAAGTCAAGACAAGACAAAAAGATCTCTAAAATATAGGAAAAAATATGTTTCAATTGCATAAGCTTCAAAAGGTAGACAGAGTCTCTGTGCTTCAAATATCTCCAATGCTGCATTATCTGATTTGAAAGGTAAAAATATATCTGTTTGATAGGCTAGAGCATCTCATCTCCTCTTTAGCTACACACAGCTACTACACATCTTGGACTACACAGTCCATATCAGACATGTCTGACCTGGTTTGAAAGATAGAACTAGTCAGGGACATTCATTTGAAGCCAAGTTTCTTCAAAGAAAAGCTGATCCATAAACATTAGGTTTTAAATATACTGGGTATCATCAGCTTTGCTTAACCTTTTACCTGGATTCCTTATGTACCTGCCCAAGGGGCAGAGGAAACTACACCTTTTGGTTAAAGTCAGACTTAATTTATTAGTCTGCATCAGAGCCAGGGACTCCTGAAGCTGCAGGGCAATAGCCCCAGGGAGTCTGCCAGCAGGGCTGTCCTGAATCTTGAGTTCTTGAGGGAAACAGGCAACTAGCCCAATGGAGTTGACAGTGTTGGCAGTTTCATTACTGGTATCATCTAGGATGCTGACAGGAACATCAGTTTCAACTAAAAATCTAAAGGGACAGAAAGTTCTTATTTGTCAGAGAATTGAGATGTGTGATTTCTCAGATTTTGTCTGAAACCAGCACTCCTTGGCCCTCAAAATCCACAGATGTGCAAACTAGAAGCTACTATTTTGACAGCCCTACTGCAAAATTGCAGTATTTTCTTTTTCAAGTCTTTCTATAAGAACATAAAACTGATGAAGCTATTAAAAAAAAGAAAAAAACAAAAAAACCCCACCCAAACAAAAACATATTCTGAACTTTGAACAGATAGGATGGTTTATATAATTTACTGCTCGAATTTGCAAATATCTGCCATTACATTTCAGTAAAATTTGGAGAATGTTGCATAATAGCAAAACCACTACTCTTCAGCAGAGATCACTCCTCTCTTTTTAGTCTGACATTCTACATCAGTTTCCAGAAACACACTAACACATCACACTACAGAGTGACATTTGAGCCCACACAAGAGTGTGGGAGCAAATGAAGAGTAAACAGCTCGCTATGCTCAAATGGAAGAAAAAAAATTTGATCACCAAAAGAAAAAGCAAAAACCAAAACCAAAAACCTTTGGAGCTCTGGGATTTTGAACTTCACAGAATGGTAGAGGTTTGATAGGACGTTTGGATGTAATCTGGTCTAAATCCCCTGATCAAGCAGGACCCCCTAGTGTTAGTTGTCAACAACCTTTCCCTGAGAGGTACTTTTTGCCCCTATAACTTCTCAATCTCAGTTCAAAAAAGGCAATTACTTCTGAATTTAAGCTCAGGAGGAGAAAAGAAAAATACTGCTCTAAACAGTTTAATAGAAGCTGGGCTGGATTCCGCATTACCCAGCACTAAAGCCTGCATGACTTCAGGACAGGGTGACAACTGCCATGTGTAACAGTGCCCAGCTGTCAAATGAGAGATCAAACGAGCATCTGCCCTTAAAATAAAACAAATCTTATCCAAAAAACAGAGTCTCTGCAAAAAAGAACACCGTGCTGCATCATGTCCTCCCCTCCACCTTCTCCTTCCCCCCACCCCCTTCCAATTGTGCTGTAAATAATCTGAGCCACCGCTTTATGCAACACCAGTAGTAAGCACCAGGATGATACTGCACTGGTGACCTTGGATTTTCCAGCCCATTACTCCTGACTGGTCTCTGCAAGACTGCTACATTGCCACCTGCCACATAACACCTCCTCCAATGTCGTGAGGAAGTCAAACTCTGTTCGCGCTTCCCCCGGTCCTGCCCGCGCTGTGTCACCGAGCTTTTGCTGTTGATCTGCGAACAGAGGGTGATCCGGGGCTGTCACTGTGCTAAGGATCCTTCCTCCCTCCCATGCCTGCGTTTGTCACTTATCTGATAGGAGGTGCAGAGGAAGAAAAAGGAAAAGAAGTGGAAACATTTCCATTTTCAGCCTGGTTAAAGGAGTATTTCAAAGCAATGGATGCTGCAAGCTTTATAAGGTAATCAAAAGCCCGGTATATATTACAATTTTAATATTTTTTTTTTGAAAGAAACATAGATACTTCCAAGGCATAAAGATGCACACACAGTCTGATTATGGCCAGAAAAAAGGGTCAAACCAATGTTTTTGCCACTTGTAGCAATTTTTACATGAGGGCCATATTTGAAGTAATTAGCATAGTTGTTTGCCTTTTTATTTCTACAAAAGCAGATGACAGACTACCCAGAGACCCTAAAGAAAATTGCCTCAGGGGAAGACAAAAGCTGTCAACATCAAGCTGCAAAGATCTCTTTGAGGAAGAAAACAAATTCCCAGCAAGAGAATTGATATGCCTGCTGATGAGCTGTTCAAATATGAAACACAGACACTCGGAGGGAGCCCGCTGCAGACACATCCATAGAAGAAACAGAACATTTGGCAAAAAATTTGGCACAGGAAAAAATGAAAACCGAAAGCAAGCATAAGGATGTGATGGAACTAAGAAATGCTGGCATGCCATACAGAGAAGAAGAGCTGAAGGAAAATCAAATATGCCTAGCAAGCTAAATACAAAAACATGTGCTTGCTGGCAACACCAGCAAGTAGTGATGCCACTTGATTCGAGTGTTAAGGAAGCATTTTATGTCACACAGAAAAATGTCCTAGATGTGTTGATGTTGCTGTATTTTTATTGAACTATTGCAACAGCAACAACAAGAAAGGTTTAACAACCTACCTCAGAGAGCTAAAAAAGAATTTTTCTGTTTCCAAGGCTTTTTCAGTTCCACAAAAAAAATTCCCACAAAAACATTTCCTGCAGACATTTTTAATTTTTTTTTTTGGTCTAAATGCCTCCATTATCTGTTAGATGGTGAAACATAGATCACTTGGACCAATTCAGACTTTTTTCTCCTTTTGGTTGAACTTCTTGTCTGAGGATGACATTTCATGAGAGCTGCATTATTTGAGGTATTTATAAGTAACACTATGAACTCTGCATGCTCTAAAGATCGTAATTTGAACTTGTCACCACCTAGTGACATCTTTGGTAGAGTCCCCGAGTATTCTTATTAGTTTAGGGAGACTTTGTCATCATATTTATTCCCATGTCCTAGTGAAGAAAGATAATCTTGGCATCCTTGAGAGTGTCCTTGAGAAGCCAATCATCTAAGAAAGGAGAAAGTTTCAGTTTCTCTTTTGGAATCTTAACTTTTCTCTACATTCACATGGCCCACTGAAAAATAGGGAATCAGCAGAGTCCTCAAATAGAATCTTCTATTTGAATGTAAGCATTCAGCATGTACTTAAAATAAAAATACCCCTCCCCTACTTCTACAAACATCAGGGAAGCCACATTAAATAAAAAACAAACAAACAACAAAAAACTCCAAAGCAACTGCAAGACACATAAGCAATTAATGAAAGCAACCAGGTGCAAAAATACTTAATCTATGTAATTTGATCCCTTTTAGCTGTTTTATAAAGTAATTCAGGCAGAGCTAAGATAATAATTCCACTACAGACAATAAGGCAGTCATAAAACAGGGCAGGTAAAGCTTTGACAATAATGAAATGATCTAAGTAAAGCCTATTATCTTCATTAATTTTCACTCACTTTCCACCACAGTGGGAAGATATTAACTTGCTAATATCTTCTATCCTATTGAAAAAGAAATGCATCCCTTGAGCAAATAAGCTAAATCATCAATTTCTTTGTATTAGGATTTAATAATAATAATAATAATAATGAATTAAATGTGTGCACAAAGTTTCTGGTTGAAGTCTTTAGATGCAAAATTGCTGTTTAAGGGAGTATGTCTGTCTGTTACTTTAGAAACTCTAAAGTAAGCACCTTGAAAAAGCCAGATGGTTTTATAAAATACATCAGTAAAAAAACTTGACTCATTTTACTAAACTTGTCTTACTATAAACCTTTAGATATCCTCAAACATTTCCATTTTTGTAGTAAAGCATGTCATACATGTAGAATTGTCACTACCAGTTTATTCTGTTAAGGAAACTGAATAATAACTCTGCTGTACCTAAAGGTACAAGAAATGACTCATGGTTATGCTAAGAAATGTTGTCAAACAGTTTTGACTGGGGCTCAAAAACCAGTTTCTAAAATTAAATAACCAGGAGTCATGTTCCTTCTGTGGAAGCTCCAATATCCTCATCTGAGAATACAACATGAGGAACTTGATTGAAGCTATTCATTTCAGGTTTCAAAACCTGAATTAATGAATAAATGAATAAATAAATGGAAAATTTCAGGAGTTAATAGGCACAAATCAAAGATCTAAACCAATATCCTTTCATATACAGTTAGACTAAATGTGTTGCATACATGGGATTTTAGTGTTCACAAAGGAAAATTATTTCTTTCTGTAAAATTTCTTGGGCCTTGTAAACCTCCTGTTACATTTATGCTTGAGAAAATCTACAGTTTCCTGAACACATGCAAAGCTATAGACAAGCATTTAGTTTTGCAGGGTTTATTTTCACCTGCTTTGAAATTAGTTATTTTAAAGGAAAAACTGAAAAGATGCAACAATCTTTAGAAAAAGTTCTCAGGTTTTCATGACAATATTTAGAACCCCAATTTCTTTCATCCTTGTTTAATTATTATTCACAACTTTCATTCATTATACTTTTAGTGACTTTCAAAAGGTGTGTGTATCCACTCAAGTGAGGCATGTAAAAGAAAACAAGCCCAATTTTACTCAGAAGATCACTCAAATTAAGGTTTCCCTATAAATTCTAAAGTCTGCAATACTGCTATCAAAGCTGCTAAATCCCCACAGTACTTCCAAGACCTGTTTTAGGACATCACAAAAAGCTTACTATTTATATGAACACAAGAGAAAAGAAACACACACAAAAAAGCCATTAAGAACTCACTCTCATTTCCATAACTAGCTAAGCAAAATGCACAATGTACTCCTTAAAAATCTCTGTTGAATAACTTCTCTAGCACCAAAAGGGGACACCAAAACCTATAGAGTTAGGAATCAACAGTATTTGAGGATCATACGCAATACCTGGAAACCAGTGATACAATCACAGTCAGAAATTAAAATGACTTCAACTTGCTTGTGTTAACAAGAGATGTAACTATAGGAAGGCAAAGTCTCTCATAAGATCTGTCTGCAGTAAATGATTACAAAAGTTTGTCAAACTCTATATTTGATATACTAGAAAAAATGTTGCCAGAGAGTTCTCCTAGATGTAAAATTTTATTTCCATTGCAGATTCCACTAAAACATGAGAGACTAGAATCAAGATAAATTTCAACTTCAATAACTATAAAAAGACTTAAATCTGTCACTCTGAAGCCATACAAAATAATGAATGGAATCACAGAAGGCATGAGAATTTCACTGTGGACCCCAACTGACTAAAGTAGATTTAACTGAACAATAGTATAAATCCAAACCAGAAAATTAGACATGTCCCAACACATTTTAAATTCATGCTAACAATGCTGTTATTGTTGATTAATTCAAAAATATCTCAATTTCAGCATCCTTAAAAACAAAAATAGACAACTGAAAGGACATTTTGCAACTGTCTGTAATGTACTAAAACTTCCCACAGCAATATTAGGGATCAAGACTTAATTTTGTCTAGAATCTTACGCAGCAAGATTGGCAGGGGAAAGAGAGCAGGCAATGGAAATAACTAGTGCGATGTATCAGAAGTTGATTTAAATTGCACTCAAAGTTATATGCATTGCGATTCAAAGCCACACATACCAGTGATTATATTCTTCAAAAGCTAAACCACATCAGAACGATGACCTTGTTTTTTTGCATTGAGGGAAACAAAGCACAGTAAATGCTCCAAAGTTATTCTCGATATCAAGACAACCAAATGCATCAAGTCCTTACTAGAACTTCCAAAGCCATAAATTTTGCATGGCTACAAAACCCAGATGAATAAATCTAGTTTTTGTCATAGGTTTTGCTGTTTTAAACAGAAAAAGGCTTGGATCTCATGTTGAGAGCACTAGACACAGTGACTTTAGGAGTGGACTAATGAAATGGAATAAAAACAATTATCACTTTTGAAAATCTAGTAACGTGTCCTTATGTAGGATCAAGAGTTTGATTTGTTTATCCCAGGGGTTGGTATTTCCCAAACAGCTAATACAAGAGGTAACGTAGAAGGCAAATATGGGATCGAACCATAGCTTAAAATATAAAATTAGCTTATTTTAATTATAACTGAGACTTGATTGAGAAGAAACCAGCTGCAGCTAATTGATTTCTTGAAGCAATTCTCTGTTGTGTCCCAAGTATAATGGGCTGGAGGTTTTTACTATTGGTAGTTGGTCTAAAGAACGAGAACTCTTCAAATGCTGTCTAATACAAAGACAAAGACAAAGACAAGAACAAAACTAAAGAAACAGCCCAACATCAAGCCACTAAAAGAATGCAAGTAGCAAACAAACTGACAAAATAACTAAATACCCCTCAAAACAAACAAACAAACAAACGAACAAACAACAGCTGCCAAAACACCCAGAACAAACAAATAAAACACACCTAAAAGGCTGATGCATAGTCCTGGAATCATTTTGTCCTCGAGATTCCGTATTTTTCATTAGACCTTCCAGATACCTACTTAGCAGAAGCCCTTAAACTACCTCCTGCCTTTCTGGTTTACATTGCACAGGTCATAATCCTGACAGACTCCTGATTATTCATTAATTTTCTGTATTGGTTGTCATTAAAACATGGACCTGCATGACCAGCTAGCTAAACGAGCCTTCTGAATACACAGTGATAAAAAATATCATAATTTCTGGATTCTGAAAAGCAAGTGCAAGTTATTTAACACTAGTACATGCTCAAATAATTTCCACAAAGCTCTTAACTTGATATTATATAGGTCTGCACGTTAAATCCTTTCATAAGGGCTGGTTGGAAACAGATGTAGATAGAGATGCAACTGAATGGATGAGAACTCAAACAAGGAATGAGGCAGACTTTTGACAAATTACCAATAAAGATAACAGAAGAAGAAACTGAGATAATTTAACCTTGTATATTTGAGTTTTATTTTAAAGTCAATAATATCAAAAACACAAGGAGAGATTTTTGCCTGTTTGAACTATTAAAACTCAATGAAAAATCAAGGACACTAAGAGCTACGGTTAGGAAAAACCAGAAACCCAAACTAAATCAAACTCAACAACCTAGCAAAAGCTCACCAGAATATGAGGAACATCACATCCATTTTAAATTAAGAAGGCAAAAGTCAAAGAAGAAAAGCAAAGATAATTTCAACAGCTCTATCTGTACAACATCTCCACGATCGTACATGATCCAAACAGCCAGGAAAGGATTTTGGGCCTCTGTGGTGCAATTCTGTTCCCATTTACTGAGATGCAGCTCTCCTTCAAGTCACTGGAAGCAAAGTCTGAGAGACAGAGGGCAAACTAACTCCCTAATGACATCACAGACTACTCCTACCATTGATCTTTAAGAAATGCAGAATCAGGGAACTGTTACTGAGGACAAGTCTTGGAGCACAAGTTGGCAGCTGAAGTATTTAAAAAAAACCCTAAAAACTTCTTCACCAGCTGAAAGGATGAATGGGAAATTTATATGGTGAAAGCTGCTGTTGCAGAATTGCAATAAACGACCACATATGTAATGTCATGGGATAATAACCATAAAGCTCCTTCAGACAGTGGGAGGAAAGAAAATGAAAGAATTCACCATTGTGAACAAATATAGAAGTTCTTTTATCAAAACTTCAAGGGAAGTCAAGCGATGAATTTCAAAAGGGAGTTTTGCTTGGCTAAGGAGAATTTAAATAAAAAATGGTGGGTCAACACCTTCACTTCTTATTAGGTACTTCACTGCCAAAAAAAAAAATCCTGCCTTCCTTTGTTTGTACATTCTGCATTCTGAACACACATTCAGCACACTGAACAGAATGAGAACTTGCCTGAAAATTATGAATTCTTTTAGTGCTGCTATTTTGAATTAATATATCATGTTAGCCTTAGTGGACAAACTAGCTGAGCTGTCTTTCTTTCGATACTGGTGTTCCCAAGGGGAAAATGCTCCTTGTTAAAGCTAAAATCTCTTAATGTTTCCTTGAATGAGATGTAGAAGGCATTTTTAAAGCCTTAACAATGTTCTTATTATCCCAATATAGTGTTTACACAGGATAATGAGTTACCATACACTAACATAATACACACACTAATAAGAATGCATTATCTGCTAAGAAAACCAGAATATTCCTCACACTGCATTTCCAATGCAAGCACGCTGTCCAAACACCATTTATTCTCTTGCGAGCCTATGAATTGTTCAAACTCTACTGTTTACTTGACACTTTTGGATACCTGGAAAGCAAAACATTGGAAGGGAATATTTGCTAAAGTGGGATTCAACAGGAACTAAGCAGTGCTGTTGGTTTTGGCGTGCCCTGTGCCTCGCTGCAGGAGTGGCAGAAATGCTGGTGCAGAACAGCAGCTTGAGAAGGAAGTGGGGGAGAACGCCCACACACAGCTCTCAAAACCTGGAATTTGCCTTTTTAGGTGCTGTCTAGATCTGCACTGATTCAATGAATATATTATAAAAATAAATATTGCCTTCAGCTTCCTGGACGCCCATCAATAAGAAGTCGCTAACACTCTGTGGGAGGAAAGATTAGAAAAAATAATAATAAAGTAACTAAAATGGAACTAGAACAGAATGTGGGTGTTTAGCATAACAAGTATGCTCTGACAGGAATGTAAGCAGTTTGCAGAAAGTATTTAACTTGATTGGCAGAAATCCCTTAGAAGCAAATTAGTGATGCAAACTATTTAAAGAAAAATTAGAAATATGATTTAAGCATATTGGATACCCATTAAGGATTGAATTATGTAAAACCCATTGTACAGTATGATCCAGCAGTCCTCAAATCTACTAATTTTACTTGGATCAATTATTTCCATCACAATTTAATCTAAGAGCAGTAGTTAAAGAGCAGGTTTGATGTGCCTGTATAAATCATATTATGAATTAATGGCCAAACAACAATAGTAAGTGTTCATTGGCCTGTACAAAGTGACTTTTGTGACTTCTGGAGTTTTACTGAAGATTTTGCCTTATACTATAATATCTGCATTTTCCTGAGAACTTTCCACCTTGATATTTCAAAAGTCTCTTTATTATATGTCAAACTATGTTAATTATAATGATGAGAACAACACAGGGTTGACATCAGTATTCTAAAAACAATTTATTACTCCTGAATAAGATGTCTTTTTATTTCTTCTTTATAATTACAGAGTAATAACCCAAAGAGATTGCCAACTTACATTTACAGCCTATCCATTTTACTGTCTCAACAAATTCTGTATCAAATATTCCTATTTTTCTGAGTAGGAAAAACACCAGCATAATTGCCATGAAAACCTGACTGGATATCAGAATATTGAACCACTTCCATTTACTTTTTTCTTTTTCAAAAAAATTGATTCTTTCCCTATATTTTGAAGAATTACGAATTCTAGTACCATTGCCTAATTTAACATTGGAAAGGCCTTTTTTGTTTGTTATTTTGTTGTTTGACTTGTGGTGTATTTATTGAAAACCAAAACAAATGAAAAACAACTAAAAACACAAAACCACCCCAAACAAACCCAAACTTATTCCATACAATTCAAAGAACCTTCAATGAATAAGAAAACACATAGATCTCAAATCTGAGTTTATAAAAAGATATATAAAATAAAGGTGGGAGTTTTTTTGCTGATGGATTAAAAAATGATATAGATTCAAAGATATTTTTGAAAATTGTTCTTTACAGATGTTGCTACTGCAACACCAAAGAAATTCACACAGGCAAAGGTGGGAAGAAAGGAAAAGAAGACAAGCCTGTAGAATCATAATCTTTGTTGATTGAGTTTCTGATAAAAGACAATAAAATACAACTCTCAAAATACAGATGGAAGGCATCTCTAGGGAAGGATCCAGGTTAAGTAAGGACCAAAACATTTGCAGGAATGACCATCAGGTGATTTGTCTCCTACCCAGAGAACCAGTAAATCTGAATCAGTCTCTCATTAGCTATCCCATCAGATTACTGCTGATGAAAACCTGAGCTGAATCATGTTGACTAAGAAACATGTTATTTTCCTGCTTCACTGATTCTAAATGTTTGGAATGCCAGATTAAAATAATGTGATATTGTATTTAACATTCTAAATGGAAAACCGTGGTTTACCTTCTGTTCCAAATAAGAAATTCTTTGTGACAAACCATAATACACTAGAAATTATAACAATTTTTTCTTCTTCAAGCAGTTACAGAATAACACTTACCTGTATTTTTTAAATAACCTTATGTATCTGTTCTTTTCAATTTCTCCAAAGTAAATTGGGCAACATATGTGATTCTTGACCTGTCATATCATGCACTAATCTATAAACGTATACTTATTATGTTTAATTAACAAACTAGGAACACACGTTTCATACAAACTCTTATTTATAGAAGTACCTGTATACTTTGAGTGTATAATTGAGTTCAGAAAGGCAGAAACACGTCAACCAAAAGAGAACTGAATGAGGTAAAATTCCCGGAGGATGTAGCAAATTTTAAGTCTTTGTATTTTTTCCTTTTCCAAAAAGTTGTTTGAAATAATTCTTTTAAATAAATGGGTTTGTGTAGAATTCTATTTACTTGTTCCTTAAAGTCTCTGCAAACAGCAACTCTGCACATACACAAAGGGATCATCCCCTTCTTGCCTAATACTTCTGTCTTTTTGTATCTAGTGAAAAATCAGTACAAGAAAGTGGCGTGTAATGCTAATATTTTTTTCCTGTTTAAAAAAAATAATTTAAAAAAAAGAGAGAGAGATAAAGGCAATACAAGTCAAGAAATTTTCTGAAGCAACAATTATTCTTCGATTCTTATATGAGGTACGGGTAGAGATTAGGCTACAAAGCTCAAACTAGGCAGGAGTCTCTCATAAAAGGAGGAATCTATGGTGTTTAATCTTGGACAGCTCCTAAAAACCTTTCTAATTCATGTGTTAAAGTTTCCCACACAAAAATATTTTTCAAGCACGACAGGCATTTGAAATAATTGCAGACAAACTCCAGATATACTAGATATACTAATATACCATTAATAGTATACTAATTATTCCACTTTCTGTAATATTAAAAAAGGAAGATACTAGAATAAAACATGTCATTTTAAACATTGAAGTATTTTAACATGCTTTAAAGAGAGAGTGACCCTATTTGAACTAATGCACTAAGGTTACACAAACGAACACCTACACACCATTTGTAATTCCTATAGTTCCCAAGCTGCCAAACACAAAAGCTCCTGCTGCACTTCAAGTCAGCAGACCACTCTCTAAAAACACATCTTTTATCACCACGTTACTGAAAAGGCCTTTCTGTAACATACATTATTATGCTAATATTCTCAATTTTATTTTTTAACTTCTGTCAGAATTCGAGCAATTTTTTGACCAAGAAAAATGTAAGAAAGAAGAAAAAAGGACAATTCTGAACTGGAATGAGATAAATACACAGTCCTGACAAATCTTCAGTGTTTTCTCATTTAGTATGTCTGGGGCCACTTAACAATTTAATATAATGTCAAAGCTAGGCTTTTTTAGCTCTACTTGTGAATACAACTATCAGAAGACAAACTGAATTAATTATCCTGGAAAATCTATAACTCATACTACCATGTCCAGTTATTTTAACAGGTTTGTAAGTTCATTTAAACATTTCTGCGCTTAGCTGTAACTGTTCTTATTTTTTAAGTTACAGGTAACCTTCTCTTATCCATATGAAGATGAATTTTCTAAAGCTGTGACTCAAAGATAACTTTACGAGTTTTACCTGGAACTTTAGCAGAAAGAAGAAAAAGTAGTGGTTAGCTTGACAATCATATGCCTGCTATTTTTCTTTTCATGAATTTACTATGAAAAAAAGTGAGATAATTTCTAACTTTCTTGAAAATGGATGTAGACTAACTTATTAGTCAATGTAAAGGGAAGCCAAAGTGTTTTTATTGTGACACTGCCTCAGGATCCCAGTTTAAGCCCATTTTAGCTAACAGATGCACATGCAATGTAATGCAGTATATATACACAGAATTCCAGTAAACACACTGCAGTTCAAAGACTAACACTACCACAAGCCCTTTTAAAAACTCAAAAATCAGAAGCTGGCCATATTTTCGTCACATGAAATGTTTAAAGAGCCTCAAGATCCACAATTGAAAATAAATAAAAATAATGAGATTACCAAATGTCTTACTATTAATCTGTTTTAGAAGATTATGTAAATTAAAAAATAATTTGTATTTTCAAAATAAGGGATTTTTTTTTTAAAACAGACTATTGCCAGTAATCAAAATTGAGTACCAATTCAATAGTTATCAGCACAACTGAAGGAAGTATCATCCCCTTCATAAACCACCTCTAATGCTAATTTATCTGGGGTTTGGGGTTTTTCAATGTGGCTTTTAACACGTATATGACTACACATCTGAGTGTTTCTATTCTCAGTGTTTGCAGAAGTTGAAATGAGAAAAATAGAGATTTTGCCACAAACGTAGTTGTGCCGGGTAATGACCATTTAATTTACACCAATTACTGTATCTTCTCAATTCTAATGACATCAATCCCTTTATCTTGTCGGTTGCCACAGCTCACGAGGAGCTTCAACAGGAAGAATGGAATTACAGATGCATAATATTGAGAGGAACATAGGATCAAGTGCAGCACAAAGGTAAGATCAATAGTCTATGTCCAGATACTCGTTAAAAAATCCTCAGAACAAATAGTTAGAAAAGTATATCCTAATTATTGTAAGGTATTCTTCCCCAAACCGCAAACACTTTAAGCACTTAATATCATGAGATAGTTTTCCCAGTGAACAAAAAAAAAAAAAAAAAAAAAAAAAAAAAAAAAAAAAAAAAAAAAGTTCAGATATCAGGAAACTTGATCTTGGAAAATTTCATTGTGTTTGAACATCAGGTTCCTACTTTCAAAAGATATCCCACAGCCCAAGTATAACACCAGAATGTCCTTTTCTCACCTTGCATCCGATTCTTTGTTCTTTTCGTGTCTATTTGTCCTGCAAAAATATTTCTTAGTTCCAGCTGGTGTTATGAGGACTGTATAGGTCAAAGGACATGAACCTTTTGAAGTTAAATAAAACCTTGAAATTAAATAACTGAATGCCTAAAAAATAGAGTATGGAGAAGGAAAAAAAGCCTCACTCTCTATATTTTGTATTTTCTGTATTCTCCTGCTCCCCTAACGATACATATCTCACTGATTGTACTAATTGTCACTAATACACTACCAGCAAATTTGTTCTCTGCTGGAAAAATTTTAAACACCTTTAGTTTTTTTTTAACACACTTGCTCATCTTTTTTTCCTTCATTTCTTATTATAGCACAACCCTCTCAAGTTTTACTTTAAGACAGGAATGAATTTAAAAGTTTACAATAAAAAACTCCAACTTCTAATTCTGCAAACATGAACATACGTGTGCAGTGTTAAGGACAGGGTAACCCCACAGACACCAGAGAGCTGCTCACTTGAGGCCAAATATTTCCTATAGCAAATCTCCTAAGTGGGAAAATGCAAGCCAAACATTTTATATTGCAATTATTTATATGCATGAATATCTAAAGGGAATAACTGCTCACATATATAAAACTATTTCAAGTTAGGGGAAAAATAACCTAATCACAATTAGCGCCCACATTATTCATAAAATACGTATTTTCAATACATGACATTTTATTAAATTTATAAATATGTATTCAAATTCAAAGACAGTATAAAATAGAAATTGTATTTTAATTAAAACATTTTTATTAACATAAGTGTAGATAAAACTATACAATAAATGCATAGATCATCATTTGATTTAGATTATTATGCAGGAAAATATTTTAAATAAATTAAATATATCTATGTGAAAGACTACTCAAATGTTAACTAAAAATAGATATTGGAAGGAACCAAGTAATTTTAAAAAACAGGTTCTTTGACATAGTTTAGGGCTTTCTTCCAATTATCCTTTTCTGAAGTTTGCCTCTGAATATAACATGATTATCCAGTCATATCACTATGTGAAGAACTCAATCTCTAATAACACAAATGCCAAGACAAGTCCTGACCAAATTAAAAATCAATCAATATATGTAACAAAATAGTCTCTTTACTGTGACATTTCTTTCTAAAATTGCTGCTTCTTCCTCTATATAGCATTTTTGAGAATGAAGAACCAAACTCAAAGCAGTCATATGAATAAAGAACAATAAAAAAAGGGCACGTTGATTTAGGGAAAGCAACATAAGAGACTGGTATCCTTGTTCAGATAAGCAGCACAACAGGACAGCAACTAAAAATCTAGAAAGGAGGGGGAGGGGGAGAAAATAAGGAAGGAAAGAAAAAAAAGAGAAGCCCTGAGGATATGGAAATCAAATAGAAGCCTGAAGAAAATGACTAAAAACCCAAAATGGAAAGCTGAGAGGAAAAAAATTCATAGGACAGCCAGAAAGCAAGGACTGTATCCTGGGAGCAAAGAAGTGAAATGATGCATGCAAATAAAAACTAATTGCTTGAAGACCTAGAAAGGACAATATGAACAAACATATAGAAAAGAATATCTGAAAATCTGGCACGAGATTAGCATAAAGGCTTGGCCTTTGCAGCAAAATGAATGGTGTTCCATTAGGTTCCTGTAGAAGATAGTCCTCCAATTTTAAGTCATATAGTGGGTTTTCCTTTCAGAGATTTAGACTGAAAATTGTTGTATCCTGTAACCTCATAAAAGAGACAAAGTATACAAAATAGGGGCTTTCTAGGAGAAATGTTCTGTGCTGGTGAAATCCAGCAAAAATACAAAGCCTGCAGAATGTCTTAGGCTAAGCAATAATAGGGAGAGGAGGTAAAAAGGAGCTCAAGCTCTTTCAGCCAGAAATATTTTACTTGGATTTTTGGTCCATTTCTGTTTCTCTGCCCCTCCAATGTTACTAAATTACAGGCAGTGTAAGTAAAGCAGGTTTAGCTGGTGATAAGTGAGCAGAAAAAAAAGGGAGTTTAATTCCTGTAGGATGCAGAGACAGGAAATGAAATTCAAAGTCTCAGAAACCTTGGGTCATTTCTTTGTAATAACTTTGGAAGTATTGCTAGGAACCATTTTTCAAATTCATCAGTGATTGTAGCTTAAAATGATCTAACCCACAGAGCAAGAAGTTTGGCTTTGTGTCAGAGGCTTTGTCTTGAAGGGGAAAAAAGAAACAAACAAAAAAATCAGTATATGCTCATGATGTGCAGCATGATTGCCCTAGAATATACTGACATTCTGGATTCACACCAATATTGTCTCCAATGAAATCAAGGCTGACATATGCTAAGCTTTCTCTCTTTCTCTTAACATAGTTCAATCTTCTATCCCTAAAAAAGTCAATCTAGGTGTATTTTCAAATTTGGAACAGAAAAGAAAAAGGATATAAAATAAATTAACAAACAAACAAACAAACAAACTCACCCAAAAAGCACCAAAAACTCCAAATCAAAACAAGCCAACTGATTCTGGCCACAGCTGAGTGTTGTGGAAAACGTGGAAGAAAAAAACCCTAATTATCCAGCCCAACCATGCATTAATAAATTAATGTTGAACTTCCAAGAGGATGGCAACTCGCAGCCACTGTCCGAGGCAATGATTCATAGAGGATTATTCCCACAGAAGAAACACCTTCAGAAATGTGAGGTAGTTTTGAACTAGGAATTGCACGTAAAAAGAATTATGAGTCAATTAAAAAAAACAACTTAGCGACTAAAAAGAATACTAATTTCTCCCTTACTATATTTGGAATAGTGTTTGACCTAAAATAAAAATCTTTTTGTACATCAAATATTTTGTGACTGTACTTCCTGCTTTTTTCTGTAGAGATTCCATAGGCATCTTAGATCTCTTTGGTATCAGTAGAAAAATCTATCAGCATTTATGCAGAAACTTCCCCTCCACTCCATCAGTCCCACCATCCTATTTCAGATAAAATCTGAGATTGGAAAAGCAAACACAGGAGAAATTCAAAAGCAACCAAAGCTCTACTTATTGTTTAATCACAGAGGCAGAAGCATAAGAATTTCTCCAGGGACTGGGTTCAGGACTTTTCCTTGAGGCAAAACAATATTTTTACTGGGTTAAAGTACTGTGTTTATGTACCTGAAGAATGATAAATTAGAAGCCAGATCTACTGTGGGGTTTGTAAATACTCACTTAAGTTTTACTGCCATGGAAGGGAGTAAATGATGAAGCTGTTGACTTGACCTCTGTGCATAGAAGCATTTCTCCAACTATCAAAACTCGAACTGGGAATAGCTTGGATGACAGCATAGTGACATCTACACTGACTTGCCTGTAAACACTTGTAGGAAACACAGGTAGGTTAAGTTTTTTTGTTGTGTTCCAGTTAATATCACCTTTATTCTGCAATTAGTAGCAAAGTCCAGATCACGCTTGAACACTTAAAAAGTTTCATGGGTTACATCAAATTCAAAACTCCTGAAGACTGTCAAAAAAGATTAATCCCACTTATTAAAGGTGCCTCAATACACAGAGGCAATACTGGTTGGATTTTACTTTTTAAATGACTGTAGTGCTTTTAACTTCATACCATCAATTCATGATTTCTCTTTTAGCCACTCTTTTAGGAAATTAATTTGACCCACAATGATGGATTGATTTACTTCAGACATTGTGTGGCTTATGAGGGTACCAATGTGTTTTTTAAATGAGGTAAACTTTGTTTTTCCTCAATCCCCTACCACTCCTCAAGCTCATTTATAAACCAGTGATCACCACACATACACACGAAATTCACACCAGGTCAGCAAGGCGTTTGCTCTTTGTTGTCCGTTTTTGTCATCAAAACAAAGGATACATGTAGTGGCACACATAGCATGAAAACTGAAAATAAAGAACTTACATCAGAATATGGAATAGAATGGAAACAAGGGAGGTGAAAAAGTATATGCCTGGATCTTGATATATCTGAAATCGTGGCAAGGAAAAAAATCTGTTACAGTAAGAAAGACAATTCATTTTGGTAAAGGGCAACTGGTAACACCTGTTTTAAAAACACATTTTATTATTTTTTTCCACATATCATAGAGAAACACCCAAATATTCAAAAAAAAAGAGATTTTTTGATGTGTGAAGGAGAAATCACAACATGCAGTTAGGGTAATAATGACTTAATTACTCCAGTAGCTTTTAATCAAAGGGTGCTGTACCTCTTCTGCATAACAAGTTTAAATTTTCAAGCAACACTGTTTCCTTTTTTTCTCATCCTGAAGCAAAACTGAAAGCAGATAGAAATTTTGTACTTTGAAAAGTATATACTTAAGTTAGAGGAAAAGGAGTTTTTTGTGGCTTTTGTATTCAATTTCAGACATGTTAGTGATTGCAACCAAGAAAACATACATAGTGTTGCTTCTTGAGTCTAGAGGTGCTATCGAACAATAACAACAACAAAAAACACCCCTGCATTGCCAAAAATGTATTTTGGCTTTCTGATCTTATTGAGTTGTTGAGAAACTGCAAGAACCTGAGAGCAGCCCTCTTAGAGGATAACAACACTTGACAGCAAATACTTGTCTTTCTTCAAATTGTTTTCCTCTTGCCGACAGCTTTCCAATCTTCTCCAGAATTAGATTGAATTGGTTTTCTTTCCTTACAGTTCCAGTTTTCTTCAGGCTTGTGCTTAGCTGAAAGATAGTATTGTCTATGGTAAAGTACCCTAATGACTACCACAGGAAAAGCTGACACGGCACTTGTAGTATCCCACAGTCCTGCAGTATGTGGCATTCAATTGACCTGACCCCACTGTTCAGCCCATGAGAGGAACTGAGAAGGTGGGAGTGATACTTCTGATTGTCACTGCAACCTGAGGCAATGTTTTGGGCCCTCCGTGGCTCAAGCATCAGCTCTGCTGTTCCATGGGGCTGGGCATTGGGTAACGAGGGCCGGCAGCTCCACATTACAATAAAAGAACTCAGAAGAAGGGCTTGTCAATTCCCAAGTGTCCACCACACTCTCTACGGGCTTAGGAAACAGGGGAGATATTTTCCTCCACCCAAAGAGCAGCATACTCAAAAGGGACAGATTTCAGGGACACAAGCATCTGACCTGTAGATGCGTCATTAGGTTTAGTGGTGAACTTGGCAGTGTTAGCTTAATGGTTGGACTCAGTGTTCTTTGTGGTCCTTTGCAACCTAAATGAATCTATGATTTCATGGTCTACTAGGAAATTGTAGCTAGAAAGACATTTTTCAGAATTACAACTGTACTTGGGAAAAAAAAATCCATTGTAAATAGATTTATTAAAATTTATGCGTAAAGGAAGCTGCAAAAGTCAAATAGATAATGTACTAGTGCTAAAGTAGCAATGTAGCAACATCAAAGCAAAATACAGCATGAAAGATAAACAGCTTTATCAAATATTCAGTAACTAAAGGGTGAAATTGTAGAACCACATTCTTAAGCAAGCCTAAGAGTACCCTTGGTTTTGGTGGAAATGAAACCCTTCACTGCAGCTGGGTGTTAACTCTAGTTAGTAACATTTGCTGGACATCTTAAATTAATTCAGATCACTGGAAATAAAGATCAAGCTCATTGATAACCTTACTCATAATCAGCCTTCTAAAACTGCAGTAAAAATCCAAAACATGAGGTAAGTGTCCACAAAAGGGCACTTTATTCAAATTGTGATAGAGACTCTCTTGTAGTCTTAACAAGCATGAAATATGCCCCCTGAATTTTAGAAGGGAACATAAGAAAATATTCAATGTTCCAGAAATAAAGGAAGAAAAGCACTTTCTTCTACACATTTTGTAAAAATAAAAGGGTAAAACTGTTTACAATACGATTCTGTTTAATTATCATGAAAACTTTATTACATTATATCAAAGATATTAATGTTAATTGATCCTAAGCTAAAAGGAGGTAGTGTGACTGGATAAAGCTTCCTAGGGTTTTTCAGTGGTTTGTGTTTTTTTGATGTGGTAGACAAGATAAAGAGTAGCTCCGAAAAAGGAAAGCTTTGAAATAGCTTTTTTTATTTATTTTTAAAGGAAGAAAAAAAGTACATTATTTTCTGTGAAAAAACCCCAAGCAGATTAATAATAATTCAATCTTATTTTGTAAAGGGAATCTCTGTCATGCAGAATTTCAGCCACGAATCTTACTTGGTTCTGTTCAGCCTTTTATTTTGAAGCTTCTGGTTTCTTATTAAAGAAAATGTAAATTGCTCTGAAAGTGTTCTCTGAGTACAGGAACAGGCAAATCTCCCAGGGAACAACCTACATCTCTCAGGATGTGACCAATCGTTTGGCTCTTGAAATTAAAAGATACTACACAGCCTCAACTTTATGGAAAATGACAAGCTCAACTTCAGAAATATAAATCACCAAATAGTCGGTGTTTATTTACCATGGAGGAAAACAAATTCTTTTCCTGTTTTGTTTGGGTTTTTTTAATTTTATTTTATTTTATTCATACTCCAAAGGATCTCTGGCGTTTCTGGATGCATTGTATGCAGTGCCCTGAGGGTACTTCTATTTGTATTATTATAGGTGGCTTTGAGAGCACAAAGGGAAGCTGAGCAGTTCTGTCCCGGGTGAACTGCAAATGAGACGCCCTGTAATACAAACGGAGGCACCCTGAGGGCACCACTGAATTTGTGTGTGTGTGTGGCTATGTATCCTCGTGTGTGCACGCTTTAAAACATAACCAGGACAGAACCCTTTCAGATGAACTGATCTCTAAAGGTTTGAAGCCTTGAAAGACTTTTTTTTTTCCCTTTTTTTTTTTTTCCATACGTGCCTTGGCTTGCTTTCAGCATTATCAGTTTCTCTGATAACAAAACTACCTTTGTTTTTTTAATGTATTCAAGGTTTGAAAAATTTTCCCTTACAGTGACTGATTGTCAAACTTGTCATAAAATGCAACCTTAAGAAAAGTGATTACATTCAAATGAATTAGAAAATAGCTCTTCCATTAAAATTCAAAAGGGTCTCTAAAATACTTGTATTGAAAGCAAGCATTTATATTTTATATTAACTATTTACTTTCCTTTCAAAGGCAAGAACTAACATTTACATTGGGATTGTTTGATAATATTAAGGTAGACTCAACTTTTCCCACTTGACAAATTTTCTGCCCTCATTATAGGTATTAGTTAAATAATATTTGCCCTCATTAGAGGTATTCATTAATAACATTCATTCTACCCAAACAAACAGAAAAAATAAAACAAGAATACCTATACAGAAATCAAAAGTTACAATTATTTTGTTTAAAGGAAGTCTTATTTATCATTTACATTACCAGACTGTTAAAAAAATTCAACTGGAAATGCGCGGCTTGTATGTTCTTTGTAACACTGCAAAATAGCACGGTTAAAAACAAACAAACAAAAAAAGGGTACATTTGATCTTGCAAATGTCTGTACTAATAGGAGCCTGACTCCTACAAAAAAATTCAATGTGAATGAAACAAATGATTCCCTGCAGCACATGCAGTTTGAACCCCAGGAGGTATTCTCATCTTTGATCTAGTCCACAAACATGGACTTCTACTTTATTTCAAGCGTAAGTGCATGCTTTTAATCTATCAATAAAGACAAATAATAAATCTGATATTTTTGCCTTCTGTCATGACCTAGTCGGCTTTGTTAGCTCCATCATTATCTTACTGGGGAATTGAACACAGCCCTGTGTCTCTACCAAATAATACTTTCCGTGCCTTAGGTATTTATGATCTTGCTTCCTTAAACAACCAAGGCAAGATCATTTGTAAGTTTTCCATTTGCCTAGAGGTCCCAGTAATGCATCCTCTGTGAGCAGAAACACATTAATGAAGCACATTGTGCCCTCTGGCTGGAAAAGGCCATGGAAGGTGGAGCTGTTATCAACAGTGGCTAATGGGGCCATGCTGATTATAAGGTACTTCCAAATGTTTAACAGTCATTTAAGAATGGAACAATTTTAGGACTATGCAATTAACCTTCCTTTTAGGTTTATTTACATCATATATCACGAAACTATTAGTAAAAGAATCTGGGCAAAAAACCCTTATGCTGAATTTGGGATAAAACACCTGGAATGTAACTCAGTTTCTTGGAGGTGAAAAAGGAAGACATGAATGGGGATTCCTACAAAAAAATTGACTGTTCCTATAAGAATGCTGAAGAGTTTCACCAGAATAATGACAACAAAAGTAAAAAGCCTATGCTTTGTGGTTTTATATTAAAAAATTGGTAAAGCAGCATAAGTTTGGTCTGATTTTAACGTTCATTCATTCAAAATAGCATCATTGGCTTTGAGTTACAACATGCAGAGGTTAAAAAAAAAAAACAGACATAAGTTTTTCCTTTAATTTTCCTTTGTTAAGTGCTGCATTTTTCAATTTTCAGAGTTTGACACAATGATTATACATCCATTATACAAGGATGGACTTCAGTATCATAGGACAATCACATTGCAATACAGCTTACACTCAGACCTGCTTAATTATTGTTTGTCCTCATAAAAAAGGCTTCCTAAAAGGCTATAGAAATTTATTCAGAAACCAAAAGACTTCTGTTTTTGTTTCTTTTCTTTGACTGATTTTTTTTATTTTCAATCAATGAAGAGAATAAGTATTTAAATACTGAAGTTTTCTTTTAAGACAAAAGATTAACTACGTTCAATTCCATAATAACACTTCATTTTATTTTATGTGATAGCAAGCACACTCAAATCCAACATATTTTCAGGCCTTTTTTAAAAACAGTCTGAAACTTAAATTCACAATGTGATTTTTTTTTAAATATATAGACAAAAGTTTTGCTCATCTGTGTTGAAATTCATTCTGTGCAGAGTATTCATTTATATCTCTCCTAAAATTTTAACTAAACTTCTCCCTCTCCCCTTAAGGAATATAATTATTATCCTTCATTTTTTGTAGTTCCCATGATGTGCCTATCTTCCAAATAGAGAATAACGCATTATCTGTGCCCCAAGGAATTTATATTAGAGGATAAACCATATTATTGTCTGTAAAAGTAATTATTTTAAGTAAAAAAAAAAAAATGCTAGGATGCAATTGCTATGTTCAAGAGGACACATTTAGTTCTGCTTAAATTGATGTCGAAAAATGCTGCTTGCTTAATGGCACAACTGGACTAATAATATGCTACAATAGGAACTGTGTTCATAAAGTCAAATGTAATTTGCATATATATAAAATATCTACCTTATCTACTGCCCATATTCTAAAATAGAAACTATAGATTGATATTTGCTTCCAGCGTGACACAATTGTGGCTAAAGACTTAAAACTTTCCTTGATACTCACCATTCATATGTTAAAAATCTACGGGGTTTTATACATCCTAAAACTCAAAATATGTCATAGAATTTTCAAAACACAAATGCTATCACACATAATTGTACTCATGATTGCAAAAATCAATCTTACCTTTCCCCCCAAAAAACCAAACCAAAACCAAACAAAAAACCCCAAAACAACAAAAAAAACTCCATAAACAAACAAACAAAACAACAATAAGACCAAACCACAAAAAGGATCCCAACCACACTCCAAAATAAACCCCAACCAAACACCAAAACATATATTTAGGGTAATTTTACAATATTTTTAAAACCTCAACTACAATAATTTAAGTACATAACTGTAATAACTACATGAAATTTCTGCATTACAATAGAGGAAAAATAGAAGATAATGTAATATATTGGCATAGACCCATACAGATCTGTGCAATCTTTTAAATAATATAAATGTTTTAATTATTTAAGCTTACTGTCTGTTTCATAATATATACATTTTACACATCTAGTTAATTTTCCCGGCTGCCTGTATTTATTTCATAAAGCAATATATTTCTCCATTTTCCTCCTAAACCTCTGCTTCTCTTTTTACACAGTGATTAGGAAGTAAGGTATAAAAATGGATCTCCATGACCAGGCAAAAACATGTTTTTAAACACGAGGATGGAAGATAAAAACATGAGGAGAAAAGGATCCAAAATGCAAAAAGTTATCTAAGGAGGTGGTTGAAGACTCCTTCACCAGCAGCTGTTATGAACAACTTAGTTGTATCCAGCAGGCAATAGTTGCATCTGATTCCGTACTGAGGCAGATGGATGAACCGGGTTATTGCTGGAAGCTGTTGACAGGTATTCCTTGCCCCTTTTTCATCAGTATAAATTTCTGAATAGATTCTTCCTTCTTAATTACCATAAGATATGGCTCCAAAGGAAGGAATATGGCAACACATAAGACTAAATCCCATTTAAAATACAGTGTTTTATAATAGCAGTGTGCATATTTGGAACAGTATGAAACCGCACAGATCCTATTCACAATTTTGTTTTGTTTTATTTAGCCTGCCTTATGTGTCATAGCTAGAAATCCTTGATTACTCATGCAAATCCTAGACTTGAAATTCTTCATTTTCAGGAAGCATTGATGTGCTGTTTTTCCTCATATACTAGAAAAATGTTAAATGAATTGACCTGTACAGGTTTCATTTGAGTGGACCTATGACAGCTACAATTGCAGTACAGTTTCAAACCTGACAACACATCTGTATATTTTCCAAATGTTGTAGTATAAGGAGCATCAGCATATTTTTTCCACTTCCTTTCAGATTCCAATTAACGATTTACCTCTTTCTTCCACAGTTAACACATTTGAACCAGAATTAGCTGAACAGTCTTCACAAAAGAAAGGTGCACATTTATTCTATCCCCTGACTGTTAAATTCTTTAGTATTAGAATGAGAGATGCTTTTAAATTGAGTATGTCTTTTCTATTGTGCATAAAACAAGACCACATTTCAGGATAATTCTGTGTATTTTACATGCCTTCATGTTCCAAATTTATAATAGAGCCAAACTGCTTCCAGAAACTGCTGCTGCTGCTGCTGTATGGATCGGAAACAAGATGACAGCATCGAGAATGGCTGAGTCAAAACTTCCACTCAACTCTTCTAGCAGTGAAAGAGAGGTTTTGGCCCTACATACTTGGAGTGGCAAGAATTGAGTTTTGCCTATACTACTGGAAAGCCTTTAGCTGCCTCTAAAACAAAATAAAGTGTATAAAAATAGGAAAAAAACCCCAAACAAACATGTAAAAGACAGCAAATGCTCTCCAGATAGGAAACTGAAGCAGAATGCCAAATTGTTTCCTCGGACTAGATGAAGCAAGATATTTGCCAAGCTCCAAGGCATGTGCTGTGTGACACCAAACTCCTCAGATCACAGCAAAAGCTTGTTCAGGCTTCTATTTGACCTATTTGACCAGTGCAGGGTTTAAATGCAGCTGAAATAAAATTGCAGTCAGCCATTTAATCTATGTACCAATTTAATCCATCTTCCCAGTTTCAGAGTCAGTGGTGCTTATGATCTTATCAGAACTGCAAAGTCATACAAGCAGACCGCCTCTCACATTTCTGCAGAAAAAGATTAGTTAATGCTGAAAAGCAGTTTTTTCCAAGTCTTAAGTTAAAGTTTCCAAGTATTTATGAACATATATACATAAATGTATACATAAATGTATTTATACGTTTGTGGAGAGTACTGGTTCTTCACATTTTTCAATATAAGGATTAAAACATATTCCCTTCAAAGGTTTAGCAGGATCTAATGTCTTTTGACCAGAGACGAGTCCAATACTCCTACTTTATAAAATCAAAGATATTTTATGGGCAGTTACAGTTACTTGACACACTTCAAACAAGTAACTCAGTTGAGAGAACAATTTAAACTTAGAGATTTTAGTTTTATTTCTGAGATTAATTAACTATCATTCAGAATTTTATAAGTAACCTTTTAATGTTATTGGATAATAATTTTTTTCAACTATCTCTGGACAAGCAAAGCTAAACAGTCTTCAAGAAGGGATTAAGTTCCAGGATTCTCTGTAAGAGTGACTTAATTAAAAAGGTTTAAGAGAAGAAATGCTTTAATACAGGAAATGAGAACTATTTTACCTCCAGAGGTTGACTGAAAGTTATCACTTTCTTGAAAATGAGTGATCAATAAAAAGTCAAAAGAGGAATTATCTTTAAAGGTGGTCAAGGAGTTGTTACTGCTAGAAAATTAGGAAAATAACTGGTTTTGTAGGAGCTTCAAGTGCCACAGAAAGCACCCACAGAGGTGCTGAGATGCTGCATTCAGCAGCAGCTCTACACTGAGACTACACAATTTTTTCAATCTTCTGAGGGCTACAAAGAATTAAATGGAAGATCTCTTAAAAATTATACACATTTCCTCTCTGTCATTAGTTTGTCATTGCTTCCTTATGACAGATTCAGCTGCACACCTACCCCTTCATTCCCAAAAATGTTGGTCAATACCTGTATCAGCTCATGGGATTCATCTTATCTCAATGAGACTAGCAAGGAAACCAGAGCCTGGGCTTTCTGGTCCAGCACTGCTACAGTTCTGTAACAGAATGATAAGGTTTGGATGTCAATAAGTCAGAGAATTTATATCAAAGCCAAAGGAAAACTCTAGATCTCTAAGAAATCATCTAGAATATATAAAACCTTAGCAATAAAGAAAAGAGGAAAACCAAAGGCAGCCAGTAGTAATTCATGGGACTGAACAATCCGAGCTATTCTGTTCTAGCAAAAGAAAGTTTCCTAAAACTGTTACAGATACCGGTGAAAGCACTGAGTGAGAGAGAAACAAGGGGACTGAGAGGGAGCACTATGGGATTAAATTAAGCCAATTTAAACAGAATAAAGCAAATGCCTAAAAAGCAGCTAGAAATAATGAGACTTGTATTGGAGCCAGCCTGACAATGGAAAGCTACCAAGAAATACCACATTAATGAACTGTAACAATGCTAGTTTAATGGATATATCCCAAACACAATAAGGGAAACAAATGTACAAATGCAGATACAAATCTACTACATCAATAATAACCACAACTTGAGTGTCAGTCATATGAAAATACAGAAAAGTGACTTGTTATAAAGATTTCGGGGAAAACTGTGCATATGTGACCTGGGAAAAACATTAGCTCAACATGCATTTAATCTTTTTATGGAAGTGTTATCCACTGCCTGCCTCGTACACTTGGATGGGGAAAAAACCCAACTCCAAATGAGTTGGGCAAATCAACCTCAGGAAAAAATATAACCCAACTTCCTTGCTAGAACAGACCCCGACTCTGTGAATCACACAGAGACATTTGCATAGCAAGCACAGTCTTGAACATTCAGACCTCTGAGAACATTTATAGTCATGTGGAGATCAGCTGCCACTGCTTGTCACCTGTATTTCTGAAAAATGTCACATACGCAGTCTGTCGATGTACTGTAAATCGTTTTCAAGAAATTAGTCCCCTGCAGTTTGAAGTGAATCTGTTTTGTAGCAAGCTGACTTAACATTGCAATGGACAGTTTGTGAACTGTTTCTTTCCACAAAGGTGGCCTTTTTGTGTGCCTAAGCAGAGGAGAATGAACAGTGTCCGTACCAGAGCTGCAGTGTTTCCTAACAACCAAACCCAGAAATATGCTTGTAAATGCACCTCATTAGAGTATTCCCTGTTTTATTTTCAAGCCAGGCATGGGCCTGAAGAGACAGAAACATCTTTTATCCCACCCTAAGTCCAGATTTAATAAAAAGAAAGAGAGTTTGGTCCACTCCTCTCCTGAGGTCTTTATCCCTCTGTCCCAAGGTTTCTCCAAGAGCAGGGGTGGGTGCTGGTAACCCCAGGGACTAGGAGGGGAAGTGAATGTATGTCACTGTGCTTAGAGAATAGTAATTTCGTAGGACTTAGTTGTAGATCAGTGGCTAGAAATTTTAGATTTTATTAACATTTTGCAAGTGTCCAATATTTCTGGTTACTTATTGCTGCTATTGATCCTGAGTTTATAGTTCACCGATTGCCAGTTGATTTCCAGTCATTAATAAACTCATAAACCACTTTGATCCTGATTTTGGTTTGAGCTATTTGAACTGAGTAGTTTTTCTCTGTGCCCGAGGCCAGTGCTCAGTCAGTAGATACCTCACTGTCTGTTCCAAGGTCCTGGCTCCTCTCAAACACTTTGCCCAGCAACTTTGGGTTGTTTTTTTTCAGGGCAGTAATTACATAAGTGTTTGGATGACTTAATGCAACGCAGTCACATTTTGCATTTTATTACACAACAGAATAATCATTCTATAGACACTATTCATTCAAAGCAGAGAACATCAAGTTCTCTTGACTGGACACCTTTTTATCACATTTCAGATGCAGATACAGCCTCAAAAATTACAACACTGCCAGTTTAACTTCTATTCCAATTTTGTTTTTCCTGCCTATAACCTTCAAACAGTATTTTTAGTTTTCATTAAAAATACATTTACTAGTACCAAACATATTTTCAAAGCTTTGGAAAAGGGCCTCTTCCTCCCAGCATTTAACATTAAAATAAAATGAAGTAGAATAAAAAGCTCATCATACATTTGGTAAAGTAAGACTTCTTTTCCTTCTCATGCTTCATTTAAGTTAGAGAATTGAAAGTTACATGTATACATTTCTACTCATAGACCAAAACTGTTACAAAACTAGAAATACTTGACAGCAGAATGTTCTGGTTGCCAGAAATGTGACAAACTGTAGAAGTCAGAAGCAGCTCTGGATGTTTCTACACAGTCATGGATGGCATCTTGTCAGCTGGTAACACAGGAGCTGCCTCTATTTTAATGGCATTTCAACACAGACTTGTCCTAGGAAAGGATTTAAGCTTGTCCTTTTTCTTACTTTCGTACATCTTATGTTATTTCTTAGATTCTTAGAATTGGTCCTGGCATTTTTTAAGATTTTGTTTTGTTTAATATTAAGAGCACATAAAATAGGAGTAATTCCAAACAATCCTAAATGAAGACGAAATTATTGTTCTTCCCAAAACCAACAAATAATAAGTCATGTGGGGGACAAACAATATTGGGTGTTTCATTTAGAGGAATTTGTTCTGAATGGTGGAAGATCTGAGCCAGATTTGATATATGCCTGATATATGCACTGGATAGAAAAGTCTCCTTGTGAAACAAGTGAGATCAAACTTCTTTCATCCCATTTCAGTTTTTAACAGTCTGGGCCATTAAGTAGAACATCTACAGCACAATTCCCATAATTTCTAACAGACACACTAACTTAAGCACGTGTTTCTTTGATAGTTGTGATATGTCTAAGCAAAGATTGAGCTTCCAGGCTTTTTCCTCTAAAGTAGAAACTTCTCTGAGTGTATCTTTTGAACTCTTTCAAAAATACTGTCACATCCCCTTGCCGAAAACAGAATTTCATTCATCAAATAAGCACTCATCCATATGATTTGTCAATTTTTTGTAATATTTGTATTTAATTTATTTAAAGCTGTTTAAATTTAGGACTTTTAGTCGGATACAGATAGGGTTGTCACAAATCAGCTTATGAGATTACTCTTTAATTGCCTTTAGGAGAAGTTAACAAGGTTGATTTGACACATGATCCACTCCATTGACAGAAAGGTGTGGCCTTTCCTACCAAAACATCTGCACCTGAAGAGGATTTTTGCTC
>VZRE01000338.1:247-28565 GCA_013396775.1 Cephalopterus ornatus | reverse complement strand
AAAAAAAAAAAAAAAAAAGAAAAAATGCTGAACATCTGATTACTGGAATATTTAGTCTTTATAAATAAAGGTTCACATACTTCCACTAGGTATCTAATTGTGTCAGAGTAACCTGTGGAACAACATGAAATATAGTTAATCAGCTCTTATTTAAGGCTTTTAACTTAGAACTTTTCTTAAAAAAAAAAATCAACCAAACAAACCCCCAAAAAATACACCACCACCAAAAAAGCTGTCTTTCCCACCAACAAAAATGCAGCTATATTTTATATTAAAACATTGAACATAGGAAAAAGAATTAAAATTAAAAACAAACAAACAAACAAAAACACACACCAGAAGGATAAAAGAGATAGAAGCACCTGGAAGTAGAAATTCTCTATTACTCATCATCTCTCCTGTATAGGAATAAGTGTTTGCTCCAAGTAGCACTGTAGAGATTTATTGTTTGTTTCTCTTGGAAAACTAACATTTCCAGAGAATTGCACTCTGGATTGGACTAACAGAGAACAGGCTGTGAGAAGAAAATTATAAATTGAAAAGGGTATTTTTAGCTGGAGTGAGATTACATACACAACCTCTGTGCCAGTTTTTTGCTCTGCAGCAAAGAAAGATTAGGTTCAACAATATAGAGTCTTCTGCTAAAACTGATCAAACAAATTTTATGGGGAAAGAGAAGACTTAAAATGGTTTTTCCATACCCCAAACTGCACAATTTTTCTCATAGAACTAACAAGTTTAGATTGAAAACAAAGAAAAATGAATCTGAAAAAGAATCACAAAATCGTCAGTGTGCATGCAGCCTACTTCAGCCACAGCTTGTAATGATTTTTCCAGGGATATCTCTTTCCCATGTTGATTTCCCTTCCTTATACATCACTCAAGGTATCCAGTGCCAGCTTCACTATTAGTTTATTGGTCCATACCTGGTCACCCTTAACACACTGCCTCTCTCTTTTAGTTCTCAGGTACTTTAGAAGATTCACTCAATTCAGGTAGAATGATTTTAATGTCAGAGACTAAAATTAATAATTATGAGGAAGAGAGGAGGGATATCCTCAGCTTTCTAACCCATTCTTTCTCTGCTGACTGCAAGCTAATTAGCCACAAAATTCTCTTGAATCAAGACCAGCTATGTCTTGAAAAATCACCAGTGACCAGGACTTCATCAGAAGCCTGTGGAGAGGCCGGAGGCATGAAAGTCTTCATGCTCTTCACCTGTATTATCCAGGTGGACACAATAAAGACTGAGGTCATAATTAAATCCTTACTCAGCATACATTAAATATACTACTGTTGTGCAAAGAGGCACATAGCGACAATCATATTTCATCACACAAGGAAGAAAGTCTTAAATTAAGCAAAGCAAATTATACCAAGAAGTCATTGCGCTTCTTGTTTTAATTTGTCATTAGGTGTAGACAAACAATTCCTTTGCCTCTAGAGATGACTACACAGAGAGGTTATAATGTGTAATATTAAGGTAATCAGATCAGCTGAGTACAAATAACCAGCAGTCATCCAGAAAATTAACATCTGTCTATTACTTCCAAAAGTAAAATTGGATCTAGTACTTTCTAACTATGTGAACACAGATGATCCACTTTAACTGTTTTTACCTCAGTCTTCTTCACTATGAAAACTGAGAAATCAACAAGTTATTCCCTCTGGGAAGAACCAGGATACCCAAATATGTTCCCCCATTAACTGGTAAGTAATACCAGTGACTTAAGCATATTTAGTGTTCTTTTCCAGAAGAGAAAAACATTAGTATAGGTTTCGTGGGGAAAAACGTTAGAGAAAAAAAAAAATAAGTAAAATCATTTGATGCCTGCATTCAAACATATGGTAAGAAAACCTGAGATACCAATTTGCATTTAAATTTTTGGAGCTACTTGGTGGCAGTGAGGTGCATGTCCTTCAATCAACAACACTTTATCACTTTGTGTTTTGGAGAAAAAAAACTCCTTACTTCTACTACTTTATGGCCTTAAAAAAGAAAAGAAAAAAAAAGAAATCAACGATTCAACCAAAAAACATACAAAACAACCAACCAGGAATACTTCAAGAGTATTTTTGCCCAATTACCTGAACTGTCTTCTCTTTGGAAGAATCAAGATTTCTGTCATCCTTTCTACAGACAAATAGGAACTATTTCAAGGGGATCTTTTGTGGGTCTGCTGCATATAAATACTGAACTTTATTGAGATGGTTTGAGTATTTTTTAAAATAAGAAAAACATGTATTTATATTTTCAGTGAGAAAAAAACCCCAAAACCAAACCACATTAAACTACGTCCACAAAAAATTTATTTCTCATGCCTTCTCTGAAAGTTTGGAAATATAATACTATGCTTTTCACTGTAAAATTAATTACCAGAGATAATAAAGATCCTCTGGTTGAACTTCACTATTCTTTTCATTAGGCAAAAGGGAAAGAAAGGAAAATAGCAAAGCACCATTCAGCAAGATTACAGCATAATGTCTGCCAGAGAAACGAACTCCAGTAAGCAATTGTCTTCAAGATGGTGAGATCCCAGCTGTTCACCCATTTGGATCAAACTGACGAGTGCATAGAAAATCGTGCAACTGAGCTGCCAAACATTTCTCACTGCTCCAAGCAGAGAGCCAAGTGAGCTGCTGAAACCATAAGGTGATGTTCAAAATGAGCTCGTTCACAATGTGCTTCTCTCTCCTCCTTGGTGTGTGTGAGAGAGCATATATTTCAGCACTGAGAGACTTTGGGACACACTGAAACAGAGATAAAGAAAAACTAATTAAGCTCTCTCTGTGCTTGCAAGCATTGCTAGTCATTGTAAACAGCAAAATATCTTGCTCACCAGCCTCATTTCAAAGAATCCCAGGGGGCTACTGCTATCACCCAGGTAGAAGAAAGGAATATTGGAAGTGTGACCAGCTGCGTTCCCTATTTGCAGTGGAGAGATGGGATGCAAGGAAGAAGGAGATGAGGGGAAACACTGCATTAGATTTCACAGAAGAAGGACTGCTAGAACAAACTGTTAATAAGAGCAGTTTGCTATAACCAGAAGTGATGCTAACGGGCATCATTTTCCATAACCTTCATGTGATCTTCTCTAATTTTCTCCCCTTTAGTGTTACTTAAAACAGTTATTTAAACATCTTCTTGTAATTTCTGGATTTCTGATTGCATGCATTACCTTCAACAGGAAAAAGCTATCATTTTACTAGACTGTAGGCATCATCTTTTCATTATTTCCTAACCTTTAAACTCTTGCCTTTATGTAGATTTCAGAGGCCATCTGTGCAGCTGGTTAGAATGGTAATGAGTGGAGAAAATCACCTCCAGACAATAGCTGAAACTCATCATTTAACTCAGACGAGGCCTTATGTCTTTTGTCCTTTCCTTATTTATAGCTTCAAATTATTTTGTGCTTCTACTTTTCTAACACTGGGAAAGTTTAAGAGAATGGATTAATGAGATGGTATAAAGTTTTTATTTTTTTAAATTGTTCTTGAATGATTGGTGCATTCTGCTTATGCACCAGAGAAAAGTGACAATTATTCTACGCTGCTTGCAAGGGAGACAAACGGAATCACTTAGAGCTTTGCTACAGAAGGGCAGAGAATCCAGACTATTACAAAGAAATTTTGGATGTTACAAGAATGTATCTCCATCTGTATCTATCTGACATCACTGCTTATAAAAGATATATATATACACACACATATATATATGGGTACATGTAGGTACCAAAGCTGTTCTCATAACCCGAATAAAACCCCAAATAAACCTGCAAAAATCGCTATGAAAAAATCCCATATGAAGTTATGCTCCACAATAAAAGGGGAAATAGGGGTAATTAGGATAGTTTTCAAATTTTGCTTGGAAATTGCCTGAACAATTGTTTACCCATGGGATGTGGTGATTGCCATTACATGACTTGTTTCAGTTTCGTTTGTCTCTCTTTTTGTTATTTGCATTTTCATTAAAATTATGAAACTGTTCTTATCTCAACCCACAAGTTTTCTTAATTTTATCCTTCCAATTCTCTTCTCCACTCCACAAGGGAAGAGTGAGCAAGTGGTTGTGTGAGGCTTAGTTGCCAATTGGGGTTAAACCATGATGTGAGTGAAAAACAGCTACAACAATTTCTCTATAAAATAATTTAAAATGGATGGAAGGACAGAAGCGTTTGATACATGTACATGAGATGACACCCTGCTCAAATGGCAAAATGAGTAGCTGCTAGTGAAGGGAAAGTAATGATGAATGAGAGACTTTGAAGAAAAAAATTGTTGCTCCAAAGAGAGAAACATGCATGGACTTAAGAAAAGCTTTTATTTCACTGAAGACTGCAGCATTTGTTTCTACAAACATTACTGAGAGGCTGTTGAGATGCAGCAGTGGGGAATGTTTGAAAACAGGTTAGAGCAAATCTTATTTTCAGTAGTAAAACTATCTCTACTGGCATCGAGGTTGAATGGCCACATTTCCGGTAACTGAAATAAACAGCCCTTTAAGGTTTTTGAGTTTTGATTTTTCACTTGTTTTAATCTAAGCAGCCTCATCTCTTGACTCTGTGTTGCAAAAAAACAGAAATAGGGGTTGTCCCACTGTATTCCTGTCGTGGGTTTATGTTGTTGAATTTTGCTAGAAGGGGGGGGCTATAGCGGTAGCTTCTGTTAGAAGCTGCTAGAAACTGCTCCTGTCCTATGAAGAGCCAGAGATAGCCTGGTCCAGGAGGGACTTCCTACTGCTGGCCAGGGCTGAGCCAATTAGCACTGTAATGCTCCTGTGATAACGTATTTAAGAACAGAGATGAGTACTGGGCAGAAGAAATTCCAGCCCGGGAAGAGCGGGGCAAAACAGGAGAACAACAACATAGGCACCAAGGTCAGTGCAGCAGGAGGGGGAGAGGGGGCCACCCTTTCCCCCAGGAGCAGGAGAGAGGGGACTTGGAACTGAGGCCCCTGCAGCCTATGGAGGGTGTGGGGACCCCCCTGCGGCCCATGGACGAGCCCATGCTGGAACAAGTGGACGCATGAAGGAGGCTGTGACTCCGTGAAAGGCCCGAGGATGGAGCAGAGTCCTGCAGCAGACCTGTGGCCTGAGGAGAGGGAAACTCACAGTGGAGCAAGTTTGTCCTGGGTAGGACTTGTGGCCCTGTGAGGGACCCCATGGGAACAGGGGAAGGACTCAGAGCTGTGGCCCCCCTGTAGCCCGTGGTGAAGACCATGATGAAGCAGCTGTCCCCCTGCAGCCCATGGAGGACCATTGGGATGCAGAAACCTGACTGCAGCCCATGGAGGAGTGACCCACAGGACAGCAGATTGGGAAGAATTGCTGCCCGAGGGATGGACTCATGTTGGAGAGGTTCATCAAGGACTGTCTCCTGTGGGAGGGACCCCACGGAAGCAGGGGAAGGACTCAGAGATGTGGCCCCCCTGTAGCTCATGGTGAAGACCATGGTGAAGCAAGTTGTCCCCTTGCAGCCCATGGAGGACCATCGGGGTGCCAAGACTCGACTGCACCCCATGGGAAACAAGAACTCTCTACAACCCCCCTTCCCTCTCCCCCTGCACTGCTGGGAGGAGAGGAGAGAGAACATGGAAAGAAAGAGGGGTAGGGAGTGAAGGTGTTTTAAGACTGTTTTATTTCTCACTCTTTAGCTTTTATCCTGTTAGTAATAAATGTAAGTTTTACCCCACGTTAAGTCTGTTTTGTCAATTAGTAAGTGACTTCTCCCAGCTACCTCTATGTGGGAATCCTTAGCTGTTTGTTTTTTTATCCCTCTCTCTCTGTCCAGCTGCAGAGAGGAGTGAGAGAGTGATTTTGGAGAGTATTTGAAATCCGGCCAGGGTAAAACCACCACAATTCCTGCAGCACCAATGCAATTTTCCCACATATTCTGACAATTAAAGGACAGGAAATTTTCTCTAAAGCCAGAGTAAATAACAGAGTTCAGCATTCTTTTCCAATATGAGTATTGATATGGAAGAACAATGTAGAAACAAAAGAGAAGACAGAGAAATGTACAATTAAGATGACACGGTTCAAAGAATATGTCATAGCCAAAACACAAAAAAGTTTACTATGAAAACTTTCTAGCCTAACATGCAGAATGAAATTTAACACACCTGAAAAAATGGTTGATTGAAATATTTAATAATTATGGCTGTTGCATTCATTCTGTGAATATTTAATCATTTTCCCTCTAGTCATCCAATTTCTTTTCCACAAAATAAATACTTTCCAAGTTTCTTTTAAGGATGTTTCTTATCACCTTCCATTGTCATAATATTTTTCCCTTTCAGTATCCTATATATCTTAGGCTGCAAGACAATTCATTCTTTTTTATAATCAAATGCTTCACCATCAGATTTAATTCACCTGAAAGGAAACTGTCTTTGTACTAAGACCATAATCCTATTTGACTTCTACGATGCATTTCAGCTGGTGTTTTATTTGCATAGAGGGGAAATATCTTTTTATCATCAAAGAGCCTTCCTCTCTCTCCTTCCTATATGGCAGCTGCTATCCAGTAATTTATATGCATGTCCTGGTTGCAAATACTTTGCAAGGCAACATCCTGCAGTTACATGGCAAATATTGTTACCGCAATATTAAGGAGCATAACTTTAACATGAAGACTGACCCTGTTTTGCCCACTGTTCTGAGGGGAAGGTACATTTAAACTAATGTGATTATTCTCTTTCCTATGTCCACTAAAAAACCAAATTATTTAATTTACTAATATTTGTATTCATCTGATTATTTGATGTACGTATTTATCCCTATAAATTATGATCCTAGATGATTCTGCTATGTAGCTTGCATTCTTTTATCTCTCCAATTTTAATACCAACAGCATACTAAACTCAGCTGTCCTTACAGCACAAACATATTGAAGAACAAGGAACAAACTTCATTTTATATCTGAGAATACCATAAAACAGTGAAATATAAGGGAACAGTGGCAATTCTCCTTGAAGCCACAAATCAAGTGAAATTTCCTTGGATAGTGGGTTCACCTTGTAATTTCAGTTTTTCATTGCTGCTGCACAATTTTGAGAAATGTAACTCCTCAGACTATGTAAAAGTGCTCTACAGAGGACAGTATGAGAATGACCAAGCCAGATTACTGGCAAATGACAAATCCATAAAATCCGAGAATTCTATTTCCTCAGAGAACTTTCTGCTTTCTCTTCATCTTTCTTAATTTGTGTTTTTACCCCTAAACTGCTTCTTTTTACATCTATACTTCAAGGTATTCTTACTTTCAGTTCTAGAGATCCATTCCCAAATAGAGGCTATACCGAGTAAAAAACATGCCAGAAACTTTCACACACATAAAAAAGTTTTTTCTATATTGCAGAACTAAAATCAAGAACTTACAGTTTTCTAAATCCTTATGCTATTTAACACAAAGTTTGACGAAGGCTCAACATTAGTACTTAGGAGAACAGCATAAGGAGCAACAGACAAAGAAAAATAGAGCATGACCTTTTAAATAATAATAATAAAGAAACATTTGAAATATGATGACACCAAACTGAAATAAGAAAGAAAATTAAGTAAAATAGCCTAATCAAAATCATGTCAATATATTTGGGAACAGCAGTGCAGAAATTGTTCAGGTCCCCAAACTCCCACCAAGGAAAAAAAAAAAAAAGTTAAGAGAATCTGAACTGTGGAAATGTTCATCCCTCATTATGCATCGTACAGCTCTGGTCAAGCACACAATCAAATTACAGTCCTATCTGTCATGTAGTGAGGATTTCTCCTCTAAAAAGTTCCCTCTCCTATGAAATTTTCATAATAGTAAAAGGAAGACAGAATAAAGCAGGATCTTGGATTCCCTTTAAAAAAAAAAATAAAAAACAATACAAACAAACAAAAAACCCCACAAAAAACCAAAACAACCCCAAAAAAATCCAATACAGAAAACATTAAACAATCACACAGTTGGGGAATACAATTTCATCATATAAAGGAGGAAGTTTTGCTTCTTTTAGATTCAATTCAAGAAAGATCTACATTCATATCTCTCTAGAACTGCTGCTACTTAATAAATACCTAATCCTGAAACTCAAACCTTGTTATATTTCTCTTTAGATTGGTGTTTGTTTCATTTCAAAGTCAAAAAAAGGGGCTATTATCTTCTTATGTTTTATAAATTTGAAAGAAAAAATACAAAAAAACCCCCATCAAAATTAAAAAATGTAAAATAAAATATCAGTTATGTCTTTATCCTGCTACTCTTGCAAGAACCACTTCTCACGGTCTATTTTCATCATGATAGTTAGGCTGAACTAGCTGCACAATAAGATAGATTGGAATAGTAGTAGATAACTTGGAACCAGTTGTTTAGAACACACAGTTATGAAATTACATATTTGTTCTGTTATTCTTGTTCTTTCTTCCAATTCCATTATATTTATTTCATATCTTTTTTTTTTTTTCCAGACAAGACCACAACATCATCCTGTTTTGGTCAGCAAAAGTCTAATTTAAAACCAAGACTGTACAGAACAAAATTATACTGATCACCTCAAAGTTAAAAGCAGTATTTCCTCCTCTTCAAACCTGTTGTCCTAACTCTATTTCTAAATCAAAAGAATGCTTACAACACCAACAGCAACTGCAAAGGCAGAAAAAGATAATAGCCAAGAAAGCAGGAAATGGCTTTCTTCTTCTTTTTTTTTTTTTTATTATTTATAAAAATCACAACAACAAATGCTCCCCAGAATAATAAAAAGGTACAAGATGAAAGTGTAAGAGGAGATAATCATGGAACAAAAGGCATAGCTAACATTATGGGTAATATTTGCTTACCGGGAAAATATTTCATGGTGAGCAAAATAGCTAAAAGTGTCTACATCGGTGTCACAGCTCCTTTAATCTTGTTCCAAGAGAGTTATAGGGGGAAAAAAAAAAAAAGGCATCTTTAAGAGGAGAATGCTTGAACTCTCTGTTGAGCTCAGGTTTTCTCCTTTGGTAAGAGACTTTATATTCTGAACTGTCAGTCTGGCTGGGAACAGATAAAACAGAGTACTTAGAGCAGACTAGTAGTTCAGCATAATACTACTTAAAGCATGCATTAGCCTCTCGCTTTGCATTTTGATAGGTTAGAATTAAAAAGAGATCAGAAACCAGATAACTTTATCAGAATTAGATTTGGCAATTACGGGAGTCCAGAATATATTTATATATAAAAACTTTATTTCCTCCCCTCCCTTAGTACTGATTAAAAATTGTACAGATTCATATCTCTTGTTGGAAGACATAATTTTCAGAAACATTTAGAAATACACAGTTTCATACTTTTAAAAAAAGTTTTAGACCTTTCAAGAAGTAATTTTACTACAAAATATCACCCTCAGACTCTTTGTAGGACAGTACAGCCATTAATAATGCTTTGTTATTGCATATTATATGATTTACGCTCAACTCTAATAGCTTGGAGTATTTTGTTTTTTTTTCCTGTATGAACAAATTAGCTCTGTTTTCCTGGCACAATTAGTTGCAAGTCCTTCATTTTCATTCTGCTGAAAACTGAAGGACAAATCAGTGATAACAGAATCACTGGGTAGCACTTGGGTAGTCAGCTAAGATTGTTGTCTAGGAGCAATTTATCATGTAAATGGTGTCCGCTTTGTTTTATGGAAATCTGAAAACAGCTTTCTGCATGATTGAAGCCTTTGTCAATGAAAACCCCTTCAAAAATGTGACAAATGCTTTTTATCTCTGGGAGATGCTCAAAGGACTTAAGTGATAAAAACTATATATACACTTACTATTTTTATCCAGGTCATACACATCTATAGCATTCTGAGGATTTAGAAGCCCTGCTAGAAATATAGGATTTTCTCTATATTGAATCAATTCTATTTTAGGGGGCATCAATCCCATTCCAGAGGAGTCAAAAAAGATTCTTTGCTTTAGCCATGCTATGTATAAATATTAATTATTATAACCGTAAATAAACAAAACAAAGTATGAAGTGGTTTCTCAGAGCATATTACAGATGATTTCCAAGCCTTCTTGGAATGTGAACTGTATGCTTATTAATTGTCACACACCTACGTGTGTCAAAAGCCACTTGCAGGGTCTCATTATCTCACAAATCTCCTCCTTCCCACTTTGCCAATATGTAGACATTTTCCACTGAATGTCATGGCTACACTTCATCTCCCACAGGTGAATTAATATAAATTCCACTGTGAATAAATTCATAATTAGGGAACCTTACATCTCTTATAACACAGACTTATGGTATTTTTTAAATGAAATTTAGGAGTCTGCTTCACAAAGTCCCTTCAAACACATTTAGCTGATGGCTCATTTAAAGAAATACTATTAAACCATCTGGGATAAAAAACAAGTTATCCATAAGCTGAGTATGAGTGCAACATGAAAAACAGTTTTCAAGAGCAGGGATATCCAATACAAACCTAAATTCAGGAAGTGATGCTCTGGAATTAACAGGAATTTCCCACCTTCTAAAATACAGAAGATGCAAAGCATTCATTTTTAACACAAGCCAGAGTATCTTAAAACTCCAGTGAGTTCCACCAGCAAATGAAATATGGCTTAAAGTACCCCTTTCGCATTTGCTTGAAGAATCAAAAGATTCACAAAAATACCTATTTCTTATTTTGTGTGTATTTGCTCAACCTATGCAAAAGTGTTATCAATCTCATAAACAAGGATAAATTCCAAAATAAATCTAAATTCATCCTTTTTTTTTTTTTTCTAACAGCTTTACTGAATTTTTTCTATGTCTCAGTTTTCTGAGAAGATTTTGGCATTCAAGGAGGTTTTTTTTTTTGGTTTTATTTTAGAATATATACTGTGTGTGCATACACAGATGTAAATACCTTCTACTCACAGAGAAGGAGACAACAGTCATAAGATTTTTTTTTTTTATTTTAGTGGATGAAACTTCATGGCATAACTGGAAAAGCATTCTGGTTGTTTATATCTGTCCCTGCCATCGTTTACTTCCTAAATCTACTCCCTTGAAACAATAGAAGTTTCTTCAATAACTTTTTTGGGTGGAGGTTAGGACGGTGGTAGGAGTAGTCTTTGAACCACAAAAAACCCTCCAAAATTGTTAGAGCAGCAAGGAAAATACCCATTATGTCTTTTCTTTATCTGAGATCTCAGAAACAGAGGCTATCTTCCCAAGCCATAGACATTACCAGCTTAAACTTGGACAAACTCTGGAAGGGGGCCCATGGGAATGCCCTGAGGTTTAAAAAGACCAAGTACAAGGTGCTGCACTTGGGTTGGGGCAACCCCTGGTGTCAGTCCAGGCTGGGGGATGAACAGTTCGAGAGCAGCCCTGCTGAGAAGGACCTGGGGGTGCTGGTGGGTGAGAGGCTGGACAGGAGCTGCAATGTGCACTCACAGCCCAGAAACGAAATGTGTCCTGGGCTGCATCCAAAGCAGTGTGGGCAGCAGGGCAAGGGAGGTGATTCTGCCCCTCTACTCCCCTCTGGTGAGACCCCACCTGCAGTGCTGCATCCAGCTCTGGGGCCTCCAGCACAGGAAGGACATGGACCTGTTGGAGTGAGTCCAGAGGAGGCCACCAAGATGATTAGAGGGATGGAGCACCTTTCCTGTGAGGAAAGGCTGAGAGAATTGGGAATGTTCAGCCTGCAAAAGAGAAGGCTTCAGGGTGACCTAACTGTGGCCTTCCAGTACCTGAAGGGAGTCCACAAGAAAGATGGAGAAGGACTATTTACAAGGATATGTAGTTAGTGACAGGACAAGGAGGAATGGATTCAAAATGAAAGTAGGTTTAGATCAGATATAAGGAAAAAATTCTTCCTGTGAGGGTGATTAGGCATTGAAAGAGATTGCCCAGAGAAGTTGTGAATGCGCCATCCTTGAAAGTGTTTAAGGCCAGGTTGAGTGAGGCTCTGAGCAACCTGGTCTGTTGGAAGGTGTCTCTGTCCACAGCAGAGGGTTTGGAACGAAATGGTCTTTAAGGTCCCTGCTAAGCCATTCTATGATTCCATGATAAAGCCCTTGCCTCTCAGCAAGATCTCCAGACAGCCCTAAGTTACCCTTGTCAATGGCATAAAAGATGACATTGTTGCATTTTCCCCCTTCCAAGAAAGAAGTCAGAGTGAGTTCAGCTGTTTCTACCCACTCGTTTCTAAAAAATGAAATAAAACCTCCACTGAGCCCCAGCAAACTTTTCCTCTCAGAAACAATGACATATACAATAAACTAATAATATCTTTTGATAATTTACATTTCTGAACTTGCAATAGGAAAATGACAACCTCAAACTAGTTGGGCAGAAAACTAACTTAAAGTTTCTTCATCAGCAACATGCAAAATGCCGGTAAACCAGACCACTTTCACCTGGAATAGGTTGGAGACAGTTGTCCTGGTACTGATACTTCTACTTCAGCAAGAAGCAGAGCATAGAGAGAGTAAGCAAACCAGAGGAAAAAGTAAGAGAAGAAAAAAAATCTGAACTACTACTTTAAAAAGTCATTGCAAAATTCTTATTTTAGCACTAGTAAAATCCAAGGTACTTCAGAAATCTGTGTTGTCCCACCAGACTAAACATGAGTTGGGTGGGGAAGATTTCTGTGAGGTAGTCCCATTCTCACACACCACCTGGGACAACCCAACCTGGCTGATCAAACCCCGGCTGTTTTGCTTATGATATTTAGTACCTTGAAATTCCTAGCCAGTCTTATCCACAATGCTCATCATATCCCATCATCCTTTCTACACAGCCTCTGGTTCATCCAAAGTCTACTTAACAGAAGTATTTGTTTACTGACACTCCGGGATGAACTGACAAGTCATATGCTTCTTGAAATATTTACATTTATTAGTTACAGGTGTCCTGGAATTCATCAGTATGTTTTGTACTGCATGTTATGAGCCAAAACAGCAAGTGAAACAAACCACACCGAGAAGTTATTCCTGATTGGACATCTGCTTTCTTTTGCTTCCAAGATCTATTTCACCTGTGAAGAAGCACGATACAGGTAGCAGATACTAATAATGTGAAATCACTTGAGTTAATTTCAAGCTCTACCATCTTTAACACTTAATCATTTCCCTTCAAATCGTTTTCTAACCTTAAACCGTTTTTTATTTGGTTCTGGAACACACAACTTTTGTACTGGCTCATCTTGGCTACTATTTTTTACACACTATCTCAGTGTTAGGCTTCACTTTAAAATTCATTTTTTTCCTTAGCTTCCAATATATTCAAGTTTGATAAAACCTAATAAGCTCAAAGGCAGTCAGATTAAAGTGCACATTTTTGACACAAGCAATCTTCTTTAATAGAAGGCCTTTTTATTACCAACTTTGCATTCGCCTTCTGTGCATGAAGAGAAAGTAATTTTAATTTCAATGGATACGGATTTTAATGGCACTCTCTAAAGCTTTACCAAATCTCCATTGGACTGATAAATTTGGTCAAAAGGTTCATAGCAATGAAGTCCCAGCAGAGTGAGAAAATTTTCCTGGATTACATACAAGTCATAAAGAATATTTTTGTATTTTCTTTAACTTTTCAGCAGAGATTTGATTTCTACCCTCAGGTCAGCATGACTAAAGACTCTGGGTGATGGGTTATGAGTTATCAGGGACAGGGTTTCTAGCTCAAATTGAAAATAATGGTGGAAAAAGGCTGCTCAGGTAATTGGCTGCTGTTGCCTGCAGCTGTATTCTGTTCAGCCTTCATCAGACTGATAGTATCTCCAGATAAACCCTCTTAGTAAACCATTTTCATAATTTGAACCCATCTGTGCTAAGAAGAGACTGGTAGCCAATTGAAATATTTTTCAGTAACCTAAATGCTCTTTTTCTGGTAAAATTTTGAGGTATAAGAGAAGGAAAAACACTCCAGAACAATTTAGTTGCAAAATATTCCTTATTAGTGCCAAAGAACAGACTTATATCATCAAGTAGCTGTCGGGAGAATACTACCACAGAACAATTTGTTCCTAATTTTAAAGAAACTCAGAGTTAATTAAACCTTTAAGGATCAAATATAACTGGATTTGATCAAAAATGTAAAGAGTATTTTTTGAGCTGTTATTATTCTTCTATCTAGCTTTATCCCAAACATTACTTTTTTTGTTGGAAGCTCCAGGGGAAAGTGAAGATATATAGATAAAGACACATATAGCTGAAACCTTTCTGTATCAAACACTACAGCAACACTGCTTATTTGAAATGTTCTGTTGTTCTTTACATGAGCAGATAAAGTTACAGAAGCTGCCTGAAGCAAATTTTAAGTGAGCATTAAATACTTCCACACTTTTAAGCAGTAAAAGCGAAGCTTGGAAAGCCTGATTTATTTAAAGGAAAAGACAAATGGGTGTTGCTATAGTCTCTCGTTTACAAATTTAGAATAAACTACTACTAATAAAAGCATCTCAGGGACCTGTAGCCTGTTTAAAATGTTATTTTCCTTTCATTAAAAAAAATGTCAGCACCTGTCCCCTCCAAACAAATAAACAAACAAACCGCCCCCTGAGTCCTAATATATCCCACTACTATTAAAAGGAAGATAACCTTGAAAAGTAATCGTATATTTTCCCCTGATAATTTTTTTTTTTTTTGCAAGTGGGATGGTTGAGGCAGGAAAATGAAACTTATGAACTAAGAGAGAAAATATCATTATGTTATTTCATAATAACATAAGGATTACACTCGGCAAATTTTGTTGGGTCCTCACAAGAGGAGAATAAATTCCAACTCTTCCTCCTGGAAGCTGATTACTTTGCACAGTAAGTGTACTGAGAGAAAAACAAACAAACAAACAAACAAATTCCTCTTTTTAAAGTTTCCTATATTTTAAATGCACTACAAACCTTTTAATACTTCATTTCAAAAAGAAGGGATCATAAAGTGATGTTTCTTTGAGCATAAAAGAAGATCTAATCAGCTTGGTGACTCAATTTTTAAAGTCAGAATATAACTACATTACAACCTAGTCTAAGCTCCACTATAATGCTGATCACATTTCAGCCCACAGTTCCTCCATCATATACATGAGTTCTGTTTTTTTTACTATGAAGCACCTCCATCTTTAGTGTATAGATCTCAGAAAAGACACACATAAATATAGAGGCTGGATTTATTTCAAAACACAAAGTAGAACTGGAATGTTGGGGGTAACTGCTATTCCACTGCATAAAATTGCCATTTTTAGTCATGAACAGAAGTATATTGCGGTAGACATTCAATTATCAGTAACTATAAAGTTTACTGTTAAGTAATTTAATTTTGTTTATAAATCTTAGAGAAAGTTTGCATTGCACTGTCAAAGCCAAAATTAGACCTGGAGGATATTTTCCTCTTTCATTAAAAATTGTGTTGGCTGCAAGATCTTTAAGCTGCCTTTAAGGACTTAAAATTTGGGGCTACAGGAAAAGAGAAGTATCATGAGTACATAGTGAATTCATATCAGTATCCTATTTATATACAAGTTTTTCACATTTATGCATAGTATTTATTACTTTCTACCATATTTCTAAAAGATGTCAAGATCAGGACCCCAAGGTAGTTGAAATCTTATAAACAGGTTGAAAGTACAACTTTAGAGTCCACTGAAACTATAGAAAAGATTCAAAACAAAATGAGGGTTAGAAATTGGTGTAGATCATGTTAGAGAGCAGTGAAAAGGTGCAAAAATTAGAGACTGAATATTCTAAGTCACAATCCAGTGCCCTATACATTAAGCCTGCTTAAATTTAAAACAATTAGTCTTCCCTAATTTCAAATCATTTTTCAGCTGCTTGAAACACATAGAAATATGCAGAACTGAACAACATTAAACTGCTCTGAACCCATTAAAATTAAAATATTAGTCTTTAGTCTTAGTTCTCTGACAATTAATGCTGTGCAGCTTTAGAATTTCATCACAGTGTATTAATCAAGCCGCAAAAATACAAATTATATCTTTAGTATAGAAAAAGGCTTTCTAAAATTATTTTAATAGTAATAAATTTCCTGTCTATGGTGTTTTAATTACATCTCTTAAATTACATTAATCCGTCTTATTCAACCTTCACGCTTGTGTTTATTTATATTTAATTCTTAAATAAAGGTCCTGCATACATAGAAATGGAACACATGGATTAACAATATCCTTCATAGAATGTGCACTGTCCCATCACGACAATGCTTTATATTTATTGTGATGACTAGGACAACATATTTATCATTATAAAGGTCATAGTTTTTGCCAAGCAATCTTTATCCCTCATTCTGATAGATTGGCTAGTGAAGAGGATAACTTTAGGCAGCACTGCGCTTTCCAAACGACGCTCAATACTGAGATAATAAAGTGATATGTGAGCAGGGCACAGGCAGGTCTGTGGGGCAGCAGCAAGGTAAAAGGTAGTCCAGGAAATATCCAAACAGGCTGTGGAAACAGAAGAAGATAATCAGAAAAGGTGAGAGTGTTGCAAGAGGTGCAAAAGGTAGAGACATGACAGCCAACACCAGCACAACAACCCATCCACACTGCAGATGTTGGTGAGTGCAGAACTGGGAGCTGCCTCTGAGGGAATTACTTACTGTGAGGCCACTAATCACAGCCAGCATTGAGAAAAGTTTTATTTATGTGATGTTTGGAGAATAAGATATTTATCCAGATCCTGGGGCAAAATATTCAGAAATTATCTGTAATGACAGCTCTGTCACGGACTTATCCTTACCTGTATATTTTCATTCGAATATCATGAATAATAAATGTTACCAAGGCATTTGAAATGGTCACAATGAGAGACATCATCAAAATATCCATAAAATATGACATATTAAACTTTTAACCTCTTAAGTATATTGCACACATACAATGAAGTAGAGAAAGGATTAAGCTGAGCAAGCATTAATTTGCAGAAATAAAATAGCACTTCAGTTAAACCGCCCCTTAGCTACATCATAAGTGCATGTCTGAAAGACTTACCCTAAGTGAGAAGATAACAAGCAACAATGAGTACTCCTAGCATATCTTATAAAAGGTAAAAATTCCTCGTAAAAAACCTGCCAGCCCTACGTTAGTTTAACAGAGTTCTCACACAGTTATCAGGTTTCAGTAAAGGAGCAGTATTTAATAGCTGAGGTGCAGCAGCTATCAAAAATGCTTAAATATTTCAAGAACTCAAGTGCTATATTTTAAATGCTATGACAATGAGTGGTTTTGTTTCCTTGCCTCCATTTCACTGCTGTATTTCTGCCTCTTTCCTCTTGGGTGACCGCAGGCCCTGAACACCTCTTTTCAATAGCAGGTATCCTAATCACCTTAATGGTACAGGATAAGCCTGAAATACTATCCTGCACCATGTACAAGAGGAAAAGGATTTTTTTGGGATTAGCTAGGATAATGCTACGGGATCCACTACTGGGAGAAATCCACTCTTTCCAAACACAGTGCTCAAACTGTGTCCATTTACTACTTCAATAATTTTCTACAGCCTAATAGACAGACAGAAGGTGGAGGTTGGTGAAACTTCTTGAAAAACCAACCCCCCCCCAAAAATCTAAAAAAGCCACACAGAGAGTAGGGGCTACTTTATTTGTTGGCAAACATAAGCCATGCAAGCACAACACTGTCCTTGAAACAAGGGTGGGTTTTTTGTTTATTTTTACAAGCACTGAGTTTGGTCAGGTTAAGCATTCAAGTGAATTTCCATCAGCTCTTCACACACCCAGGAGACACCCTCTTCAACATTTTGTTCAGCTCACATGCATCACGCACCGCAGTCTTGGCAAGAGATTCAGTTCTGCTGTAAAGTCACCATTAACACAGAAACTTCAAAAATATTTATTCATAGACACACCCCATATAAGTAACACTCTCAGACATGGACAACTCCCTGGTTAAATAAAACTACTTCATGGCTTGCTGAGCCTGCCACTGCATCAGTCATGCGTATTTGTGTCAATCAAAGAAGGTCAAGGACCTGAGCACAGTTTGGGGATCTGCCTTCCCACTTCACTTGGGCTGACAACGGATTTGCAAAGTACATTTTACTTCTTCTGCGTATCAGAATTACGAGGTACGTTACAGAGTAAGTGGAATGGATTTATGATTTGGACACTACAAAGGAAAAAAGCAAACTCGGTAAGATGAGCACAGTTATGACTTTCCTCTCAGATTCACTGGTATCCTAGGGGGCATTGGGAAGTGTGGCCAGCAGGTCGAGGGTGGTGATCCTCCCCCTCTACCTGACCCTAGGGAGGCCACACCTGGAGTGTCGTGTCCAGCTCTGGGCTCTTCAGCATAGGAAAGACAAGGAGCTACTGGAAAGGGTCCAGCAGAGGCCGCAAAGGGGCTGTGGAGCATCTCTCTTATGAGAAGAAACTGCTGGAACTGGGCCTGTTTAGTCTAGGGAAGAGAAGACAGAGGGGATCTCATTAATGCATATAAATATCTCAAAGTCAGGTGCCAAGGGGATGGGGCCAGACTCTTTTCAGTGTTGCCCAGCAACAGGATGAGGAGCAATGGCCATAAACTAAAACACAAGAAATTTCCTCTCAATGTGAGGAAGAACTTCTTCATGCTGAGGGTAGCAGAGCAGTGGAACAGCTGCCCAGGGAGATCATGGAGTCTCCCTCTTTGGAGACATTCCAAACCCACCTGGAGGCGTTCTGGTGTCACCTGCCTCCAGAGGTCCCTTCCAGCCCTAATGATTCTGTGGTTTCTTCTACTTGCAGGCAGAGATTGCTCTAGGATATCTAATTAAAAAAAAATAAAATCATAAATGAATGAGAAAAGGCTAGTTTTATACAAAACAGTTATAGAATTCTGCTACCAGAAGTATTTAAAACTCTTTTTTTGTTGTACTGACAAAAGGATAAGGAATTTTTTTTTAAAAGAATCCTTTTTGGACAAGTTAGTTTACCAGAGCTTTGGACTGTAGAGTTTGGTCATCTAGTGGTTTCCCTGTGAAAGGTGCCCAGTAATAAATATAAATAATAAATTTAAACCATCAGCTAAAGGCAGGTTCAGCCCAAACACAGATGAAACAGCAAGCATCAGAGGATGGACCTTCTTGTTTTCCATACTCAGCTAGAAACTCCCTCCCCTGTCTGTAGAGAAACACTTTCCATTTTTATACTTGTTTACTCTCACCTGTCAGCATGACTCAGACAGAGCCTTGCAGGTTCTAACACTTCAGATTAGTGTTTCTTCTGAAAAACTTGAGTCTTTTTTACAAGCAAACAAAAATGGAAAGGAACTGCTGAATTTATTCTGGGAGTCTACCTTGCTTCAAATGTCATGATGGAAAAAATCTCACTTTCTGCTGTAATTTATGTAGTCATTTATGCCGTTATAGAACCGATGTAAAAGAAGATTATTCTGATCTAAATAGCATTTTACATGTCTTTTCACTTATTTTGTACCAGCTAAGTGACTGTGTAAGGTTCAGGGCAATGACAGGCAGGCCCACTGGGCACTGATGAATTTGTATAATCTGAGGAAGAGGACTAAGCAATTGACCTTGTAGAGAGAGAAAGACATGTTCTTTCTGGTTTATTTATACTTTTTTTTTTTTTAATACTTTTAATTTAGGCATAGTCTGATCCACTTAGAAGTTCTTCTGCTTCTCAGAAATGAATGGGAGGCTTACATTTAGCCAGAATAAGATTAGATAGACTCAAACACAAGTGAAAAAAACAACAACCCAAACAAAACCAAACAAACTACATATCATCAGAATTTTAACAAGTTGCTTCTGGAGTGATGCAGGAGAACAATAGAAAGAAATTATTTTATTTATTCAGGAAACAAACAGCTGTTTATGAAATTCATCCTATATTTCATAGTGTTCCTTTGTTGCAAGGTTTTATTTAATGTAGGAGTTATTCTCATGCGTGAGTAAAACACGCATGATGGAATATTTCAGATCAGATCTGCAAATACACTCTATTTACATAAAGCCAAACATAATGTGCTAACAAATCAAATGACAGTGTAGACTTCTCTACTGGTTTTGGCTGGGGTGGAGTTAACTTTCTTCACAGTGGCTGCTGTGGTGCTGTGTTTTGGATTTGTGCTGAGCACAGGGTTGATAATACAGAGATGTTTTTGTTTTTGCTGAGCAGGGCTCACACAGAGCCAAGCCCTTTTCTGCTTCTCACACTGACACCCTGCTGAGGAAGTTGGGGGTGAAGGGGAGGTTGGGAGGGGACACAGCCAGGACAGGTGACCCCAACTGACCAAAGGGATATTCCAGACCATATGACATCATGCTCTGTATATAAAGTGGGGGGAAGCAGGTGGAAAGGAGGAACATTTCGAGTGATGGTATTTGTCTTCTCAAGTAATCATTACACGTGATGGGGCCGTGCTCTCCTAGAGATGGCTGAACACCTGCCTGCCCATGGGAAGCAGGGAATTAATTCCTTGTTTTGCTTTGTTTGTGTATGTGGCTTTTGCTTTCCCTATTAAACTGTGCTTATCTCAACCCATGAGTTTCCAGCTTTTACCTTTCAGATTCTCTCCCTTATCCTCCTGGTGGGGGAGAGAGTGAGCACCTCTATGGAGCTTGGTTCCTAGCTGGCATTAAACCATGAAACTTTATTGGAAAGAAATACAGCATTTCACAAAAATGTGATTATTTTTCTCTTTCCTCACAGAACTCACAACTGAAGTACATTTGATGAAAGATTTGTTTAATTGTATAAACAAAATGACTCAGAATTTTTCATAACATAGTTCTGACATGTTTTCACAATAGTTAAGAGTTGTGCCTTACCTAAAGGTTAGTTAACTATCAGTAGACATATTCTAGAGAAGGTTTTTAAAGAGAGAATACAGTTCTCTCACATATACTAATAACTATCCTTCCGTTTTTTGTCTACTCTATTCCTGACCCACCTCAAATCTAGATAAAAAGCAAATCAAGTGAATAAATCTAGCAAAATGTTTCAAAATAAAAAGAAAGATTAAAAGTAAAAAAAAAAAAAAAAAAAAAAAAAAAGAAAAAGCAAGAAAGAAAACCTCAGAGAGTATGTGAATTGGCACTGGCAGAATTAAAATGCACTGTATGTTTCTCAATAACTCCCAATTTGAAGAAAGCCACATGATTCCAAGAGGCATAAATTACCAATCTCCTATAGACACAAAAGCATGCAAGGCATTTTTATCTTAATCCCTCAGTTATGGCTCTATTTAGTGAATATTAATTATGTTAAAATAAAAATTAATTTGATCAAACCACTTTTGATTGCATGATTCTGAGCTAATATAGTTTACAGCACTCCAACAGATAACTGGAAAGGGGAATGCCAGAGAAAAGACAGGGAAGGAAATAAGAAACAAAATATAAAGTCTTTTGTTTGAAATACATTCCTGACACAATCACAACTTACTTTGTTTTTCATTATCTTTGATGTTGTTGCCAAGTTATTAAAGGTGCTAGAAACAGCACGTTTCTAAAATATTTTCCCCTCACGCTGATGTACAGGGTTATAGCCCACTGTAACATGCAAAAATCAGTGGCATTCCAGAGTGATTGTTGTCCGCAGCTGTGGGACCTACATAAGGTAGGTTTTAATAATAATTTAAAAATTCATCACCTGGATTGACTTCTTGCTCAAAAGCAATACACAAGAAAAAACAAAAGTGAATGTAAAGTAGTATCAGTCATAGACTGTCTGTGCAAGAGGATTGAGAACAGGAAAGTGGAAGACACAGAGAGGTCTGTAGATCTGTCTACTTATTAAGTTTTGAAACTTTTAAATGGCGCTGCCTTGAATCCTCGTATTTTTCTCTCTCTCTTTCAGAAGCCTGGGCAAGAAGTAAGCAACACTTACATTCAGAATAAGCATTTGAGTTCTAGCAAAGGGAAAGGAATTAAGAGAGAAAACAAATCCAAACAGCAGCATGCAAACTTGCAAGAAGACAACGCTGGCACCCCAGAGAACATCAACCATGTGCCTGACCATCAGCAAAAATTAACACATCTCATCTCCTCTATTCCACTGGTTCTTGTCTCACTTGTTTATCACAGAACTGGCAAATTACTATTTTCATATCCTGGAGACAAGGAATGAGACAGTCAATGTATAGCAGCTACCAGATCCAACAGCAAGAAACAGATCCAACAGCAAGTTAAATCTCACCGTCCTCCCAAAACTGACTGGAAAAAAGAAAAGAGAGCACCTTCTCTTACTATCTTGCATGCACTCAAAGATTTCCAAGCGCCATGCCATGCTTTGTGGGGTTTTGAGCATTTCTTTCAATTCCTCTCCCTCCCCACCCCAAGTACATCCCTCTTAGAAGTTGATGTCTAGTTTCTAAGAAATACAGCTCATGTCTTAGTTGATTTGCTACCCCTGAGGAAGAGCTTAAATTAACTCTTAGAAACTCATTGTTCCACTGCTAGGTAGGAATGTAATACTCTCTGGTCTTGCTCAGTAACTAACCAAATTAATGTTAGCCACTCCTGATAAGTACAGTGATGTCACTGAATTCAGTATTAAACTATACAGTATGAAAGGAGCAACAGGTTAACCTTCAAATTAATAAGAATTTCTCTGTTGCATCTCTAATCCTTTACCCAAAATACTCACTTCCCTCCCTGCCTCATCTGTTATGTCTTTTAGATATCTTTTCAGACAGACTCAATGATTTGCTAGCTGCATGCCGTTTATGAAACCAAAGGAGGATTTGCAGAACTGGATATGCTCTGTGCTTTCAAAAAACTTTAAAACTCTATTTGCTCCAAGACTGCTAACTGTAGTCTATGACTTACTGACTAATAACTATGAGTTATTGACTAGTAACTCCTCCAAAAGTATCATAACAAATGTATTGCATCAGCAGTGTCCCTTACCTGATTCATTTGAAACGTACAAGTACAAAAATTCTGGTCAAAATATTAGCATAAATAAAAAACCAAAGATAACAGTACTGCAATAATGCAATGACCACATGCCTGTGAACTTTTATAAATATCCCCACGTGGCGCAGACACAACAGAGAATCACCAGCACCCTTCTTTCTCTTCAACACCACAGGTCAACACAAACAGCATGTGAGCAGTGGCTGGAAAGAACTTCCAGGGGTGAAGGTGTTTTGTAGGACCAGTGAAGAAACTGGTTGAGAACTGATATATTCAGTTCAGGTAGTGAACTAAATTTGTGGATCTTAATGGTGGCTACACTTACAATTTATTTTCCAAATGCAGAAAATTTACAGATACAGTCTGACAAAGTTTGATATAACAAAATGATTTCTTAGTCCTGTGAGAGAAATGCAGGAATATCTTTAGTGGAAAAGTTTTCTGCATAGATGCACGAAGAACTACAGGGAGAGAACTTTATTTTTTGAGCACATTTCTGAAGCCCACAGGAGTCTGGGCAGCAGCTCTCCTGCTAGAAGCATCAGAAATATAAGTGATGCATTACACGAGCCTTACTAGCCTACTGATTCTCTTCCTCTGGTTCTCCAATGATTAGGGAATTTCTTATTAACAGAGATTGTCACAAGCGTGTGGCAGAAGTATTTTCAATATAAATTTCAAAAAGCAATCACAGCTAATATCAAATGCCAGAGATTCTCAAACCTTCACGTTGAATTGAGAGAGTAAATCCACACAACCTCATAGTCCAATGAGAGTCAAGTGGATTTGTGACAAAAACACGGCTTAACACCATAAAAACTTCTATATCCCTGAACTAACAGTGGACTGCTATGGACAGAGGACTGAAAAGTCAAATTTTGGCTATTTCAGTCTCAGCTGTGACACCTCAGTAGCATTTCAGAATTTCATAATTGTAATTAAGAAATAAATATGAGGAAACCTGTGCATGACAGAACCCATAGTAGAATCCCATCTAATTTACAACAAAAGATAAAGTAAATTAGAGATTTATTGTAGGTGGCTTGCCTATCAATAAACAAGGTTTCAATCGTATCTTCTGGTTCCAGCAGCTTGGAAAAAAACAGAAAAGAATTAAAATCAACTTTCAAGATTGTCCTTCTTTGCTTCTTGGAAAAGCACTGCACACTTATCTAGTTGTATATGAATATAACACAGTATCTATATGAGGAAAATGCTCTATCATTCTTATAGATACTTATACTCTCATAAATGAACTATTTAACCATATTCTACCTATGAAAATGTTGAATTATATAAAAAAAGTTATTTTTTTCTTACTACCTCCAAAGAAGTCTTGCAATTTTTGAATTGACTTTAAAAAAAATTTACTAGAACAGGAGGTTTAGGATTTTGAGGGTTTGGGGGAACGGTGCTTGTGTTTATTTTCTTGTGCATCTAATTTATGATTTCTAGTAAATTAGATGCATCTAGTTTATGAATTTCTCTTGAGTGTCAAATATTTTGCCATTACATCTAGAAGAGAAAGAGACATGCCAGCAACCTAGAAACAAAATTGAGTAGCTTTCAAGTCCATTAACAGCTTGTTACCTGAATTATTAGTATGTCTATAGCAATAAATGCCACTTACTCAATGAAAACTGAAATCATACAGTTTCAGGTAATAAAAAACCTCCTTAAATAAAAAATAAAAAATAAAAAAAAGGAGAATGCTAACATTTGGATTCTTTTACACATCACCTATTGTTGATGTATCTCAAGATGCAGTGGTGTGAGTTGTTCAGTGGGAACCTGCAATCCTGGCAAAGAGAATTCAACTCTTTCAGTGCTGAAGCATTCAATGCTGCAAAACTTTCCCTTGGCAAAACAGCTAACATTTCAATAGTCTCTAATAGTCCTTCATTCTGTCTAAAAAGAGATGCTGCAGCTGAACAAGAATACGAGCTTTGTGCAGATATTACCCAATAATGTTCCATCACCTTTAAATCAGCTAGATGACTGTAATGCTACCTTAGGTGTATTCGTGCATTTACTGTTTTGCTTTTTGCTATAAACTTACAATATTATTCTTTACTTTGAACTTATCATTCAAATTATTTTACTGTTATGCTGTGATAAATGAGTTCAGCCAAAACTCAGTTTGCTTATCTTGCATCACTCCCATTGTTGTCAGTGGACTAGAGAAATGTTTCAAATTTTATCCACTTAAGCAGAAATAAACTACAGTTTTGTATGCCAGGTATCTAATTATAATTCTACTTATTTTACTGTTGAAACTTCAATGGCTACTAGGAATAAGAGAAGACTTCTTGAAATATGTTGTCAACCATATGCTTAATTTGCCCTATACTTTATATCTGGAGAGAGGCCCATGACACACCTAAGCATTGAATAAATAAGTTAATCTAAACATTTCAGAACTGTTCTTTTCAGACCTTCCTGAAAAAGCTTCCAGGAGGCATGAGAACATAGGAAAGATGTTCCAAGTGGTTTACAACTCCTGCATCTTCAGCAAAATCTCACAGCTGGAAAGCATTTCTAGCATTTACAGAGGAGATAAAATTTAATGTTATGAGTTGTAATCTGATGATAAACAAGGGTAGGAGATAAAATATCAACTGGACTTTGTCAATCTATTATTGCGATAGTATTAAAACAACTCACTTTCTACTTCACAGGGGCGATGTGAAGTATTTAATTCAGAGCAAGAAAACCAAACAAAACACGGTGAACAAAAGAAATATTAATTCATTATGAACATTATCTTTGCCAGAGGGCTAGAAATCATCATGCAAGCTCCAGATTATTTTTCTCTTATGTTTTCCTTTAAAACCACTAAAACCAGATTTTTTACAATAGTTTAGGAACCTAAATATAAAAGTACATGCTGGAAACTCTGTGTCTCAAAATAATCTTTAAAAAAAGAAAGTGGATTTTTCGTGATGTCCTGAACATTATTAGTATGCAATCTGAAATATACTGATATACTTGTTCTTAATTATGATTTGAAACATTAGTCAAAGATTCTAAAAGAAATACCACCAGTAATGATTACAAGGTAACAGTCTAGACCAGAAACTTGCAACAAACCTGGAATTAGCTTTTGCTTTTCTGCAAATATATGTTGTTCTAATTATATCATTGTATTCACATATAGAGACTTGTATAAAAATGAAGGATAAAATATTTTCAAAAATGATGTAGCTAACTCACTTTAGGAGAAGAATCACACTTAAAATGGAGGTTTTTAGACAGCAAATGCCTAAGCCTAATATCATACAAGAGATAGTAAAGAATTCCCAAGAAATTTTCCTTCTTCCTTCTTTTAGAAAATTGACAGTACAACACTCATACCTTTAAGATGCATGTTCTCCTGTCATCATCTATATGAGATGACTTCACTTACCAGAATCACAGTTCCTGTGCTTTCATCTGTGATGCTCGTTACTCTTTTTCATGCAAATGTAAACACCGTGATATAATGCCAAATTAAGCAACAATATACTGAGTTTATTTTCAGCTTTTTAAGATGGTGTCAATATTCTAAAACTCATTCTCTGCCACTGACTCAGAATAACAAATCATAAGCACATAAAAAAGGTTCTATACAAATTTAGAAGATATTTAAACGATTTCTAGTAACAGTGCAGCATCCCAGACTCTTCTATGAGGGTGCTAAATGAAAATTTAAATTCCTGAAAGAGAATTATGTAAATAACATGTTTTAAAATACTCCTAAATTCTCACCCTCAATAATACACCCTAAATCTATAGAGAAAAATAATGGGCAAACACGAAATCACCATTTTCTATCCCATTTGTTTCACTTCTTTCTACATCTGGACTCTTCTTTACAGGTCTGCTGTTTGCTGTACTGATTTATTGAGCCACAATGGACAGCACTGTCCAGGTTACAGCTGAAGTAACACAAACACCAATAAATCCATGAGATAGCCAGAAGATAAAACGTGAGGAAGTGACAATCCGAGCACCCTTCCGGACAACTTGCCTAATAAGAGCAAACATTAAGTACAAGATAAAGTTTACACATGTGGCATTTTTTTTTTCTTCTACCTGTAGGAATGATTCAGCCTTGTCTCTGTAAAAAGATTTTGCCAAATAAGACTAATAGTGATCTAATTTTTTATAAAAAAAGAATATACGAGTCACATACGTTTTCATTATTATATGATATAAGCCTGAGCAAAGTATCAGATTACATAAACTTCCCCCTGTAAAAACCATAAAAATAAAAACTTGCAATTTTCTTCTAGAAATGGAGTATTAATGTTGTCTAAATGTTTCTTTCATCTTAAAGCAATTTTAAAACTATTTTTAATGACATGCACAATGGAGCCATCTGTAAATAACATTAGAGGTATATCCCTTCTTTGCATTCTCAGGAAGCTCTCAGGAATTTAACTTTGCATTGTGAGGGACTTGGCCTAAGAAAACCAAGTACCACTGAAGAGCTTTATGACTTGTGATTATTTTTCCCTTGGAAATCACTGCACAGGAATAAAATGTTCAAATCTTGACTTACCATTCTGATATATTACCTATATACAGATAATATATATATTGCATAATGACCAGGAAAAAAGAAAAAAGTTAACGCAAATGAATGAATTTTTTATACCTACAAGTAGACACTGACTGAGTTTTGGGAGGTTTGCAGCATTACTGATCCTGTAATTCTATTCTAAGTTGGCAGGGCATTTCATGTGTCTGCAGGAGGTGCCTCTTTAATGCCAACTTAAATGTTAAAACAACTAACAAAATAAAACAAACTTAGTTATAAATTTCCTCCGGGTTCTTGGACGATGACAGAATAGAATCTAGACTGCAAGTAATCTAAAATAAAAGAAAACTGAATTAGCCAAATATTTTATCATGTTAGTTGAAGGCTTAAGACAGTTACTCGCAGGTCCTGTTTCTCATTCCTGTCATTTCCAGTAATGTCTGGAAGAAACATAGAAAAAAAGATTTGAATGTTTCTTCCTTTGTTTTATTTCATTTTCTGGTTTCACTTTAGTTCCATAAAACACCAGAAATCTTGTATTTGAGGTTTGGCTGTGTTTGGTGAGAAATCCAGGTAAATTGACGAATTATTTACATTCAAAAGTTGTTTTTTTTTTTTTTTTTGAAAAGAGATTAAAGTCATTGATCTGCTCTATAGAGAAAGAAAGAGAGAAGCCATATAGGGAGGCCACTGTGTGCAATCCATTTCCGCTTTATCCCTTAGAATTCACGCTGAATTAGGGACATAAATGATACAAGCTTGCCTGCTCCTGCTAGCACCTACCCATGTCTAACCCTGCCTCGAATCTACTGATCGCATTTACTCTGCAACATGCTGTGGTCACAAATTGCAGAAGTTTACTGCCCACTGAGAAAAAATGGTTTTCTTGTCTAACATAATCATTTTTCTTAGTAGTTTCAGTGATTGCCCTCTAGTTTTAGTTCTGTGAAATTCGGTGAACAA
>VZRE01000337.1:58509-104703 GCA_013396775.1 Cephalopterus ornatus | reverse complement strand
TGTCACCGCTGGGTCCGCACAGTATCCGCACGGTGTTCGCACAGTATCCCCGCTGTCTCCTCACAGAGTCCCCACAGTGTCCCTGCTGCCTCCGTACAGTGTCTCCACGGTGTCCCTGCTGTATCCCCACAGTGTCCCCGCTGTCTCACCACAGAGTCCCCAGAGTGTCTCCGCGGTGTCCCTGCCGGATCCCCACAGTGTCCCCACAATGTCCCCACAGTATCCCTTCTGTATCCCCATAGTGTCCCCACAGTGTCCACGCTGTCTCCCTACACTGTCCCCAAAGCGTCCACACAGTGTCCCTGTAGTGTCCCTGTCCTGTCCCTACAGTATCCTTTCCATAGTATCTCCTCAGTGTCCCCACTGTCTCCCCACACTGTCCACAAAGTGTCCCTACAGTATCCCCAGAGTATCCTCTCCATGTCCCCACAGTGTCCCTTTGTCTCCCCGCTGTGTGCCCGCTGTGTCCCCACAGTGTCTTCATGGTGTCCACGCCATGTCCCTGCGGTGTCCCCACAGCGTCCCCACAGTTTTCTCAGTGTCCCCACTGTCTCCCCACACTGTCCCTAAAGTGACCACACAGTGTCCCCACAGCATTCCCACAGTATCCTCTCCATGACCCCAAGTGTCCCCACCGTGTCCCCATTGTCTCCCTGATGTCTCCCCACAGTGTCCTCACAGTGCTCCTGCCATGTCCCTGCCGTGTCCCCACAGTATCCCCTGCTCTCTGGACAAACCGTCGGGTTCTTATCCTCAGCTCGTGTGCTGATGTGAACCTGAAGTGTTCCAGCAATAAAAAGAGCTCATCAGGAGAGTTGAGTCACTTAGAAACATTTTATTTATTTATTTATTTATTTTCCCCCACAGAATCACACAATATTTAGGGTTGGAAGGGCCCTCGGGAGATCATCCAGTCCAACCAGGGGCACCCAGAGCAGGTGACACAGGGAAAGCATCCAGGTGGGTTTGGGATGTGTCTGGAGAGGGAGACACCACGACCTCCTCGGGCAGCTGTTCCGGTTCTTGGCCACCCTAAATATAAAGAAGTTCTTCCTCATTTTAAAGTGAAACTTGTCGTGCTTTAGTTTACTAAACTCACCTTCACCTCAGAGCTCTCCCAGGAGTAGTCAGTGCAACCTTCTGCCTCTGAATTAAACCAAAACTGTTAGTCGAAGCATAACCATTTGGATCACAGTGCCAGCTGTACCTAGTATTCCATTTTTTAATTTGGAAAAAATAGGTTCGGTCTCTGAATTGCCGTTCATTTTTAGTTACCTGTTGCGGTTTTTTTATTTACATGGTTTCATACAGCAAATACAACTACTGTTCGTGACAAACACATGATTTACAAAATGAAGAATAAAGAATTGTGTCAGCTAAAGAGAGAGAGAAGGAAGATGAAACAAGCACAGTAATACACAGGAGGCAAAAAGAAAGAACAAGAACATTATGTTCGTCAGCCATGGACCCAAATTAGCTTGGGAAAGAGATGTGGAAATTGGATTAACTCCTATGAAAGCATCAGGTAAATGTTCAGTAATAGTCATGTGAGCAAATGAACCTTGAAGGGTCGTGAGAAAAGGAACAGAGAACAAAACTGTGATACTTTGCACATTTATAATTCCCTTTAAAATTTTCTCGTCATACAGTTCTTGACTTGGATTAGAATGAAGACATAAATGTTTAACAGTTGTATGGTTTCTTGCCTAGAATTTAGAGTTCAGCACCGTTTTAGAAGCGGCCAAACTTCCCACGCCCAAAATGGGTTTGATACCCCAAAAGTGACTCATGATTAATTGGTAGCAGCGGAGGGTTGGCATTTTCAAAGAGCCATGGTGATGCCTTTCTGCATGAGCTGTATTTTCCATACAAATTCCATCACCTGGAGTGTGTTACAGCCCGGCTGCACAGGTGACATACATGTGGAGCAGTGAGGCAGCTGAGTGGGACAGGCAGTTCCTCCTGAAGTACTTCCTTGAGTAGCTGAAAGACAGAAAGAACTTCCCTCTTTTTCTGCTTCTGCAAGAAAGAGGCATTTTGCACACTGCTTTAAGATTGGTTTCCCCTTTCAGTCAGCACAGCTGAACAATAGATAATAATAACCTTTTCCCTTTGTGTGCATGTTCTGTTCTTTTCCACTGCTTAAAAAATAAATAAAAAAAGAACAGAAATGAAACATATTTACCCTCAAGGTGGCTCTTAGTTCTGAACTCATCCCATTATTTTATTTCTACAAGCAATGCAATTTCTTTAAAATGGTGCCCTGTAGGACACAGAGGGTTTTTTTATGTAGGCAAAAAAGGCATTGCACAGAGCTGAACGCGGGCAAAACTAAAGTTTCAGCTTACATTAGTTTAGCTTTAAGCCAGAACCATCAGTCTTTTAAGTGCATAATCTGATCTCTTCCTCTGGTAAAATATTACAGGTTTTCTGAAGATTTTTAGCTGTAAAAAAATTATGAGCTGCACCTCACCTGTTGATAAAATATGTTATTTTTGATGCACAAATCAAGGAAACCATGTCTCAAACAAAATTATTTGTTCAGTAGTTGGATTCTGACTTGTCTTTGTGTTTTCTATAAAGATAATAGAATTGAATATGCACATTTGAGCACTGGATAGACTGAAAATCCCCAGATTTCACTTGAACACCTATAGCAGTGGAAATGTCGGAGTCGTATAGGCTCGGGGGCTTTTGGTTCTGCTTCTCCATAGTGACATTTAACACGAGGAATCCTTGTTCTCACCGTAGCTGCCTGAAGCTTGGTGGTCTTGTTTTTGCAAAAGTATCCTGTTTCTGTGTTGTTGTTGTTGTTGCTGTTTTTGTTGTTTGTTTTTTGAGGGTTTTTTTTCCTAATAGTACATCTCTCACTGCATTAATCTTCTCCAAGCACAAGCATCACTTATAGACAATTATCTTGATGTACATTATTGCAACGTGACATGGCATGAGCATGTACTAGTTCTGTGCTCTGCATTGTTACCTTATAAGTACAAGAAGTATTTAAATAAAAAACCAAACAAAAAAAAAAAGGCACAGAAAATACAGAAACAGAGATTCCAGAAGTGATTTTTGGCCCCTGACAAGGCGCAGTGTTGTTCAGCCTCGTGGGGTGTTCGGCGCCTTGATTGATTGTAGGGTGTTAAAAGATAGCTGGAATTTTTGGGGTGCTAATGGTTCGACTGTAAATACACAAAAATAATCAAGATAGCAAGTGTTCAGAGGAATTGTCTTCTGCACCATGCCAGCTCCAGCCTCAGAGGATGCAATTAGGGAAGTGATGCTGATGAATCCTTCCCGGTGTCGCTGCCGTTGTACATCCTGGATTCCAGCCTCATTATAGAGGGGTTTGATCTCATGTTTAAGCAAATCTTCACTAGAAGGGAGCCTAAAAGTGTCCAGGAGGCTGGCTTAGTAACTCCAGCACAAGGGAAAGTGCTTAGCTTTCCAGGAGATCCATGAATGGACTAGGGGAGTCTTTTTAAAGGTTATGAAGTCCTTCTTTCTCCTCGTGTCTGAGAACTCTGATTGAAGTGAAAGGAACCTCTGTCCTATTCATTTCAAAGGGGGTTTTGTCAGGAAAAAAGAGCTTGATCAAAGTAGCTAGTAAGCATGCTTAGTGGCTAATGTTCACAGTTAATGTATCATTCCAAACCATTTCTATTTCCAATTATTCCAAGGGTTTGAGGAAACTGGCAGCCTGTACATTTTCCTCTTTAAGGTCACCAAAAACCTATCAGCCAAAACCTGCAATCTACCATGGAATAGCTTCCTGGGAGATGTAAAGCTCTGAATGAAAATTATAAAAAGGTGAAAATGGAGTTAAAATCTCGAGCCCGACAGCAACAGACACCAAACAAAACGAAATAAAAGGGCAGCTCTAGAAATGGCTGATTCCTCAAATTATAGCAGGAAGGTAACGTGATGAAAAGCAGCAGGAAGCTCCTGATTTGAGAGTTTTATATCAGAAGTATTTGTGTCAAGAACTAGGTTTAAAATGAAAAGGAATTGTGCTTTCTGTGTGAGGGTTGCCACAGGCATGGGAGGGTCGGCAGCTCTTTAAAGGAACCTGCTGCAGCTGCTTCCTGTGCTATAAAATCTTGGATTCTCGCTCAAAAAATAAACCTACTCTTGACTCTGAGTGTGCTCTATTACCACACAGTTCAACAAGTTAGTTAACAACAATGCAATTATGAAACCAGATTAATTTGGTTTGCAATTATCAAGCAAAGCCATTAAGCACCTGTACGAGTGCAGCCCAGAACCACAGAAATCTGGGGGTTTACCACAGGAAAATGCAACTTTACAGTGCAGTGAGCAGCGAAGAGGAAAAACATGGTTATGCCTGGAACCAGAAATACACTGTTAAAAGCAGTACATAATAAGGATTGTATTTATGGCCTTAAGTTTTGGAAAATAGGCCTTAAAGAGAGAGAGATATTTATCAACTGTCATTCAGAAAATCCTAGCAGAGAAAAATCATGAAAACCAGTTTTACAAAAGTATACAAATTTATCCCCAAATCTCACACCTCAAGAGGTAAACTCAAGACATTTATTTATTTATTTGAATTTTGAGGAGCTGGGAGCTCCCCTGGCTTGTGTTGAAAAATTAAAAAGCAAACTCCATCCTGGCACTTAAAATATTGCTAAAGTCAGAATAATGGAGCACTGAAAACTGTTACCATTTTTATTCAGGGTTCAGAAGTCAGAGTGAAGGACCCGCCCTAAAGAGGACTTTGAAAACCTCTGCCCCAGCAGTAAGAGATGCTCCCTTTCCTCCTCAGAGCTTCGTAGTTCTTCTGGATTTCAGCACAACGGTAGAAGTGGGGCTGCTTTCTAAAAACAAATCTGTAGGCAACTTTAAAATCATAGAATCACAGGCTAGTTTGGGTTGAAAGGGACCTTAAAGGTCATTTAATTCCGTGGGCAGAGGCACCTTCCACTAGATAAAAATAAGAAATCAGGAAATACACCAAGTGTAACTTTCTAAAATACTCTAAAGCCATTTTCTTACCTAAAAACCCAACAAACCCACCCTGATCACTGCTGTCTTCTGGGTCAGTGGCCTGGATAGAACAGGCAACAGTTTCCCTGCCCACCTTGCTCTGAGGTTGATACCGTGGGCTGATCTGGAGTAGCAGCACTCACTGGAGCAGGAACATTCAGTGGAAATTCCAGGAAAATCTGAACCTTGCATGGGCATAGCCCAAGGCTTCCCAAGGTGTCCAGGGAAATGCTTTTCTACCAACAAAACTTGGCCTTCTCTAGCAGGATTTGTTCCTTTATCTGCAAATACCAGACCTTTATCATCACATCTCAGTCTTTTTTCCCTTCTTAATCTTCAAAGTCCTCCCATAACCCGCTAAAACCCAAATATCTCCCCAGTGCTTCTCTCCAACCAGGGTAGAACCACTTCCTGCTGCAGAAACGACCCAGGTCTCCTCAAAGCAGCTCCCCTGGTGTCAGTCAGGAGATGTTTCCCCAGGAGGAAAGATTTTACTTTTATCTGACTCTGATGCAAATCAGAGGGAAGTTTATTGTCACTTTTATGGGAGCAGTGCCATCCTGTGTTCTGCATTTCTCCCATTTTTCTGCAAAGTGGGGCTGAAAGCCAACAGAGAAAAACAAGAGTCTCTCAGCAACCAAGAAACAGAAATATTATCTCGGTTGCAAGAGGAGTCAAAAGGAAAATGAAAGTGTTACGTTGGAAACAAACAGTGGTGATCCTGTTTGTAGTGCTCGGGGCACACGTTTGTAATAACAAAAGGAAGTTTTTAGTCCTGGTTGTAAGTTATGCAATCAACATGCAGATTTAAAGATGTATTCAAGCTTCACATTCCTGTACTTCCTTGTCAAATAGGGTTTTTTTAAGAAAATAGTACAAAAAAAGACACTTTCATTATGCAGACATCAGTCATAGCAAAGCTAATGCAGTATTCCCACTTCCAAATTGCTGTTCATTGAAATCTCCTGCTCCATATACAATCAGATCCCCGTAAATACACAAGTGCTTTAGAAGAGCTGCTCCTGCAAAGTCACACCTTTACACCAGCTCTTGCTTCCTCAGGAACAATGGTGCTCAGCTCAGGAATTTCTTCTGCTGCACCAGCACCACACATCCTGGGATTGTGGCAGCTGGACATCGGGCCCTATGGGGGACTGCTGAGTGAGTGGTGGTGAGTGAGAACCTCATCCTGGGGCTGTGCTTTTGAGGGTAAGAAGCTTTTTTTTGTAATTCCCAGAGCTAGTGGCCACTTTCATACCATTAAAAGTCTGAACAGTCAGCCCTCCAGAAAGTGATTGGGATCCAGAGGTTGCTTCTTCCTTCTTTCTTCGTTTCTTTTAGGTTGGACATGAGGAGGAATTTCTCATGGAAAGGGTGGTGAGGCCTTGGCAGGGGCTGCCCAGGGAGGTTTGGAGTGCCCAGCCCTGGAGGTGCCCAAGGAAGGCCTGGCCGTGGCACTCAGTGCTCTGGGCTGGGGACAGGGTGGGCATCGGGCACAGGGGGGATCCATGGGCTGGGATCCATGGGCTGGGAGGGCTTTTCCAGCCTCAGAGATTCTGGATTCTTAAATAAGTGACTGATGATTCCACACTACTCCCTGTAAAGATGGGAGAGGTTTGCCTGTTATCACATCCAGCTAGTTCACTCTTGTGCTTTTGGTTCACAGTCAAACTCTGTGGAAGGAGGAGCGATGAGTTTATTTTGGAAGCTGGAGAGGGGCTTTTGGCAAAGGCACGTAGTGACAGGACAAGGGGGAATGGCTTCCCACTGCCAGAGGGCAGGGTTAGATGGGATATTGGGAAGGAATTCCTGGCTGGGAGGGTCGGGAGGCCCTGGCACAGGTTGCCCAGAGAAGCTGTAGCTGACCCTGGATCCCTGGGAGTGTCCAAGGCCAGGTTGGACGGGACATGGAGCTGAGGAAAGGCCAGTTTGGAGCACACACGAGCCCAGTGCTGAGAGAGCTGAGTCATCAACAAGAAAGCAATAAGAAAAGGGAAGTTTGGAGTCTGCACAGCCCCTCAGGCTCCCTCCCTGTGTGAATGGAGCCAGGCCCGCCTTGGGCAGCTTTTGTCTCACCAGAGCTTGGTCTTTAGAGGATATTTTCACGCAGCGGAGTCTGTGTCTTCCTCTAAGGCTGAACTTGAAGCTGGATATGTAGGAGCCTCCTCTGTGTGTCCCAGACTCAGGTCTGGAGCACAGACAGAGCGGGACCTGCTCACAACATTTCTCTGAAGTTCACTAAGAAATAAAGGAAGAAAAGAGTGAAAAGTGGGAACTGAATTGTGGGCACAGGATAGAGCAGACAGGGAAAGAGGACACTGCTGAAAGTGAGGGAAAGGTGATGCCCTCAACTCTGAGAGTTCGCATGTGAGCCTTGGATGCTTGAAAATTAAAATTATGGATAACTCAGGGTAGCAATAGGATGAGAGGTCATAGCCTTAAGCTGTACCAAGGGAGGTTCATGTTGGACATCAGGAGGAATTTCTCCTGGAAAGGGTGGTGAGGCCTTGGCAGGGGCTGCCCAGGGAGGTTTGGAGTGCCCAGCCCTGGAGGTGCCCAAGGAAGGCCTGGCCGTGGCACTCAGTGCTCTGGGCTGGGGACAAGGTGGGCATTGGGCACAGGGGGGACTCGATGATCTCAGAGGTCTTTTCCAACCAAATTGATTCTGTGATTCTGTAACTCTTTAATATTTGTGGAATATTTGTGGCTCTTGGGCAGAATCCCCCTCAGGGCACACGAACACCCCATTCCAGCAAGCCCAGGTGATCGGGGAAGAGGCCACATTTGCTGGAAAACCAGTGCAGAGAGGAGCAGCATCAGCTGAAAACAGCTTGGAAGTCTAAGAGAACAGAAGAGGGGGGACCATTTCTGAAGCATGTGCATAACAGATGTTAAACCTTATAGAAATCCAGTTGTCACCATTTCCCTTTCCGTCCAGGTCACCCCAGGGTGAGTCAATGCAAGACCAACTCCTGGCACACTTTACTGCTCACCACTGAGCCTTTGGAGGCTCTGGTAACCTTTGGGCAAGGCATCCCACGCCTGTTCGTGGGAAGATCAGGGAATGTCGCAGGCATGATGGGAGTTTCTAACCCTGAAATCCTAAATAATGCCCATGGGATTAAAAAATCGGGACACTGGTGCCTCTGGCTACTGCAGGTGTGGCAAATATGTTCTCAGACAAAAGAATGGCTGGGTTTGGGAATGTTCCTGCAAGTACCCGAGTAGTGTCACCAATTAATCATTTTTGGAAACAAAGGAGAAATAAATGAGTGGAAAATAATACTGTTATATAATAGGAAAAATTACATCAGAGTTTCAGTGTAAAACTTCAATTGAAAAAATACAATAGTTATGTTTTTAAGGAGCCCAAATTAATCCATTCCCATTTTCCCCCAAGAATTCGGTGGTTGGTTAAGGAATTTCTTTGCACAGATTCTCTCTTGATTTTAAACACATGGATATTTCGTGATCTTTTCCTGAAGTCACAGGTTAATCCTTCAGAGGAAAATGACCCATAAATCCTAGGAGTGTCAAGGAGTTGTAATCCCAACCTGTCTGGATTATCCAAACTACATTTGTAAGCTACCAAGCTTAAGAAAACACTGACCTCGTGTTGCCTGGGACATATGAAAATATTCCAACTTGGGTAGTTATGGTTCCATTCCCAGCTTCCCTTTCCTGCTGGCACCTCTTTAATAACTGGGTTTGTTCCGCTTCATTGCCAGTTGGAAAGGGAACAGGTTCTCCCTCTGACAGGGCAACCACAACAAGGAGCTGTCGGCCTTGGCACATGGTTGGGGTTATTAATTTCCCGAGGAACAGCTCCTCCATCCCACTGTGGGCAGAGCCTTGGTCATGCTAAACTGGCCCCTCTAAAGCTTTTCCTTTTCTCCAGCTGGGAATGAGAGCGGAGCCGTTGTCTCTACGGCATCAGGAGATGGGATGATAATTTTCCCACTGGATCCTGCTGTGGTTTGGCTGTGGTTTGCCAGCCCCATTCGTGCATTTGGCTTATTCCCACAGGCACATTATCGTCCAAGACCTGCTTGGAATATATTAAATTCCATGGATTTTTCTCTTTCTGTAACCATACCTGTAGTCTGTCAGCAAATGCACTTCCAGAGTCACTTCACTGTAATGATATAGGAGCTGGAGCTATGGATGGATTCAACCAAACCCCGTTTCCATCTGCCTTGTGATTTCTGATCTGATCCTCCACCTCCGTTCCTGCCCTTCCTTTCGATATAATTCCACAGGTGTTTTGTTCTAACTATTTTTGGAAATGGTTTTATTTGCATTACCTATTTTGTGTTTAGCTTTAAAATTCTAATTTCAGCTACATTCCTGTTCTCCTCGCTTGGGGCAGAACGGCCCCGTTAACGTAAAGAGCCATATGGTGACAGTTTAAAAAGATTCAGTGCAAATTTGATAATGGCACAAGGATCAAAAATACCAAAAAATCATTGGGAAAGGTGGATTTGGTGTCAGCAGTGGCAGAGCAGAGGCTGTGGTGATGCTGAGCCCTGTGGGTGGTGGTAGGCAGGGCTTTTGTTACTCCAAAGACTCCCAAAAGTCATGATTTAAAATTAATTTATAAATAGACTTGACAAAACAAGTTTAATGTCAGGTAGTTCCTTTAGGTCTGTTGCTGACAACGTAAGTTCATATTTTCCCCCAGAATTAATAGAATTTTTCATTCTCTGGTTTTGCTTTGACAAGTTTTCGGTATAAATCTATATAAATCTTACGTGCAACCTTTCCAGAATATATTCAAAAAAGTATATCTGCTTTAAGCAAGGGCTTAATTTAAGCCTGACATGTGATTTGCTAAACAAACTTATGACTAAGGCAACATCGAGTTTGTTCGGTAGGACCAAAATTTGCTCCAGAGTGAATCATCAATGAGTAAGAGTGATGCTATCTGGAGTTTTGATCTAAGCACAGATTTGAATAATGACCTGGATTTTTTGGAAGAGCAGCTAACTAAGCAAGAAAAGGGTGGTGGTGGGGGGGAATCTGTGAAGGATTCTGTGGTTGATATCACTACCTATTTTCAGCTGTATGAGTCAGGGAGCCATCACATGGACCTGCACAGAAATATCAAAGCAAATCCCACTTCAAACCCACACCACTTCCCAATATATACCCTCACTCATCGATCCCAAAAGCCAGGGAACGTCTATCTGGCTGAAATAAAAGCCGGAGGGATCAGAGCTACAGCAACAATGAACTTTCTTAAAACAAAGCCTCTCATTTTCTCTGCAGCTCCTGCCTCTGCTGATTTGCAGCCGAACCAGGAAGGAACAGGCGGTCAAAAAGTGCCACTTGCTGAGCTCAATAAGGAGTCTTCGCTCTCTGCAGAGACCCAGGGAGGCAAATTGCGTGGCAGAACTGCCCCCAAAAAATTGCCTGCATGGGCAGAGATGGCACGTTGTGCAAATATTCCTTAATAACAATGATTGAAAGAGCTACAGCTGTCATGCAGGGCCTGAAACCCAACGCATTTCTCCAATATCAGGAGCTTATTGGGAAATAAATATGAGATACCTCTGGATCCACGGGAGGAACATCATCTGCAGTGGTTCATGTCATGAAACATGAAGCCAATTACGGGGCTGGAGAAGAAAACATAACTCAATCTGTTACAGAATATTTCTGCTAAATCCCATCCTAGGAGAAGATGAAGCTTTGACAGACTTTTTTTTTTTATTTTCCAGAATATTCCGAAATGTTTTCCAAGTTGCTGCCAGATGTAAAAGGAAATTAAAAGAAGGATTTAGGCAATATTTGAATGCGATATTCAGAATGGCAACGTTTACATGCTGGAAGATGAAAAAACATATTATTTTGTACTTTTATTGCTTTTATTGACCAATGCATTTGTAAGTCTTACCATCTTAGGACATCCTACTCTTCTCCTATAGGTTATAAAACCCTATAGCTGAAGATTGTTAGGATCTGCCCACTATAAAGAGGATTTAGCTGTGGATTAACAAGCAAAGGAAGAGGAGAAATGGAAAAGGACACCGGGTTGTCTCATGAGTTGATGATGGGTCAGTGGTTGACCCTGATGATCTTGGAGGTCTTTTCCAACGCTAATGATTCTGGGATTCTCTGATTCTCCCTTAAGCTTTTGCAGGGAGCCAGACTAATCAGACCTGGTGATCAGGGAACAATCAAACACCAGGAGAAACTAGTACTTTAGGGAAAGTGATGCAGGAAAACTCCGACTGGGAAAGTGCTGGATGGCAGAAGGGCAGGGATGTGGTAGAGTTAATATACCTCCAGCAACATAAACACCACCAAAAATCAGCCCATTGGCATCTCCTTATGTTATGATTATGCATTTAATTGCACAAGATCACACAACAACTCCACAAAAGGCTGAGAAAATAACTCAAGTTCATTTGGCTTTGATTGAGAAATACCATTGCCAATAATGTTTGGTGTGGGGCAGATCTAGTCATCATGGAACCATGAAATGGTTTGGGTTGGGAGGGATCTTAAAGCTCATCCAGTTCCATCCCTGCCATGGGCAGGGACACCTTCCACCAGCCCAGGTTGCTCCAAGCCCCATCCAGCCTGGCCTTGGGCACTTCCAGGGATCCAGGGGCAGCCACAGCTTCTCTAAGTTATGGATCAGGACTCTGCAGCGTATAAAAGATGCTCTTCAGAACAAAAACAGTCAAAGCTTCCAAAGATGGAAAATGTGCGTGAGGAAATACCTGTGCCATGTTATTCCAGGGAAACCACACTGTTCCGTGCAGGTCGTTTAGGAAGCAGCTGGAGCTACTGCTTGGAAAATACATTCTTCTCTCTACCACGGACAAACCCACATCTCAATGAGGGGCACATTCCTGCATGGAGCTGGCAGGTGTCTGCCACTGCACCATGACTGGCAATAAGAATGGCACAAGCAAGTCAACTACCTTTAATTTAATTTAATTAAGGCCATTGCCTTAATTATGGGTATTGATGCATATACCGTGTGGCACAAGCTCTATGTCAAGTGCCTTCTTGTATAGCAAGGTTAAATTTCATCTTAGTTTTTTTTATATTAATATTTTGCATTCTGAAATCCAGTGCCTCATACTATTTCTAAGTCCTAAACAAGAAAAGCTGGGCTAATAAAATCAAACCTTATTGACTGGAAACAACCAACAACCAGTTACAGACACCAGTTGATTCCAGCGCGAGCACAAGCTCTAAGGGAATTTAAGAGAGAAACAGCCATGTACTGCTGAGATTACTGAGAAGTACCAAATCCCAGGTACAACAAATCCCCTGCTTTGGCCACAAACAGCTGCCAAAATGACCAAGTGATTGGAGAAACGATCGAATGGGAAGGGATGAGAGGCATGTGCCGTATTTGTTCCGACGGAGTGGAAGCTGGAGAGGGATGTGATTGCTGGCTGTGGAGGTATCGGTGATGACACATCCAGGGAGAGAAGCTGAACAACCGTCACAACAAGGACACACGGATGAAAAACAGCTCTGAGGTTGGAAATCAGGAGGTGATTGCTACTATGGGATGATGTCCCAATCAGACCAAAGGGGAAAAAGTCAAATATGGTCTGATGGAGCTTAAAAACTGCCAAGGGTTACGCAAAGCTCGGCTTGGTGGCACTGGCCAAGGCTTCCCCGCAGGCACAGCCCTTCCACCACTCCTTTGGGACTAGAAGTTCTGTTTTTGAGCATAACCTTTTAGCCTTGGTGATGTACAAAATGTGCAAGGTCACCTCCTGGCACAGGGAACCATGGCTGGGGAGCGGTTGGGAAAAGAAAATCAGAGACCAAAGGGAGAAATAAATTTCCAAATGCCTTTGGAAGCCTTTGTGGAGCAGCAATCCAATTTCCATGGAATGTTCAAGCCCTGACCCAGACGTGTGAGCAGGTAACTCTGGCAAGAGTCCTCAGCAGGGTGGGTGGGAGCAGGAATAAATTTAGCTGGGTTTGCTTTGGAGATCAGACTGTGCTCATAACACTGTGCTTAGAGGATGCTCTAGAAAAGATTCAAAACACCCCCGTGTTTCTGAATTCCCTGAAACACTGAATAGAAGCAATTGTCTGAAGGAAGAGTTCTCTCACATTTCAAACAAAAAAAGATAATGGGCAACTTGAGTTAAAAGCAGCTATTTTGAGACAAGACAACTTTATTTTCATGGTTATTTACCTGATACAGCGGGTCCTGATGACTTTCTGCAGGAGAGGGTTTAAAAGAAACCTTCCTTTATAACTTTTATTTTCCTGAGAAATGTAAACTTTGAGCTGTTTTACTTATTCTTTGGTTCTAGAAATGAGCAGGAGAGAACATGAACTTCTGATCAGTTGTGCCTTACCTGGGCTTGGTTTTATTGGAGAATGAAGTTGAAATAAATTCCTTTGAGTGTTAAGATTTAGAAGTTAGGAGACCCCTAACTCATGGATATTTTCAAGGAGAAATCTCATTCCTTCTTTTAAGGATCATTAAAAAAGCCCACAAACAACACCCTGGGCCTGATAGTAAAGGCCATATAATTAGTGACAGATCTATAACACATGTTATTAATGCTATCAACATCCAGATTAGCTGGATGGTGCCCCAACAACTGGATTCAGGGATGAGACATAGGGATAAATCTGTGTTCCTTGTAAATGGGAACAGGAAGGCCTGAAGGATGGAAGCACAAACCCCACCTTTTCTTCTGCCCCATTCCCAGCGTGGGAACGGTCCCTCCTTGGCCTGCCCAGCTCGTGCTGAGAAGTCTCCTGGCTCTGACCAGCCTGTGGAACATTTGCTCTTCTGAGAACACTTGACACCTCTGAGATGTTCATCTCCTAAAAGTTTTGAGATCAAAATCAGGAAGCTGTTACACTTGGCTTTCATTCAGTAAATAACTGCACTCACTTTGCTGCAGGTCCAATGATCCTCATGATGCACTTCATTCCCTCTTCATCCATTATTTTATTGGATACTTAAGTCACCCTTATCAGGCAGCTAATAAGAGGATCGTTGTCGATAATTAATGGCAACATCTTCCTCTGGAAACTAATTAATAGAAATGCAGCATCCACGTCCTTTGGAATGTGGCTCTGTTTAAATATCTTGCTAATGAAGCCTTGGACACTTCCAGGGATCCAGGGGCAGCCGCAGCTTCTCTGGGCAACCTGTGCCAGGGCCTCCCCACCCTCCCAGCCAGGAATTCCTTCCCAATATCCCATCTAATCCTACCATCTTTCAGTTTAAAGCCATTCCCTCCTGTCCTACTGTTCCAGGATTCCATGGAGGCTGAGCATGCAGGCACAGCAGAGGGAGCTCAGTTCGGGGGACAGACGCGATAACATCTTGTCATACACACGTCGTAATTAATTTTAATTTACTTAATTAACAATTCAGTCTTTGGGGAGGGAAGATGAAAAAGTTCCTTCATAAAGTGACAATGGGTGATTGTTCTCGGCTTCTTCTCCTGGAGGCACCGGGGATAATGAGAGCTGGGGTAATACTCGGATAGATTGATTATATGGAGGGGAGGGGAGTCCTCCGGCACAGGCTTCTGTAACAGGCACCTCCTCCCTCTTCCCATCTTCCCAAGGAATTCAACTTGGGGTCAATACACGGAAAAGTAAAATTTCTCCTCAAAATCCCATTTTCATTTGAAGACTCACGGCTTGGGGAGCCGGGTACAGATTTAACCTCTGCCAGAAACAATCATCCCTTCGCCAAACACTCAATCAACAGACAACAGAAGTTGGGGAAACAATGCTATTAAGATCTGAACGTGGAAATTCCCAATCCTTTTCCCCGGCACACATAAAAATAAAATGATATAAAAGAAATCCGGCAGATGCAGCGTCATATGGAGTCGCTTAATGGCAACGCTCAGCCTTTCAAAAGGAGATTTACATCCACAGTCGCTCCTAAAACTTGACATTTGCATTGAATAATCCAGAATTTGCTGCTTGCTGAGTTTTGCTGCCTGTCTTACATCCCTCAGTGGTGTTAGTTCTGCTCTTAGCAAAGCCCATCGCTTCTAACAGATGCACATATTTTGTTGTTACTCCTCAAAACTCCGTTCTGTGTTTAGCTAAACCCAGCTTAAAACTGCCCCCGCCAGGACTCTTTGCCTGTCACAGATTTGATTTGCACCATTACTGGGCTTCAGCCTAATTCCCCCACAACTATTCCAAGTATTTTAACAAGGATCACATGTTGGACATGTGTTTCCATGCCTACGTGTGTCTCACTTCAGGACAAACTCATTCCACCTCACTCCTTGTAGGGATGCAAATGAGGTGCTGGCAGGACGCTCCCACTTCCACAGCTCCTGGCCTGTGGATAAAAGCTGTTGGAAGCTACATCTGGATCCAGCACTTGTACAGAAACTGGTCCCAGTGGGTGCTAAGGAAGGACTTCATAAGCAGTTTTATAAAAAAGTTACTGTCCTATTTTATTTTATTTTATTTTATTTTATTTTATTTTATTTTTTTAGGGTTGCCAATACCACACTTGTACTTCCACAAATCTTCTAAGTTTGTTCTCATTTAAAAAAAATATTTAAAAAAAATATTATTTAGTTATTTGATTTTGAACAGTTTATTCTCTTTTTTTTCATTCTGTCATAACCAAGTTGTTCATGGCAAAGGTTTGGGCAGTACCAGGTTTTTCCTGGCACTTACCGTGACACCTTGGGAAGCAGGAGGTGCCTGTGTGGGTCTGTGGGCTCTGATCCCTCTCCCACTTCCCTGCCTTTTTCTCAGGGAGGTTTCTTTGTTGAATCCCAGCCTGGTTTGGGTTGGAAGGGAACTTAAAGCCCATCCAGTGCCACGCCCTGCCCTGGGCAGGGACACCTTCCACTAGCCCAGGTTGCTCCAAGCCCCATCCAGCCTGGCCTTGGACACTTCCAGGGATCCAGGGGCAGCCACAGCTTCTCTGGGCAACCTGGGCCAGGGCCTCCTCACCCTCACAGCCAGGAATTCCTTCCCAATATCCCATCTGTGATCTCCTATTTGTTATTTTGGTTGATGAAATTCTTCAGATGGATGAGACCAAGTGGGAACTCCAGATTCTCCTTTTGGTCACAATCAAACAAATGAAAGAGAGGATGGGACAGGACAGGACAGGATAGGATGTAGGATAGGACAGGACAGGATAGCGTAGGATAGGATATAAGATAGGATATAGAATAGGATAGGATAGGACATAGGATAGGATAGGATAGGATATAGGATAGGACATTAGGATAGGATAGGATAGGATAGGATAGGATAGGATAGGATAGGATAGGATAGGATAGGATAGGAAAAAAGTCTCCCCTCATTTTTCAGGGGTGAAGCTTCCCTTTTTCCTCAGAAGCAGAGAGTTCAATCCCACAACTGAGAAAGATAATGACAAACCCCAATAATCTTTCTGGGTTTTTTATGACTTTTTCTGTCCCTGGAGAAAAATCAGCAAGAGGAGCAAGAAATGATTTTCCTGGAACTGCAAACGAGCGGTGTTTCTATCAGGAGTTTGGAATTGCTTCTCTTTGAAAGAGGCCTGAAATGATTGTGATTTGATGAGATGGGAACTTGTGAAGTAGGATTAAGAAAATGTCCACCCCATAAACTTGTTTTCTGTCTGAAAAGTTGGGTCTTCACAGCACGGACTCTGCAACCCCCCCATCCACGTGCTGTGGGTACGTGTGGAGCAGAAACCAGCTGAGCAGGAACTGTGTGTATTTTTGAACCCACAGTATTGATTCTTCCATATTTATTCCATTTATTCTTCCGTTTAGGGAATTATTGGTGCCCAAAGGACTTACCTGCAGCATGGACCTGGATGTGGATGTAAAAGCCTTTGTTCCCCATCCCACTCTGTACCTGGCTTAGCTCCATTCCCAGCCAGGCCCAACCCACAGCTCAGCCCCGAATCACTCCCTCACTGGGATCCATTCCTGCCTGGAATTCTGAAACACCAGTGACAGTGCTTCTCCTGGACTTGTGTCAACCTGTGCCAGTGCTTTCCTGGGATTTGGACAGAGGAATATGTGAGGATGCTCTTGCTCTTCCTTCTCCACCCCGCTTCGTCCCATGTAAGTACATCAAACCCCTTCCGGTTTCCCAGACCTTTTCCAAAATAGGCATTTCCAGAAAGAACTATTTGTTTCCTGTTCTAAATCCTAACCCCTCATCTTCTGTTGGGATGACAATTACAAACACTTCTGACAGATGGAATCTTTCGCAGGGGATATTTCAAATCAAATCTTCCATTTTAAATTATGGGCTTGTTTTTTTTTGTTTTAAAGCAACAACAAAAATTGCTTTTAAGTGTTGGCAGCCAAGGGGATCAATTGTAAAACCTGGCACAGAGAAATGAGTCTTAAGGGGTCTGACTTCCCACTGCTGGGCTTCCAAATGCAAAGCAAATATAAGGGATCACCAGCCCAGGTTAAACCACAGGTGGCTGGTGGGAATTTCTGGAGAGCACAAGGATAACCAGAGACACCAGGAGCGGAGCAGGAGTGCTGGTCTGGGAGGTCCACGGAAACCCCTCAGCTCATGAGCTGAGAAATTTATTTTCGGTAGGCCTTTTTTAAAGCCTCGAAGTGTTTTTGCAGCATCGATTCGCACCCGGAATGAACCGAGGGGGAATTCTTCACAGGGAACATTGAACCAAGCGACTTGTTGGGGTGTTTGGGATTTTGAGGGGGATCCTGAAACATGGATGTTGAGCTCAGCGTGGTGGGAACAGCAGAGTGAGGGGTGGGATGGGGGGTGTTTTGGGTGGATCTGATCCTGGGACGTGTCGTGTGAGCAGGAGCTTCCGCAGCCACCGGCTCCCTCAACTTACCCGTCGGACGCCGCAGCCGCTGCCAGGACCTCCGTGGAAATGCCCAGCTACGGGATTTTCAGGGTTAGCTGCGGATTCTCCTGGCCTTCATGCCCCTAAATGGCCCTCAGCGCTGCTGGTTGCTGTTTAACCTGACAGAGGTGCCCTGTTTAAGGCCGGGCATCCCACGGTGGCACCGTGCGAAGCCATCGGAACACGGAGCCCCTGCCCCGAAGAGAACAGCACAGGAACTGTTTTTTCTGGTGATTTAATCATAATATTGACAACTTCATCAAAAAATTACAAAACTGATATTAAAAAAATCCTCTAATTCTTAGTAAGACTAGAATGGGTTTGTTTTTTTTNAATGGGTTTTTTTTTTTTTTTTTTTTCTTTTTTCTTTTTTTTTCTTTAAAAAATAGAAAAGCACTTTTATGCTACGGCTCTTCTGGAATTCTCACATTACAACCCTACATAGCAAAATACAAACTGTAGCTAAGAAAGGTACCAGTCCTAAGGTAATTCAGTCCACCACGAGCCCTCTAATATCTCTAGACCATCAAACTCAGGGACTCCAAAAGGATATCACATCACTTAGAAACCTTCTGCAAAGCTGATTGAGGAAAGACCTTTAAATTTTAAGTTCCTTTTAACCCCTAAAACCTTCAACTGTGAGGAAAACAGACCTGGGACATCAGAGGCGGGGTGGGTTTGTTTTCTTTTCTTTTTTTTTTTTTAATTTTCCAACCACGTGGATTTTATTTTTGCAGCTGACACCAGCCAAAGGTTTTCTGTCAGAACATGAAGAAAATCCATTGGGATAAAGGAAAAGATTTTCACTGTTGTTCCGTTTATGGTGTTCACAAAACGCACCATAACAGAAAGAGGACTTATTTCCTTTAATTTGAACGTCGTCTGAATGACTCAACCACATTGTCACCCACTCAGCAAAAAGAAAGCATAATAAATAAATAAATAAATAGACAAGAATACGTAACACTTTTACATCCTCAAGGAATCACGTTGTTCCCTAAAATCTACCGAGATCCTGATTGACGCCGTGGGCTCGCTGTACTCAGCCACTTCACTTTGGGGTGATTGTGCCATATTAATGACAAATAAAGTGGTGTTCCACTTGCCACAATGGAGTATTTTTTCTTTTCTTTTTTTTTTTTTCTTTTTTCTTTTTTTTTTTCCCCTCCACCTTTTAAATATAGGAATTCTCTCTTAAATTAGAAAGTAGGCAAAAAGTATTTTTTTTTTTTAAATTTTCCTTTTTTTTAAGTCTTCTATTAGAAAAAATAGAGATTTCTTAAACAAAAAAATAATAAGGTAGAAAGAGAAGGGTTGGGCCTCCATCAAAAAAGTAGATTATGCTTTAATGCAAAGAGAAAGAAATGGCTCTATGGGCAAAATTCAAGTATGAGTGACCAGTTTTTTTAATTGTAAAGTCGGTGCAACATTTTTTGAAAATGTTACAACACTGCACGACCTGTAACGCTCACAATATTTACAGGAACTGCTTACACGGAACCAGGAAAACTCGGCAAGAGAGGAGAAAAAAATCGGTCTGGACTGCAAGCGAACTACTGCTACCCCCCCCAGCAATGCCGTCATCGCCCGAGGGAACCGGGGCCACGGAAACCCCTCACGGGAGCTACGGATGGGGAGGGAAACACCGGGAAGTGCACCCCTAAACCCTCCGACACAGCTCTGGCACGGGATGGGAGCCAGCGGGGGCTCGGGGAGCCACGGACACGCCCAAGGGACACCGGCGACCGGAGCGACGCGGGACGGAAAAACGGGAGCCGCTGCACCCCAAAACAGCGGGAACGGGAACCCAACGGAGCAGGGCCCTGGAGCTGCCCCATGGAGCCGGGGGGTGCCGCCCGGGCCGGAGGGGAAGAGCCCGGAGGAGCCCAGAGGTAGGTGCTGCGTGCCCGGGAACGCGGGAGCCCAGCCCAGGGAATCATCATCCTCGGGGTCATTCCTTTGACACACACTGTGGGACCTGGGACAGGAGCAAGGAGTTGGGATCCTGGCGCCCTGGAGCTGATCGCTGTCAGTCCTCACTAGAGAGCGACACTGGGAATTCGGGGGGAAAGGAATCTGAGGTAAGTGGTGATCCCGGATGAAGGACTCCACCCTGGGACTGGGAATGGTGAGCAGAACTATCCCAGGAAGCCTTGAGGATGCCATGGCTCCCCTCACCATCCCCACCATCCGTGGGGAAAAAGAAAAATGAAATCCAATGGAAAGAATGTTGTGCTACACTCCCGTTGGTTAAGTTTATAATGGCTCATAGCTTTAGACTTTTAAATCTGTAGTGTATTAATTTCTTCTTTTTTTCTACATATGTTTCACATTTCTCACTTAATATAACATAAATAATTTGGTTAATAGATTTAACCTGCGCATTTCAGCCACATTAATATATATAAGAATCTGTTAATGGTATAAATAATTCTTTTTAAATAAAATAAATCTGATATGTTACATAATACTGATAAAAACCACTGCTGCTTCTAATAAGTTTTGTAAGCCACCCTTAACTTCTTTCTGTGTTTTAATACTGAGGGATGGACACTGGGATGACTTTTTCCAGAGCACTGCCCTTCCACTCTACTGCCGAACCAACTGCCATCAACACTGATCCCTTCTCAAAGCAGGGCCTCTGCCCCCCTGCAAGGTTAATGAAGTTAGAGAATTTCAGCTAATTAATCTAGGGGGTCAATGTTACGGGGGGGTACCGACTGGTTAGTTCCTCAGGTGGCTCTGAGACCTCACCTACAGAAATGCTTGACTAAAACAGGCCTCCTACTGTTCCTTTTTTCCTTTTCAATCAAACCTACAGCATCCTACCGGAAAAGCTACGGAAATCAAAAGCAACCGATGGCTGCCGCCTTTGAATTCTCCATCAGAGCTGTGATCCCACATCCCATGAGGAATCTGCACTCTCCTGCAGGGACCTGAGTGGAGTACAGCACTTCCAGGCAAGGTTCATTCCAAACAGATAGGATCCATGAACACTCAGTGGCGTGAAGGGGATGTCATAATTAAGGTATTACATAATCATGCCTTCTCTCTGCTGTTAAATACAAAAACAGCATCTTTTACATTATCATATAAAAGCATTTAGGCTGTATTTTTATTTATCACTTTACACTGGTAGTCTCTTGTATGTGTACTCAATAGAAACCAAAGAATTTTGTACACTATTTTTTGTACAATAAAAGATAAAGTGTGCATTAGGTACGCTTGTACATGACAATATTGTACAATATTTACAGTTCAGATATCACCAGGAAATTCTGTATTATCTATATACACAAGGAAAATTTCTCAGAAACATTTGGACTATTTCTTATAATCACAATTTTTAGTATCATAGAAAAAAAAAAATTTTTTTTCAGTAATCATCTGACATTGTTACTGCAACCATTCCAGATTTCTGATTGGCTTCTCCAGCAACTTCTATCCCTCCTGATCATCCCAAATCTTGTCCCACTGCCCGGCGTGTGCCCCGCTGGCATCGAGCTGTCCCCACATAAATAGTGATGTACCAGCCTAGAGCAATACCTACAGATGGACTCAGTGTTCACTTCCACAAGTACTGGACCAGTAACAAAGACATTCAATGTTATCTAGAGATCTTCCTCCTCTTGAGTTTTGGAGGCTTCACTTGTCTGTCTCCCTGCGGGATTTGGTGGACCTAAAAATAAGTATATTCACAAGTTAGCAAAGGACAGTGGGCAGAGGGGTAAATGAGCTACGGGGCTGACTGAGGGGAATATTTCACAGCTGCACGGAACTTCAGGAGCTTTGAGGAACTGGGAGGAAAAGGTTGATGCCACATCCCAAACCAGCTGCAGTGGTTGGGAAGCCACATAAGCAAGGACTGATGCCCAGACTGCAATTCTGTCAGATTCCCAGTGGCAAACTTGGAGACCCCGTCAAGACAAGAGCCACAGGGAGGGAATCAGGCAGTGAGGAAATGCTGACGCCAGGGAAAGCCAGAGCAGGCCAGCCCAGGGCTGTCATTAAGGAATCATGAGCAAACTCCTCGTCCCGTGTTTAAAAAGGAACACTCAGTTCTGAGCCAAGTGCTGCACCGATCTGAGAGCAAAACAGTTTTCCATCGGCACAAAACAAGTGGGAGAGGAGGAGGAGGAAGGCTGGGGCCTGGTGTGGAATTCCACCACCATCTGTCGGCGGCAGCTGCAGCTTCCCAAGAGCAGGAACCGATCCTTCAGCACTTCCTGGGCCCTTCCCAGCTCCTCCAGCCCCGACATTCCCTGCCTTTGCACTGGCTCTGCCAGCAGGAATCCCTCCTGCAGCTAATGATCCCACATGTTTCCCAGTTCAAACTGACTGCTGCCTGAGCTGTAGTAGCTGAAAAAAAAATGCAAGTCGCTAAAAAGAGAAGTGCTGATTCCTGGGAGCGTTTCTAGGAACGATAATCTTCATGGAAATGAACCCTGAGCACGAGCTCCGTGCCCAGATCATTACAGTATAAATCAAGATGCTGCCCTGACACTCAGGTGCATCAGTTTGGTGAGACAGAGCCAGCAGCTGAGCAGATCCCCTTCCAGCAGTGACAACGCACGGCAGCTCTCAGTGTTCTGGGATTTATACGTGGAAAAGGTGGCAGCAGGATGGTCCAGCCCGACCCCAAATCCCTGATTTAACTGTAACAGACCCACAGTCACACCCTGCTTTCCTGCTCCTTCCAAAGGCGGGAGGCAAACGCCCCTCGTGTTAAATCAAAGCTCAAATCCCAGTTTCCAAAATTCAGAACTTCGAGCAAAATATTTGATTTTGTTCTTACTTCCAGCAGCCACTAAAAGCTACGGGAAAACTTATTTACTATTCCTTGGTGGCTCTGAAATCAGCTCTGTCCCCAGTAATTATTAGATCTATAAGGAATAAATATAATATATATTACATATTGTATATTATATATATTATATATAAATACATATTAAAAAGGAATATTCTTATATATGCACATATATAATACATATAATATATATTATATATAAATACATATTAAAAAGGAATATTCTTATATATGCATATATATATATATCTCCTTTTTTATACTCCAGAAGCTCCCCTGAAGTGTTACTCTCACTTCCAAACACACACTGTACACACATCTTCAGTCCTGAGCACCGAATAGCAGCAAAAAGACCTTTTACTCCCCATGTTCAAACATGTTATAATAAATTATTTGAATAATTAATTACTAATTATAAGACCTGGGAGGTTGCACGTGCTGTGGTAGTTTTTTTTTTTTTTAATTTTTCAGTGGGCTCCAGTGAAACTACAATTAAATATGAAGATGAGGACATTAGATAAACTAAATTATATATCAGAAAGATTCTGGACTGAGATAATAACAGCGAATTATTGTAGAAAAAACACTGTTGGATGTGATATTAGAAACACTCTTTTTTAAAACTTACCTTTCATGGCAATATCTTTGATTTCCCATAAGGAAAACCTTATTCCAAGAGTTTTACATGCAAAGAATGATCCTTTTAAAGGTGGTTTCTACTCAAACTGAGAAACAAATGAGCCTGATTTTGTGTCCTTAGTCAGAGAAACCCCCTGGAATACGAGTGGGACTGGAACTGATCCCAATATTATCAGGCTCCGTGTGGAAATCTCTTGTCAAAAGTAATAAAACTGGCAATGCAACTAAAATTCTACGACTTTTCCCATTTTTCAGAACTATTTGACATTTGCAAACTGTCTTTTAACAGAGGAGAAACACTGAAAATTCCACATTATTTAAGGAAGCAGAAACCCAAGCCGACCCTCCCTCCCGGGCACGCGCAGGGATACAGGAAAAGGAGAGGATTGCTGAGGAAAAGGAACTTACATTCCCAGACATTTTGTCTAGTTCACTCATGGCCTCGTGTATAGCAGCTTCTAAATGGTTATTGAGCTTTCCACTTCTAGGAGGGAAAAATTAATGCATCAGTAATCGTGAATAACAGAAAAAAACCCCTTAAAAATGAACGATAAACACAGGAACTCCTCGGGAATGTTGGAACTGTGGAGCCTCCCAGGCTGTCGGAGCACAAGCAGGAACGTCACACCTATGGATGATATTATGGAAAGCGAAGCTGGCGTTGGAATTGCTGAAGAAAAGTTAAATATCCTTCTAACTCTGAATAGGGACAATCTTGGAAAAAACAACCACCAAAACTGTCTGTCTGGCATAAAAAATTACTTAAGTATAGAAGTGACATGTAAATAAAAGCAAAGCTCACACCTTAAAAGGAGGGGAAGAGGGAGAATTATTTAATCTCTTTCGGCCTATTGAGAACTGACTTGGAATTCTCACACGGATTTAAGGAATATATTTTCCCCGCCACGGCAAATGAGCAGCAGCCTCACAGAACAAACCCAATCCCAACTTCTGCTTTGTCATCCTTTTAAGAAACGTCCAGAGGGGTTTTTTTACCCCCAAACTCAATAATTTTCCTGGTTTTGTCTATCCTGATGCTTCATATCCCAGCATTTTGCTGTCTCACGGTGTTTCTATCCTTGTGTTTTCACTAAAAGCTGAAAAGGAGGATAAACCCCACTGGCTCCTCCCAGGTCTGACCCAGAGCTCTGCACTGGTTTGGTTAAACACAGCCAGGCCCCACAAATCCTCAAACACTTCCCAGCAATGGGAAATAATGGGAATTTCTTGGGATAAACCTGTTTAAAACACCTGAATAAAAAGGGAATTTCTCTGAACAAACCTCTGTCAGAGGGAGAAGGGAGGAGAGAAGGGCAGAGCTGGTTAAAAAGCGTTATTTGGTCACAGCAACTTTGATGTAATGACTTTTTTTTGGGTAAAAATTAGAAAATTAGGAATGCCCCCAGGAAAACTCACACAAGCAGGACAACATTTCACAGGGGCTACCGGAACTAGCAGGAGAGGCACTAAAAATTCAGATATCCCAGATCCTGGATGAGTCTGTGATTCTCAGAACCAACACGAGGAACCAGAGAATTAACAAAAAAAATGGAATTATTGCATTTCCCTGGTAAAAAAGGAGGATTTACTCACTTCCTGTTCCTTTTCCTGGCTCGGCTGTAGGCCTCCAGCCCCTCTGTTAGTGTCTTCAGCTTCTCTGGCTCCACCTGAGTGAAGGTATGAACACCAAACCACATTACCCAGACCTGCAAGCAGCAAACATCGCCTTTACTGCACCGCCACGGCCCCGGCGGCCTGGAATCTCATCCCCAAAAACCAGGCCGGGACAGCAGGCTCCACCCACCCCCTCGCTCTCATATTTACGTAGGAGGATTTCAAACCACCAAAACCTTTGGAGACGAAGCTGAGGGGAATCATCTTGTTCAAGCCTCGTGTGTGACGGGGGTGGGCAGTGGTGGGGAAGGCTCAGGCTCTGTACTCACATTTTACACGGATTTTACACCCCTGGGACACCTGGAAAGCATTAAAACACTGGGACACAGGGTCCAGCTCCTACAGGTGCCCCCAACACCAAAGTGTTTCCATCACCTCCAATTTCTAGATGGAAAATTTAAGGCCAAATTCATTCTGATTCCAGAGGAAAAGCTTTATTTGTGCTCTAGGAATCCATGATTCCTCACTAAAGCTTTATTTATTTGTCCCTAAATTGGGTATTCAATTTTTTTTTTTTAAATTTAAGAACCTCCTTTAGCAACCTGCTGAAGCAGGGATGGATTTGGGCAGGGGCCAAACAGAACTGGAAATTTAAACTGTGGATATTTTAAGCAGTGGGTACCAGTTCATCCCAGCACAAACAATACAAGCAAGAAGATAATTAATTAGATCATCTCTGCAATTTTAGCATTTGCATTCTCAAAACATGAGCCCACTTAACTCAATTATTTTCATCTGGCTCAAGCAATTTCTCCTTGTGAGAACATCCAAATCAGGATTTATGTCACACCAACCTAAAGAAAAGCAGTGCCTGAATTCTTTTTTTCTTTGCTACATCTTCATTGATATTTCTGAACTCAACAATAACCTGGTCCAGCATTTGCTTTGTTAAAAGTACAGCTTTTGTGTTCTGACACAGGGAAAGAAAATTAACTCTATAAACACAGATTTATTAAGTTTGTACAACCCAAAAATGAGGTTGAAATGCAAATTCCCTCCCAACTCAGCCTTTTCGATTCCTAAATAATTTATATTCCCCACGGAACTGATGTTTGGATGTGACAAGGGGGAAGTTAATGAGTGAGCAGGTTGTCAAAATCTCTAAAAATACAAGTTTAGATCCAATTTCCCAAGTCTTGACTCAGGGCTGTGCTAATGAAATTGGGGAACAATTCCAGGAGTCACTAATGGAGCAATCTGCACGTGGGGAGGCGAGAATTCAATTTTCAGGAATTCAACTCAATTATGCCACAAATTGGAGCTTTTTTCCCCTTAAAACTGTGCTCACTTTTGATGCAAATACTTCCAATAATTCCTCTCCTCGCTGGATTTTGGAAGAACACAAATGCGCAGGGAAGTAAGAGAATCTATTGGAAACCTGGGGAGCTTTTCTAAGGAAGGGAATTATCCCTTTCCACGTGTATCTAAGGAACAACCTGCCAGGGGCTGCCAACACCTGCCACTAGACAAATGAGAAGGTGCAAGGGTAAATAAGAATATAAAGAATTAATATCATGTTCGGGTAACAAAGGACTTGTGTTTAGCAGCAACGTCTTCATTACTGGCATTTTGTGATGGTTATACATTAAAACCCACTTTTTCTAAAAGAAGTATCAAATTACTACAAAAGAGGGCATCCAAAGCAAGTCTACCAGATTAATAATTAATGACTATGAATAATAACAGCAATTAATAATAGAATCAGAAGCAACACTAAGCCAGTGCAACACTGAACCATACCCACAGATGGGGTCTGCAGCACCTGTGAGACTAGAAAAGCCCCGTTTAACCCCCAGAAGGTCCCAATAAGAACAGTGTCTGCCCCGTGAAGGTTGACCGAGAAAAGCTCAACAAAGCCTTGGACCTTCCCCTGGTTGCCCTCAAACCCTTGGTCCTGTTCAGGTGATCTGAGGTGGATAATGATCAAATTAATTGATTAATTACACATCCTCTGGTTTAGGACGTGTGGATTCAGACTTGCTCCTCTCCTTCCCAGACATTTCTGCTCCTGCTGCTGCACTTTCCTGGGGCTCCTCTGACATCCAACAGCCAAAAAACACGGGAAGGAAGGTGGAGGTTCTTCCTTTCTCCTGCTGGGGAACCACCCCCCTGGCTGCTCTCCAACACACCCATTAGTGCACTGAACACCCACGTGGACACCCAAATCAAGTGATGTCTAAGCCAAAACCAGGGAGAACACAAATCCCAACAGCAAATCGATGTCACAATGCAGGAGGGTCACATTTGTTACTCCAACACTTCACGAGATGTTTCAGGGAAGCTCCATGGAAAAAAAGGATTTCCTGAAGTGCTGCAGGTGACTCCCACCGTGGATGTGCCTGAAGGGCAGAACTCCTGAAGACCATTTGGTTTTAAAGGAATTTCTTTTTGGTCTTCCAGGTTACTTCTCTCGGTTTGGTGTGGGTTTTTTTTTTCCCTGCATCCCACCTTTCACCCCCAACTCCTGCCCTTTGGAATGGCTGTTCACTCTGTGCTTCTGGATGGAGACAATCAGACACACCTTTTTTTAAAATTTTTTTTAAATTTAAACTGATTAAATTAAAGGTCTTCTGATGCCAGAGGTGATCCATGACTTCCTGATGAGGGACTTGAAGTGGTACCTTGACATGAGCATTCCCAGGCTTCGCTTCCCTGTTTTTTGGGCTTCAGCACCCAGTGAAATGGGTACCACTGAATTTCTCTCACCCAATATTCACGGAATGCACAAAACCCCACAACAATAAAGGAGGCAGGTCTGCACAAAGCAACGACACATTCTGGTGTCCCCAAACTGGGGAGGAAACACGGAATCACCAAGGAGTGGAAATCAAAATAAATTCACCTCTTTTTACAGAAGTTCTAAACCCAAACCATTTCAATTATATCAAACACAATTAGATCACAGAGATATGGATACACAAGTTTGGAAGTTAACACATAAATCCATACTGGGAATATGAGAGTGCCATTATTAAATCCGTACTGGGAATATGTGAGAGCAGTAACTGTGTTCGTCATTCCACACGGGACATGGATATTGTACATCTGATTTTTCCAGTTTTGTTTAATCTTTAATAATTTGGAGTCTTCTCCTGTGCCTACACTTCATAAACTGACCGGAAATTTGGGGATGTGACCATCCCAAGGATTGAGCTCTGCAGCACTGTCCTGGTTTGAGCTGGGATAGAGTTACAGCAGGACAAGCTCTGGAATATTGTCACCTGCAAAGAGAGACTGAAGTTCTCCTGAATTAGGGTGTAAGAGCACCCCAGTTATTTTATAACAACTACAAAGATATAATGTTATACAAGTAGTGGGCACCAGACTTGGAAATATTTCCTGTAATAAAGTAACCAATAACTCCTTGATAACTGCATTTTCTGTATATTCCCCAACAAACATACGATTTGTCGACACACAAAAAAGGATTTCAGTAGGAAGGAGCAAATTTCCTCACTACAAAGATATGATCCAACCCTCCTTTTATGCTGGAAATGTTGAAAATGTGTGTGCATTTCCTCTGTGTCAATCAGCAAGATTTCCCGCCTGCTGATCAGATCACTTCTCCTTTTTTTGCAGCTTCAACACTTTTAGGTATTTTCACCCCAGATTTTGACACAGCCAGAAGTTTGACCGAACGCACAATGGAAGTGAAAGCCTTTTTTTGGTAACACCACTTTTCCATGCACAGATGATTCAGTGAAGCCCAAATCTAAACCTGTCTGAAGGCAACTGGCAGAAGTTTCTTACGGGAAATCATGGGGAAATTCATTCCTAAGAGCTACAGGTAAGGAAAAAACCAAACTGTGCTGCTAAAATCAGAGACACAGACTAAAATGATGACGTTTTGGTGGGCACGTGTAGAGAGAGAGATGTGCATAGATATATAAATATACCTTCCCCTCCTCAGCGTTCTGTTGACATGAATTGTGAACTTCTTCCTCCCTCACCAGTTTCCCAGGCCATGAAGTGAGTCCTTTGATCTGGCCCCAGACCAAGTCGCCCACGTTGAACGTCCTTGGCCTGTAGTGGAGGAGCTCGTGGGAGGAAGGCGAGTCGGGGTTCCTCAGGTCCTCCTCGCTGCTGATGCTTTTAGCATCCGAGGGGCTGGGCACACACCCATTAATGCTTTTGGCATTAAAATCTCCATTGTAATGGATGTAGTCTTTCACCAAGGAGCTCTCCAAGCTATTGGAGGAGCTCGGAGATTGCTCTTCCAGACCCAGGTCTTGTTTGGAAGCGCTCAGCAGGTCCCCGAAGGCCCTGCCCTGCTGCGGCCTGTTCCCGTTGATGTGTGCACAGCGTTCCACAGTGTTCTCCAGTCTGTCCTTGAAGCTCAGCATAGTTCTTTTGTAATTGTTATACCTGAAATTCTCCTCCAGCGCCTTGTCGCTCTGGCAGTTCCTCTGCGGCAGCAGGGCCTGGTGCTGCTCCCCCTGCAGCAGGGGCAGCGCGGAGGCGTTGTTGGGCCTCTCATGGCACGGGCTGCTGTGGATGTGGGAGTGCTCCAGGAACTCCTCACACTTCCACCTGTTTATCTCACCCACCGGGCTCTGCTCCCCTTCCCACTGTTTTTTGGGGGTGTTACAGCTGGCTGCCTTGTAATACTCGTAGCCCTCCCCCTCCCCGGGGTTCTTGCCGTGCTCGGCGTTCTTGAGGCCGCGCGTGCCCCGGGTGCTCCTGGCCCTGCCCTCGTGCTCGGGCACGGCGACGCCGCGGCCGTGGATGACGGCGCTGACGGCGCTGGAGAGGTTCAGGGGGTCCCCGATGGAGGCTGTGAAGGCACTCATGGCACTCAGGGCTGGGATGGGGCTCATCTGGGTGGTGCTGCTCACGGCCGTGGTGATCACCACCTGCATCCCCTTGCTGGCCGCGTCCACCACCGCCTTGTAGATGGCGTCCACCGACGGGTCCCCCGGGCCACCCACGGGCAGGGAATCCTTGGGCTGCTGCCCCAGGGGGGGCTCGGCCCGGGGCTGCAGCTCACAGGAGGGTTCTGGGAAGGGAGGGAGCATCGCGTTGGAGCTCTCGGGAACCGGCGCCATTCCCATCTGGGTGATCATCCTCTTGTTCAGGACCGCGGCGTCCTCCTGCATCCTCACCTGGGGAAGGAGAGGAGAAGATGGGAGTTGATATTCTGGATTATCGTTTCATGGAATCACAGAGGTGTTGGGGTTGGGAGGGGCCTCTGGAGATCATCCAATCCAGGGTCACCTGGAGCAGGTGACATAGGAACTTGTCCGGGTGGGTTTGGAATGTCTCCAGAGAGGGACACTCCACAACTCTTTAAACAGACAAACTTGGTCTCATTTTAATTAAACCCCGGCATGATGGCCGGGGGACTGTTCCTCACAGGACACCATTTTACTTTGATTAAATATCAGTTATGAAGCTAAATGCAGAACAAGATGGAGAAAAAACAAAAAAACCCTAAACTAGAGGAAATCAGACCCACTGGCTCTCAGACTCTGTGGATCAAACTGGACACCTTGACATGATACAGCCCCCCATGCACTGCTGAGACTTCACTATCATCCCTTCCAGTGATTTCAGGGATTTCCTTGTCTGATTGAAGCTCAGCACCTTCCTTTTCTTCTCTCAAGCCCTAAACAACTCCAGTAAGGTCAGGACTTTTGTTACAGAAACCCAGAATGGTTTGAGTTGGAAGGGACCTTAAAGCTCATCCACTCCCATCCCCTGCCATGGGCAGGGACACCTTACACTAGCCCAGGTTGCTCCAACCTGGCCTTGGACACTTCCAGGGATCCAGGGGCAGCCACAGCTTCTCTGAGTAACCTGTGCCAGGGCCTCCCCACCCTCCCAGCCAAGGATTTTTTCCTAATATCTCATCTAAATCACACAACCTTCTCCAGCTGAGCTGATCCAGTCCAAGCTCCAGCTACAGGAGTTTGCACAGGGTCACATCCAGGTGGGTTTTACGTATCTCCAGAGAAGGAGACTCCACAGTTCTGTTTTCAACTATTTCTTCCCTTCCTGGCACCTCCAGACTAAACCACCTGAGCTTTTTGAACTCCTTGTCACATCCATAGGCAGGGAAGACAACGGCAGTGAGAGCACTGTAACAAAACACTGCAAAGAACAATGGGAAAATATTCCAAAAGCCCCTTTAATTACTTACCATGACCATTATTTATATAATTGGGAAGCTGGTGAAAAAAAATACTGAGCTAAAGCTACCAAAATTCACACAAGGGAGGGAACAGGCAGGTAGAAAACTGAGATTTTGCAGTGGAACACCTACTCTGAGAAATGACACATCTCCCTTTTCCTCCTTACAGGGTAAAATCACTGCCTGGCTCTGTCTCCATATCCCATCCTCACATCCAGAATTCTGCAGCAACCACAGCAACCCTGAGTAGCAATAAATCCATATTTACCTCCAGGTTTATTTCCTACTTTTTGCTATGTCAGCGTGTTGGTTGGATTTTCAACTTGCACTGTGAAGAACAGGCTATTTAGGTGAGAGCAGGAAAGTATCATTTTTGCACAGTTTGTCCCTGTACATTCACTGTAATCCCTGTTTTCTTCAGGCTGCAGAATCCAACCCCTCTTCCATGCAGTCGCAGTGGGAATACGAGAGGACTGACACACACAGGCACCTACAATAACTCATTAAGTTTCTAATTACTGTGAAGTGGTTGCAGTAGTTATTTCTCACTGCTGAATTATCAGAATGGGCTGAATGGGAATTTGTGATCATTCCTGCACAATGGAAAAGAGTTTTGCTAAAAATTCATAGTATTGTCAGCACATAAATAGCATATTTTTTTCAATACATGCAGCATAAGTCTTTCCAAGGAAACTGGACCCAGTTCCTGCAGAGAAAGGTATGAAAATTTCCATAAAAATGTTACTGATTTGCAAAACCCACAGTGACAGAGTAAAATGTACACAGTGTATATATGTAATTTATATGGATCACATTGCCCTAATCAGCAAAGAAACCCAAACCCTGGGGGACGTAATTTTACCTCCTGAGAGCTGCACATTTGTTTGAATATTGCCCTCCTTTTGCTTCCTACCTGGAAATTCTGGAACAGACACGCCATGGGGTTTGGGTTGTTGGCTGGGCCAGGGATTTGGGGCTGGCCCTGAAAGCCCTGCACGTTCTGGTAGCCCTGGAGAAGGTGCTGCTGCTGCTGCTGCTGCTGCTGCTGCTGATTTGGAGGAAACATCTGATTGTTGTTCAGGAGCGACTGGAGATGACTCAGCTGATGGTTGTTCAGAGTAGTGTTCAGGGATGACATGTCACCTGGAACCCAAACACAGGGAAACACGAGTCACAACCATTCCCAGCCTTCAGCAGGAGTTTCCTTGACTCCAATTTTAACTGACTGCTGAAAATGCCTCAGTAAAACCACACTGCTCCCCTCCAGTCCTCCCACAGCAGGCTCCTCAAGGGAGGTGTCTCCTGCTCTTTGTTCCTCCTTTCGTGTGTCACATCCACCCGCATCTGCCTAAAGGCTCCTGACAGGACTCTGGGAACAGCCAAGTTTGGCACAAGGAGCCTCTGTGACGCTGGGGTGGGGAGAGAGAGGAGGAGGAGACACAGAGAAAAGGGAAAATTATTCAAAACCCCAACGAAACTGTTTTTTTTAATAATCAGGACATGAGCCAACTGTGAATGAGAAAAGGCCTTTTTGGCCCAGGCATGGAACACCAAACAATTATTTTTGTACCTTCTAGAGTAAAAATTGTATTAATATTTTGTATTATATGAAAATCTCAATGTGGAAAGTCTAGTTCTAGTAAAATAAATATGAAACAGTAAAGCTTAAAATATATCCATTTTTCACTTTGTTTCTTTTTTTTTTTTAATTAAAAGCTCACGTTTTCCTTACGCTTCCTTTGCACGAATCACTGGTTAGTTGTATTTTACATGGAAAATGTCAGGTAGAGTTGAGTTCACTGTAGCCATTAGTAGGTGAGTATGAGGTTATATTCAGTTAAATATTTAAGTTAAAATACTCTATCAGCTCTTGGCCACTGTTTAATTCCTCCCATTTAATTAGATACACAGACCAAACAGAGAAGCACTAACTCTATTACATGTTTTTGGTAAAAATAACCAAAAAATCATCACCTAGGATAAAAAAAAAAAAAAATCTTGTATTTAAGGGGTTTTTAATCACTTTTTTTTAGGATGTAGGTGTTGGTCCTGCACAGCTACTCCCACTAACCCTGTGCTGCCACACTCTGCACCCAGGGAGGCTCCTGAGCCGCTGCTCCTTGAGCAGCAAAACAAGTGCTCACACAATTTTCAGGTGTTTATAGCAGGTCTAGGTGGCAGAATCAATAATTTCCCAGAGCAGTGTTAAATGTTGAGGAATCCCAGCAGAATTTGCTTTGAATCTCCCACAAGAACAGTTACTCTCGACAAACAGGCTGTCACACACACACACGCACACAAAAAAAAAAGGATGGCAAAATAGAATTTTTGCTAATAGAAACTAGAATCCAAACCTCCCCCTCCCCAACCCTCTTCACTATTTATTTATTTTATATTTATTTATTTTTAAATTTCCTTTTATACCTGGGAAGAAACTGGACTTACCAAGCAGGCCCGTCCCCAGGAGAGGGTTAAGGAGCTGTGGCACCACAGAGTTACTGTTGAGTTTGGCTGGCCCAGGAGCGCTCCCAGCACTATTAGATATGTTCAGCAAGGTTTCTGCCATGGACACCACGGCTGTGCCACCCCCCAGCGCCGAGACAGACAGAGCTGCCACCGCCGAGGACGTGGTGGTGGTGGTGGTGGTGGCCTGGGAGGAGGTGGCAATGGAAACCTCCGGATGGCCGGCGGAGTTCAGGACACCCCCCACCAGCTGGGGGTTCAGGGCCATGAGCGCCGAGGGCGCAGAGCCGGCGGGCAGGAGCAGGGGGTTGGAAGCCGTGTCAGTGCCTGGAAAGCTGGGAATGGGGTTGGACAGGAGGGTCTCCACCCTGGAGCTGTCGGGCAGGGGCTCGGGGGGGGCCGGCGGCTGCGCGACCGAGGGCACGGGGGGGTTCTGCTGCTGCAGCAAATCTGAGATGGTCACATTGAAGGATGGCACGGGGAGCATGGCAGCGGCTTGGGCTTGGTTCTGGAGCAGGGCTGCCAGCAGCTGGAAGTGCACAGGCTGCAAAACCTGCCCGTCCACGTCACCAGAGAGGAAAGCTAAAGCAGCGTTTACATTCGGGTTGAGAAAACCTAAAGGGTTGAGGTTGACCTCAGACTTGCCTTCTCCCGCTGAAGGCTGCAGGATATTTAATAGGTTCTGGTTTAGGAGCTGCTGCTGATTCACGGGCAAAGAGAGAGGCAGGGAGCTGAGGAGGTTTGGGTGCAGGGCGGGTGGCAGATTGCTGTTCGCGGCGCTGTTCTGCGGGAAGGGCAGCGGTGGCTCGGGGCCGGAGAAGGGGAAGTCGGTGCCCACGGGCAGCTGGCCCTGCTGGAGGGGGGTCCCGGCTGCTGTGGTGACAATGACACCGTCCTGCAGCACAGAGGTTGTCTTGGTGATGGCAGGTTGGCTGGTGCCGGCGATGGCGATGGACGATGACGGCCCCGAACCCCCTGAAACACAAACCAATGCAACTGTTAACAGGGTTCTGCCTGTTGGAGACACATCCAAGTCATGCAACAGCCCAAACCAGCCGTGTCTGACACCCACACACGGGAAAAAACATGTCTGGAGCATCCAGTACTTTTAAAATACAGATGGATCTGCCACCAGCTACTCCAGACACCCGTTGGGAATTACTGAACTTGTATTTCCCCTGAAGTTCCTTGATGGGGATAGAACAGGATTTCATCCATCAGCACAAACCCCAAAGCAACCAGAACATAACAGAGCCAGTTGTGGACCAGTTTGGGATTAACCACCTGGGAGAAGGATCATGGATGATGCCGGGTGCAAGAGTGTGAGAACACGATCTAGTTCCATTTCTATTTAATTCATGGGCTTTTGGATTTTAAATCATTATTCAAAGCATTATTTTGGACTCCTGAATTTAAAACACATGATGTATCTAATGAGTAAAATACATTTTGATCCAGCTCTGCTGACACTCACAGGCCCCAATGATTTATACAGAAAAAAATGTGGACTGGGGTGGTCAAATCGAATCCATCACTTGTCACGAAAACAAAGAGCAACTGGGTAAACTTACTGTGAAAAAGTTACAAAGAAAGAGTAATAAAGTTCATCTGGGTATCTTTACACCCCTTCAGCAAGTAAGTACAAAATATTGTTATTTATTTCCTTAAGGGGTTTCATGACAAGTGCATTTCTTGAGGCAACACTTTGGAACAGGGAAGGAAAACCCCGGGACACACATCCCACTGGATTTCCACTCATGGCTTCACGTTGGACACCTCAGATTAGGCAGGAAGAGCAAATAAAAAGCTGCTAACTGGACAAACTGCCCAGCAATTACTGAAGCCAGCAACAAATCTAATGGTGCAGATTCATGAAAACCAACTACAAGTGGAGGCTGTCACCTCCCAGCGCACCCATCCTGCTGTCACCTGGCTCTGCAGCCTCTGGCAACGCCTCCAAAAGAAATAAAACAGGACAAAAAGGTTCTCTCAAGCCCATGTTCACACAGGAAGATGTACAGGAGCATGCCAGGCTTGTGATGGGTCACTACGCAATCACTGAGAAAGGACTTTAATTCCATGTATTCATCTATTTATTTGTTTTTAAAAAGCACGAGAAGTCCCAAAGACCAACCTACGGATTCAAGAGATGCCATTCCCAAAGTCATCCCTGCGTGGTTTTAATGGAAGAATCAGCTGTATCTCCGAAGGGATGGCAGATGGATGATGACCAGACTTAAAAATACCCAGGGACTCTTAAATGTTGGCAGGGAAACCGCTCCCTGAACCAAAACTGCACGTTTGAGGTCAGTCTCCAGGCCTAACCCAGTTTAGGATGGCCCCTCCATCCCTTCAGAGGGCTCTTCTCCCACGTGGAAATGGCTTTCCACAGAGCAAACCAGCAGGAATAGTCTGATCACTGGATTTTTCAAGGCTTGAGTTCATCCCAGGCAGTATTTTTTTGGAAACTCTTCCCTCCTGCTCCAGGGGACGGACACACACCCAGAGCTTTTCCCTCAGCAGCTACCAAACGCTTCCCTCACGAGCAGAAATCCCACTGGAAGCGTCTGAGCAGCACATGGAGAGGTTTTAAAATCAGGAATGAGGGAACTATTCCATACAGAGAGTTCTCAGGAATATAAAACCCGGTTTTGGTGTTTTCCACCGGACCTCACCTCTGTTTATAATTTATTTGTGATCCTGTTTTCCATTCAGGTAAAGGAGCACATGGAAAAGTGTTTGCTGGGAAGCAAATCTCAAGAGTTAGAAAATTGTTGCTGATTTTTTGGCAAACGGGGCTCTGTTTTCTGACCCATCACCCCCCACCTCCGGAGACTCCACCTGAGTGTCTCCAACACCTGCCTTTTCTCCAGGTTAATTAAGTAACTAATTAATTGCTACTGAGAGGGAAAAAAAAAAATCCTGATGGATCCTGAGTAGGAGGAAGAAAATGTGCCCTTATTTCAGTCCAGGCTGGAGAAGTTCGGGAGTGGAAGAGGTGATGAGCAGCCAGACTTCAGCAGGAAATAAAACACAGACAAATATCCCCCCGAGGGATATTTGATAGGAAGGCACAGTAGGGATTGGGGGAGAAAAGTCCTGAACTGGGCAGCGGCAAATACAATATTTACAGCTACATTCTGGGACAGCTTCATCCTCAGCAACAGACTGAACTGCCAAAATATGAGTTCTGGATCTCTTCCCAAGTACGACCTCCAACGAGTCAACGTTCCAGATGAAAATGTGCATGCACAGCCATTCCCACAGGAATACTGCGCTGCCAGAGCTTCTCCATGTCTGGTCCCAGGCCAGAAGATAAACTCAGTTGCATTTTCCCCCTTATAAAAGATGTACAGTGTCCATGATGTGACGGACAGTCCTTCCCTCCGGGATCCCACGAGAGCCCTCGGAGCCGTCCTTCCCCAGTTCCACACGACCTCTTTGAGATCCTAGCTTTTTGAGGCACAAGGAGAAGGGAGGGATGCCCAGGATCAGCAGGTGGACAATGGACTTGATGATCCTAAAGGTCTTTTCCAACCCTAACAACTCCCTGACTCTGAGATATATAGAGCTCTCTGAAAGAAGGAACAGCAAATCACGCAAATGACTCTGGATGTGCTTCGGCTCTGAACTTTATCCAGAGGGATTTCCAGACCCACATGTGGTAATTACTGGAATTTTGCAAGAGGGTAGGATGATGGTGGGAATCAGACAGTGGATGTCAGGCACAAGTGACCCCAACACACAGGAGCTGCAGTGCCCTACGGAGAACAGGAGCCTGTGACCACCTGCCTTTCCCTCAGGGCTGGACAAGGACAACAGCTGGAAGAAAAGGAAGAGTCTGGACACGGCAGCAACTCACACGAAACTCCAACACACCCAAACCCCCACCCTGAAGCGGTTCATTATCCCCATATCCAGGCTGCCAGGGGACAATTAGCAGGGTTTTGATGAGAAACACAGGCAGGAGGTGAACACCGAAAGGAAATCACCACTTGGATTCCATGTCCCACAAAACCATGGCATTGTGTGAGCCCTGGAAAGCGCCGGCACTGCATGTGTGAGCTCAGAAAACAATGGTCCTTAATGACCAGAGGGTCTCAGGGATAAATTGGAATAAAAAAAGGACGGAACAGTGAGACCAAAAGCCATAAAAGCCCAGGACAGAGCCTGGCTCGCAGCTCCTGCAGACACAGAGCTCTGCCAAAGGTGCTTCTGCCAGCTGTTGGGAAAAATAAGGAAAGGAGAAATATCCAGAATGCAGAAAAAGCAGCTCTGTTGTTCTCTAAGAGGGCCAAAGAAAAGAAATGGAAATTGAATAAGATCTACATTTTTAACATCATTACTTATTTTATTTAAGAGCATTTTTTGTGGTGTTTTTCCTTTCACAGCAGTTTTTCTTTTCCTGTGTGCATTTTATCTGTGTTCATTTCTTTAAAGTATTCCTTGACAGGTTTTCTTCAGCAGGGACAATGAAATAAGGGGTGTTATGTGTTCCAGAAGGTTCACTCTCCTCCTTCCCTTAAAATAAAGGAATCAGAGTGGAAGATATTTGTCATTAACCTCTCAGCACTGTCCTTCCATGAAAAGGCAGGAACACACACGTGCTGTTGGAATGGTGGGATACAGTCCATAGCTTGCCTTGGTTTGGGTCCTGTATGTATTGGAGTCATGGAAGGTGTCCCTTCCCATGGCAGGGGGTGGAACAGGATGGTCTTTAAAGTCCTTTCCAACCCAAACCATTCCATGATTCCCTGATTATAACTACATACATATTGTCCTAAAAGACTGCAGTTAAAGCATACCAATGAGAAAACAAGAATATTATACAATTGATTTCTCTGTGAGAAACCCTCCATTATGTATTTTGGTATTTCAGTAGGCAAGAAGACATTGCTGGAATTTATGGAATAAAAATAATCCCTAAAATAGGTGTGGGAAGGACTTAGACAAGTGCAGAACTTGCTCATTAGCCATCAACACCCGAAATGTTTTTAGGGTTGAGGAGAAAGAAATGTTATGGATTCCACTTTCTCACTTCTCACTTTTCATGGAGTCTTGGAATGGTCTGGGTTGGGAGGGACCTTAAGGATCATCCCGTTCCATGGGCAGGGGCACCTCCCACTTTCCTAGATTGCTCCGAGCCCTATCCAACCTGGCCTTGGACACTTCCAGGGATCCAGGGGCAGCCACAGCTTCTCTGGGCAACCTGTGCCAGGGCCTCCCCACCTTCACAGCCAGGAATTCCTTCCCGATATCCCATCTATCCCTGCCCTCTGGCTGTTTAAATCCACTCCCTGTGTCCTGTCTCTCCATCCCTCCTGAACAGTCTCTCTACACACCCAATAAAACCACAGCTACCTTTGTTTTACATTGGGGCATTTTCTTTGCTGCTTGTTAAATTCCCAGCATTCCAAGATTGGGAAACCCTCGTCAAAGCTCACATTTAACTCCTCGGTCCCACAACTTGCTCAACCCTGCACCACTCCCACCCTCTCCCGAGGTCAAACTCCACGGCTGACACACAAGAAATCTGCACAGTCCTTCCCAAAAGATCCATGTGAGTGGGGGGAGATTCCCTGCAGGCCTGACCCCGAGATCAGGGAAGCACAAAAGATCACTCAGCCGTCACAGTCACACCACAGCTCCCGTGGGTTGTGACACCTCCACCCACCAGGGTCACCCCTCCGTGCTCCAGGGCTCCAGGAGCTCCAACACCACGGGGAACAGGAATTAATAACAATGTAAGGGACACAAACACAGAGTCTGCGACAGTGTGATGTTGTTAAATTAGTGATTTCCAGGGCCTTCCCTTTCCCAGGGTAATCACTGATGGAAAATACACCTCACAGGCACCAAAAATCTGAGACATATTCTTGCTTTAGCTGTTCCACCCCTTCCCTATGCACTCGGAACCAGGAGGAATACATTTTAACCATTATATTCTCCCTTTTCTCTTTGGAATGGAAAACATTTCAGATGTTTATCTGGCATCCCCTTTATTACAGGGGCTAATTCCAATTCCAATTCCCAAGGAGCCATAATTCAGCATTTGAGCACCAAGTGCTGTCAGTCCTTGTCTTTATCGAGATCCTGCACAGGAAAATCGCAAGAAATGGACCCATAAATAAAAACATCCTCCAGCAGGACCAGTTAAAAACCTGAAATTCCCTCCTGTGCAACTCCCTATCCTTGTGGAATGTGCTCTGCTGTGAAATATTCACCTCCCTGCCCATGATATCCCAGGGTGTCGCTGCACCGACAGGATTTTTTACACTTACAACAGGACAACTGGAATGTTGGCCCTGAAATTTTAGTGGGGAGGGCAAAAAGCCCCAGACTGATTTTAGGACAACAGAAATCCTAAAGGATTTCAAAATTAGGAATCCAAAAATTAGGCTTTGTAAAATATACTTAACACCTGACTGATTGTCACCCTTGGCTCTTCTCCTTCCCCGTCTCTGAATTCTGAATTTTACCTTCACTGCTGCTTTTAACCTGATTTTGGGGAAACTGTTGTGCTGTGCTCAGCTGCAGCTGTGAAACACTTCATTGCAAATCTGGGAAACTAAAAATTCCATAAAAAGCATAATTTCCTTCAGTAATCCCCACTCCTCCCCCTGGAAGGGGTTGCATTTGCCCACTGGTTCCACTTAAGAATGTTTTGGGATGGTGAGAGCTAAATACATACAGGAAATCCCAGGTAATTTATTCAGTTCTTCTCCACTTAATAAGGCTCATCGTTCTGCATTATTTTATTGTTTATTTTTCACAAATCCTTTATCACTGTAAATTCCTAGAGAATTGTATGGCAGCTAAAACACCAACCAGGGAAGGGTCTGGTTAAATCAAAGACTGCGAGTTACCGGGAAATTCAAATTTTGAGAGATAAAACGACACAAGAAAACCACAATCTGTGTCTAAATAAGCAGAGAACATTTTCCCTTTTCTTTACAGTTCTCATTTGAATAGAAAAATGATCCCTCTTCTCTCCCCAAAAATAATAACAGAGGAAGATAAGGTGCAGATTCAAATACCAGCGATCCCTTGTCGTGGCTCCCAAGCAGGGAAAAGTCCCTCTGGAAGTTTCTATAACCCCAAAATCAGCAGGACATTTCAACTGGCTCTGTGATTAGAAGAGGAGCTGCTTGGCATCCTGTCCAGGGGTTATTTCCAGTTTAATAGGGAATTTTTCTCAGACACAAGTCCCACAAAGGTGCCAGATGCTCTTCTGAACTCTGGAGTCAGGAAGTTCTACTGATTTTGTAACTCCAGGAGATCTGAAGTAATTTTGGGAAGCAAATCCATAGACTCACATATTCAAACACACCACTTAACGTGACATATTTGAAAATATTCCATCTTTGATGCACAGGAAAGACCGTTTTCAGGGAAGCAAGGGCCTATGTTAAGTTGATTTTCCACTTAATCCACCAGTACATTTAAGCTTTAGTTCATCCAACACTTTATAATTTATGGATGTGACCTATGGATGTCCCTTTCCACAGAGAACTGGGAGAACAAGAGGAGCGCTGGGAGCTGTTGTGTCCCCTCAGGATGTGAAGGATCAAAGCCCAAAGGTTGGTCTGGTCAGAAATCAGATTTCCTCTGCGCCACAACTGGATTCTCAGCAGGTTCTGATCCTGCAGGACCATCCCACTGCGACCAGCTCTTCCCAACGTTCCCTGGGTTGGGAAAGGCTCTGCTCCTACACTCAGTGTGTCCTCTGCTGCAGTATTCCAATGTTCAGCATTCCCACAAAAAGGAAAGCGCTCGGTTTGGAGGCTGAAAGCAGCAGCTTCAGGCACTGACGTCCACAAGGTAAAACCAGTTCAGTTTTCCAACAGTGCCCAAGAAACACTTGCAGGAAGAGATGCCATTCCTTGGCTGCTTCTTTGAAAGAGCAGATTCCAGGGAATTCCCGAGGGCTGGAATAGCTCCCACCCAGCCCAGCTCCCTGGCACCAGCCCTGCTGAGCAGCTGGCGGTTGGATGAGCCCGACTCCAGGATCTCCTGCAAACCAGATCCACAGGCACCCTCGGGAATTCTGCTGCCTCCCCTGGAAATTCCTGGCATTCCTGTACCTTCCACGAGCAGTGACCACTGCCCAGAACAGCACATCCCAACCCCGGGTTTCTCAGCTGTCCACACAGCCAGGAGCATCCCCAGTTCCACTGAGTTATTCCCATTTTTTATGTTGCCAGGAATTCACTCGGCTTCTCTTTTTATTTATTTTTAACGTGTTTTGTGGAGTTTGTTTTGGTTTTTGTCTGGTTTTTACCACAGCTGAGCTGACCCTTTGCATTGAGTGTATTAAATCATCCAAGTCTCCTAAACCACTTCTTGTTTTCCAAGGCCATGCTCCATTCCCAATTATCCCGGCTGCATTAAAATAAACTCCTCTGGAGAGGGACAGAAGCTCCTCCCTGTTTAATTATATTTTACTGTTTCTATTCTGCACATTTCACCAGTTGCAGGGAAAAGGATAAAATCTTTATTTGCCAAATCTGCCCTAACAAACTTCTCATGTTTCTGATGTTCTGATCTTTGAGACAACTTATCATCTTTATTTCTATTTGCTGTGGTTATTGTGGTTCCCTTAACTTCCCTATCAGCGAGAAAAACCTAAATAAACCGACCTGCAATAAAATCCAGTGACACAGCCCCATCCTACAAAAAAAAGCAAATAAAAAATCCCACCACACTCTCACTGAAAATTACCTGGGAACTGCAGATATTATCTCTGGAAGGAGAAAACAAGAGCCAGAATAACAAAGCTTGGTTCATGTGGTTAAAGTCTAATTAAAAGCTCAGCTAATTGTGGGGATTCACAGTATTTTTTCTCCCAGGAACTATTTTCGGGCAGGAGCTGTTCTGGGTTTTGGCACAGACACAGATTTAGCAATTAAAAGACTTCAAAACAAAAGAGGGGGGAAAAAAAAAAAGCCACAAGCTGAAATAAGAACAGGAGTTTCCTGAGAACATCTTACGCAGCTCCGGAAAACTCACTTTACACGGGCTTTCGCCAGCTCCAGCACCAAAACTAACACCCAGGACAGGATAATTCCCAATACCCCTCTTCCCAGCTTCATCCCAGAGCTGAGTGCTGACTGGAGACTCACTTTTACTTTTAAAAGCTGTTATTAACACAAAATACTCGGCGTTTCCCGTGTTGTTCATGGAAAGGACATGAAAACACAACAGAATGCCCCCATCTGGAATTCCACAGCCTGGGGATGAGATGTGAATCCCACACCTGAGCCCTGTGGGGACTCAGGCAGGAGGCTGGGGGAAGGTTTGTGTGTAATTTTAGGGACTAACATAAAGATAACACAGCCCGAAGCTCCACCTTAGAGAAGAAAAGAGGTGTCTTCATCACGAATATTCAATAAAACAATTAAATGCAGGTCGTGTGTGTTTTTTAGGCACGAAAACTAAAGAAACAACCTCTTTGGCAGCGAGGAGTGAAACACATTCCCAACTTCCCAGACTCTGCCTACACGGAACTACTACTTATCACTGAGATAACGTCACTGAAGGCTTTATAATTATACTGCTGTGATTCCATCAGCCATTCCCAGGGGATTGGGAATTCCACAGCAGAGCAGAAGCCCCCAGGTGGGGTTTTAACCTTTCCTCGTGGGGTTTGGCTCGGATTTGTTCGGGTGTGTTTGTCCCACCCAGCTTTCCTCGGGATCCCCGGGAATACAGGCGCAGGCTCGGCGGGACAGGGAAGAGAACTTCTGGTGCAAAGCCAGACCTTTGCTCTGTGCAGAAGGGAGGACAAAGTCTCCAGAGGGAAAATGCCTCAGGAAATCTCCTCGGTGTCAGCATGACAAGGCAAAAGAGCCACACGAGGACTGAGAGCTGCTTGATTACTACACAAACCATCCCCACAGCACGGGGCAAAACAAGCCTTTTTATCCCAGGAATGGAGAGGAACCCTCAGAATTCATCAGAAACCATGAGCAACAAAATATTAGACAATTATTTTCCTATAATTCAGTTTTTTATAGGAATCCGATTCCGCATTTCAAAAGAGGAAGCTCAGGGAATTCAGATCAGGTTCTTGGGTTACTGAGAGATCGATCGCACTTAAGGTCCCTTTGGTGCACCCTGGGTTTTCACTCACACAGGTACCACCTTTCAATACTTTGCTCAAATAGAAACAGTCCAATTAAATTCACATTTTTGAGCTGTTTCCATTCTACCTTTAAACATCCCGGAGACAGGAACAGCAGCAAACCCGTTTCCTCACCAGTGAACAAACCAGGAAATCTCTCTCTCTGCTCCTCCAACTGAATATACAGTTTATCCAACCATTTCATTATCACCTTAGTAAAATTATCACGATCAAGGCAAACCCAGATTCAGCATTTCCTTGTGCTGGCCCTGGAAAGGGTTGTTTTGTAAATTCTGGGACTCCTTTTGTCTCTGATAACATCAACTCTTTAACGGGAGCAGTGAAGAGCATGTGTTATCACCCGGGTACTCCAACCTGGGGCTGGAGTAGGAGGGCATCCTGGAAGAAACCAACCAGTTTATTTGGGGAAGTGACAAAAGAGGTGTGGGAATGTTCAGAAGTGCATGGATTTTATTTATGCAGTGCGTGTGGAAGTTCACAGAAGCAGGAGTTGGCACAGGAAGGATGATTCTGTCCAGGACAAGGGAGATATGTTTTAGTTTACCACTGATTTGGATTAGAACCCCGGAAGGGTTTGGGTTGGAAGGGACCTTGGAGCTCAGGGACCTTGGGCAGGGACACCTTCCACTAGCCCAGGACACTCCAAGTCCCATCCAACCCTGGCCTTGGACACTTCCAGGGATCCAGGGGCAGCCACAGCTTCTCTGGGCAACCTGTGCCAGGGCCTCCTCACCCTCCCAGCCAGGAATTCCTTCCCAATATCCCATCTCTCCCTGCCCTCTGGCAGTGGGAAGCCATTCCCTGTGTCCTGCCACGACAGTTCCTGATGAAGATTCCCTCTGTGGCTTCCCTGTAGCCCCTGCAGACACTGGAAAGCCGCTGTGAGTCTTCTCTCCTCTTATGTCAGCACCTGGGTGTGAGCACCAACTGCTCACATGGGTAAACGCGAGTTTAAAAAACAGACACGTGGAAGGGACCCGTTTAAAACCAGCCATCCCGTATCTCCAAGAGGTCAAGCACAGGGGAATCCCCCCAGGAGGCCACGTACCTGCTTCAGGGCTGGTCTGGTTACAGCTGCTGCCGATGCTGTTCGGGATCACCGGAGCGGAGGGTGCCTGGATTCGCGCCTGAGGTGGGTTCTGGTGCAAGGAGTTTCCTAAAGCCATTCCCGACTGAGGGAGCATCCCACAGCTCCCGCCGGCCTGCATCTGGCTGATGAGCCCTGCCAGGTGGTTGGTGCTGCCCGGGCTGGCCCCGTGCCCAAAGCCACTGTTGGGGCCGTGGCAGTGCAGCCCGTCCCCTCGCAGGGGCAGCCCCGGGGCCAGCGGGGTCTGGAGGCCGCCCGAGCTCAGGGCAGGCTCTGGGAAATGCATCTGGTTCCCAGAGCAGGGCAGGGCAGAGCCGGAGCTCCCACAGCCCGTGGAACTATTGCTGCTCACGTGGGAGCTCTGGCAGCTCATGGACTGCAGGAGCTGCGACATGGAGCTGATGGGGAAGGAGCTTTGACTCTGCTTTCTGATCAAATCGGATCCAGCTTTGGAAGCCCCAGAACTGTCCAACTGGGACTGTCTCAGCAGGCTCAGCACCGTGGTGGGGGGCTGCTTTCTTTTCCTCAGAGGATCCTTTTGCTGAGACATCAGTTTGTCTCTCAGTGCTGCTCGGCCGCTCTGCCCTTCCGTGGTGGGGAGGAGCACGTTGGCAGCAGGAGGGAACATGGAATTTAAAGTGCTGTGTCCTTCGGAGTTGCCGCCGCCGGCAACAGGTCCAGAGTTGCTACTGCTGCTGTTGTTGGTACCAGCGAGTTTGTTTTGATTTGCTAGCTGTGCTTTGGCTGCTGCTGACAGTAAACTGCTGGCTGGGAAAGAGGCAGCGTTGTGCTGGTTCAAGATCTGGTTTAAAGGCATTCCCAGCAAACCAGGCTGACTCTTCAGGGAACCGCTTCCAGCCGATGCAGCGGGAAAAACTGCATTGTTGGGAGGATTCAGTACGTTACTCATTCCAGCAATTAATGGGTTGGGGATGTCCTTGTACTGGCCGAGTCCATCGTGCTTGGTGGAAGGGCTGGATGGCATCGACGGCCTCGGCGAGCCTATGGTCGACCTCGGGGACCTGGGAGGGACCTTGATGCCGCTACAGGCCGACTGCGGCCCGACCGGGGGCAGCAGGAAGTTCCCGTGATCCGACGACGTGGAGGAAGAGCGCGACCTTTGGGGAGAGGCCTCGATCCTCCCCATCCCGGAGCCCATCATGTGGACCGGGGAGGTGACGGGCGACGGGGACAGGGAGGTGGAGGCGGAGTGCTGGACCCTCTGGCCGTGGGGGGCGTGGTTGGCGTGGGCGGGTTTGACGGTGGGCAGGGGCAGGTTGCTGGGCAGGGGCACGACGGCGGGGGGCATGCTTACATTCATCACGGGTACCTGAGAGTGGGCGCTCGCGTGGAACGGGGACGGGGGCACGATCACGGGGTTCTGGCTCGCCGGCTTGCTGGGAATGGGGTCCAGGATGCC
>VZRE01000337.1:0-58387 GCA_013396775.1 Cephalopterus ornatus | reverse complement strand
AAAAGCTACACAGGGGCTTTTTCATGACGGGGCTTTTCGTGGTCAGGGTGGGGGACAGAGGTATGTTAGTCCTGCCAGCCATGGCACAGGATGACTGTATGGGGGAGCCGTGCAGCATCACCGACGGCGGCGACAGCGGCGTCCTGCTCATGTGGATGGGGCTGGAGTTGGGCGCTCCGTGGAAACCGGGATTGTTCCTGGTGAAAACGTCGGGGCTCCCCAGCGGGTCAGTCCTGGGAGAGATGGAGCCGTCGCCGTAGATCTGCGATCCCGAGGAAGCCGGGCTGGGCATCCCGCCGTGGCTGCCCCGGTACGGAGACTTCTGTCCCAGCTCACTGCTCCCCAACCTCTGCCTGGGATACACAGGATGGAGCTCTGGCTGCTGGCTCCCGGCCATCTCTTGCACGTACAGCCTCCCCATGGCATTGGATGCCCCAATCATCAGCTTGAAAGGAGTCTTACATTCCGGCATCACGGAATTTGTAATTCCTTCATGCGGTTTATTCCTCGCGGATCTTGGAGTCGCCGCTCGAGTGGGAACTACTGGAGTTGCACCTGGTGTTAAAAACACACAACAGTCACTGTTTGGAAATGTGGTATCACAGGTTTCAGTGCAGAACTACAGTTTGTGTGAAAATATTCCTGAAAGCAAGGAAGCCTTTGGCTAAACTTTGGCTTCCACAGGAATGAAACCTCAGTCACCGAGGAGCTGCTGGAACGGCTCCTTTTGCCCTGTACAGACCTTAATTTAATATCCCATAGAAATACGGACAACTGGAAAGGTTTCTCCTGCCCTTCTGTCTTTTCTAACCATCACCTCCAGCATCCCACTCCTGGATCTCCAGCACCAGCCCTCTGGCAGGAGCAGGGAGTCGCTGTTGAAGGGAAAAGGAGCCTCTGGCACCATCTATTGAGGACAGGAGGAACAAAGCCCAGCCAGGACTGAGACTCGTTTCCCAGGTCCTGTCCCAAACGCTGTCCCTGATGAGGGATTCTGGATGCTTTAGATGTTTGTTTTCAGGATAAAAGCCTTGGGGATATTTGAACGTGTTGACACATGAACCCCTCTACAGCGGAAAAATTCCCACTTTGGAGCCCAGACCTTCCTACAAGGACAAGGCCACTTCCCATCTTTATTTTAAAAGATTTTTTTTCCCTCCCTATGTTTTACTTTCTGAATATCATCACAAGAAGCTCCAAAGTCTGGGGGACTTTCTGCCAGTTGTGCTGCTCTGGGAATTTGCAATTCGGCTCGGAAGTGCTTGGCACGGAGCCCCTCAATGTGCAAACTCCAGTTGGGAGCTGAGAATTTCATGTGCAAAGGAACTCAGAGGTGCCTCGAAATTCTTCTGCCCACAAGAATCCCATTCCCACCTCTCCCTCAGCACGGGCAGACTGACATTCCTGCCACATCACCACAGACACAAACATTTTACCTGTCCCTAAATACAACCAAAGTCTCAATTTAGGGGACAAAACTCAAGGCTGAACTGCAAAATAAAACGAGTACAAGAGGCCTCACCTTGAACTAAGCAAATGGTCACATGTAAGGGTGTGAAAATGAAAGGATATTTTGCTTATGAAGGCCATTTATTGGGAAATTTTCTTCTTTGCTTAGGGCACAAAATTCTGACCAACAGAGAAGGCAAAAGCACATGAATGGCACTCATGTCTTGAATATTTTTACCTGGTTTAACCTCCTTCATTCTGCTAAGTTTTTGAAATCAAGAATATAATTTAAGTGCTACTCATCAAAAAAATTCAGGAGGAAAAATGTGTAGCACCTTGGGAAACTGCACTGTGAGTTAAAAATGAAATGACGTTGAAAAAAAAATTTAAGCAGAGGTTTAAAATCCTACATTTCAATGTGAAAATCAGTCCTATGAACGGCGTGGGTTGAACTTCACACTGATCAGCACCATCCTGCCATCTTTGATCCCTCGCTGTCTGGGTCTTATTTCTCAATAATTTACAGCTAAAAGATTTTTTTTTTCCTAGGTGAACGACCTCACAATTATCAGGATCCGTTCTTACCCCTTTTCTGTCACCCCAGATCTCAGCGATCCCCCCAGTTTTACAACGTGGTTTGACCTTCTCTTGTTTTGGTAACACCTGTCAACTCCAGCCACCAACAAATTACCTCTTTCCTCTTCTTTTTTTTTTTTTTTTTTTTTTTTTGACATGGATAATTAAAATGCTAATCCAGGTTGGTGCCTGAAAATAATCCTTGAGAAATTACAGTGGAGGTCTCCTCTGCTGTATGTTCTCCTTTACAACACAATTTCCCATTTAGCCACGTCCTAATCCTTTCATAATCACTTTATTCTGCTCCTCTAATTTCCCATGTGACAGAATATCAGACATATTGCCACAGTTCCAAAAGATGAGAGTTAGTGTATTTTCTTTGTTCTAGAACAATCTGATATCTTTTCCAAGAAAATCATGCTCTTAGGCTGGGAATGACCTGATTTAGGCTCTTTTCCTATCTCCCTACTTCTCTGATCACTCCATTTATTCCTTAAATCTGTTTATTTTTGCCCTCACAGACACATCAGACTTCTGGGGGTGGTTTTGCATAGTAATTACACATATAAAATTAAGATTACTAAGTGATTCTGCGGGATTTAAGTTTTACTCACTTGTTCCACCCCCAGGACTGGTGAGAACCAGGGAAGGATGAGGTGCTTCCATGCTTTTGTGCAGCGTAGCCACAGCAATGATCTTCCTCTTGTGGATGCATAGTTTGGTGACATCTTCATCTGCTTTGACATCTTCAGCAGTTCTCTGCTTCACGGCAGCTCCAGGATCGAAATTAAACACCTGGGAGTGAAAATTCCAGTGTTTAAACAATGATCGTGGGCAGAAAACTCACCAAACACACCTAAATTTTACACAGAATATACAGGAATTTTCCTCTGTTCCTTAGAGCTTGTTGACTGCTCCTATATTGCCCACGAGATGCCTTGACAGGAAGTCTGGAAATGAGAAATACGTTTATAATAACTGAGCCAGATCCTTTCCAAGAGGGGAGAAGGCAGAGGGGAGATTAACTTTCGGATTTTAGGGTGTAACTTTGGGGTGTACACTACACATAGGACGTGAACAGAGGTCAAGCCATGGCACAGCACATCAGCTGGCATCATAAATATTCCAGTAAAGACCCAAAACGCTGCTTTGCTTTACCTTGGGAAGAACAAGAGGACATTCTAGGCCACACTTGCACGTTCCATCAGTCAGCAAGTAAGTCTTCACCTGCTCCAAGCAGGATAATAAAGACCCACTGGGACTGTAAAGGAACAGAAATGATGAATAAAAAGCTATTTGATAGGTCATGACTTGCACCTGCCAGTCTAAAAACTCACAAGGAGAGCTGATATTTACTATTTTTTTCATATTATTTCTTGCTTTTTGTCAAGAATTGTTATTAAAAAACACCAAAACACCCCCTCCCCCCGCCCAATCAAACATATTTTAAAGGAAATAAAACTGCTGCATCCAGGCCTCTTAGTTGCATAAAGTTTGGTTTCATCCAGCTAAGACTTGGACCCTCTCAGTGGAAGTGAGGAATATCCCACCCAGGAGCCAGGCCAGTGAGCTCCTGATAAACTGCACTTGGGACTTCTCCTGCTCCCACCAGAAAAATCACCCCCTCCACATCTCAAAAATAGGACTCTGGGAACTCTGCTACTGCAAAATCACTAATTCATAAGGTGAGAAAGAAAAGATGCTGGTGTCACCAGCCTGTAACTCCCAGATTGCTCCTTACACCGAGTCTGCTGAACTGTTTGTCAGCGAAAAGATCCAGGGAATTACAAGGTTAAAACACTGGTTTTTTTAATGGCAGCCGTAAATAGCCCCGTTTCTAACAAAAACAACCGAAGTGGGATAGTTTGGATCAGGAAAAGCACTCGAGAGTCAAAATTCCAAACAAACTGTGGCGAACTTTGGCGCCTAAAACCCGCCGTGGAAACGTCTCCTCCTGCACAAGGACCAAAGTCACATCTAAAGCAACATCTGCAAGTGACATTTCCAACTCTGCTGACAGTTTAAATCAGGGATTTATTTGCCAGACTTGCCCTGGAATAGTTATTTTTGGGAGAAGTGCTCAGGCTGAATCTGTGTAACAGTGACAGTTTTGAGGGTGAGGAAGATAAAAGAGCAAACTAAAAATAGGCCTGAAGTGACAGGTCAGGAAGTCAAACCTTCCCTGTCTGCAATCCTTGGGGAGGAGGGGGAAACCACTCCTGATTTCAATTTATTTTAATTTCAGCTCTAGACTGGTTAAACCACGATCCCTTTGGACTCTGCCAACCTGTCCTGACTAGGCTCAGCTCCACACTTGAAGGTGGAACAGCTTCCCATGGGATTTGCTCTGGACCATCCCCATCTCTGCACCCGCAATCTCCACAGACACTTTCTGTGATGCTTAAAAATTCATGTCAAATATGCTCTGGAGTCAGGATGCCCTTTCAGTTGCACTGGTTAAATGAAAAAAGGCTCCTTTTTCTGGAATATTTCTGGAATAAAGCAATCTTAAATAACATTTTGGTGCAGTTTGCCTGGACACACGTGACCAGTTCAGGATCAAGGAGATACTGGAGCCTGGAAAAAAACCCCACACTGTGCTGATGATCAGAGGGTGTGAAGGAAGGTCAGTCCAGTGGATCTGTGGGATGTGGGATCCACCTTCCCTCCAGATAACAGGGTTATCTGTCCACAAGAAACCACCAGATTCTAAAAAGGCCCATTTTTTCCCTGTTTTTGGGCAGACCAAAGTCTCTTTTGTGTGCACAGATGTCCTCACACTTCTAATTGCAAAGGATAATCCACAGCTTCCTTTGTAAGAATCCATGGAATCACAGACTGGTTTGGGTTGGAAGGGACCTTAAGATTCCCTCATTCCACCCCCTGCCATGGGCAGGGACACCTTCCACCATCCCAGGTTGCTCCAAGCCCCATCCAACCTGGCCTTGGACATTTCCAGGGATGGTTTAGGCCCCACTTTAAGGCAGCAGCACAGTTTTACCAAGCAAAGCCCTGAGAATCAACTCAGTGCTTTTACCAGGTAATAAAAACTAGTTAATTAATGGATTTAATCTTGATTTAATCCGAAGCAAGTGCTGCCAGCTGCCAGCAAAGCCTGTGTGCTTTACAGGGGAGCACAAACACAGAGTCTTTATTCAGCTGGGATCATCTATCCTGGTTAAATCATGTCAGATCTTAATGCATCCACTAATTTTCCCTAGGATAGCTGTGGAGTCAATATTGTTTGACCTTTCCTTGTCTCCATAAATGCTGTGCACACTTTGGGGCAGAGCAGGATTCAGTCCTTGGAGATCCAGCTGCCCTGCTTGAGCCCTGTGGATGCTCCATGTCAAGCAGGAGATGGGACTATTTGACTTCCACCCTTTAACCACTGAATTAAAGAATAAAAAAACACATGGGAAGAGAGCAGAGATAACACAATCACCCCCAAAGCTGTGGGAAACCAAGTTCAAAAGCAGGTGGGATCACGAGGTACATAAAAATACCAAAGCATTTTATGTCCTGGTGTCTGGATATAAAGATTATTGGGGAAAAAACCCCCAAACCCAAACAACCCAGAACTTTTCCCTTTTCATTGATTTTTAACTCAGGCAGAGGCCCAGTAGATTAGAGCTGTAATGAGAAGTGCAAGGGAAGGCGATTTCTCTCTTGACATGGGTATCACTGACATGGATTTGGTTTGATTCTGCTAATTGGGAACATCAACAAGAAATCCCGGAATGCATCTGATCTTTTATGGTAGTTTAGTGTAAAATTGGAGCAGGCTTTGACTCATTAGAGAGTTTTGTCTTGGTAATACATAAAATGTTGTGAAGGACTGGTTATTTTAATGACAGAATAGTGGCATGAGATTAAGCAAATAACAGACTGACAGTCATGCGGACCTGTGTGATGCAAACCTGCTGTACCCACATTTTGTTAAAGCCGACTTTGATAATTTTTTCCCAATAACATTTAATTTACAGTCTGTTTGTCTGAACACATTTATTTAATACCAATTTCACTGCATTTCTTCGTGACCGTTCCGGGGCGAAGCAAAAAAAATATCCAATAAGCTACGAAAATAAACAAATAAAGTACCTAAAACTTCAGATTTAGGCTTATGTTCCTGTTTCTTTTCCTACAGGAGAGATGTGAGGAATCTATGGGAGTAAATCTCGCCGGAGAACAGCAGTGATACTGAACAGAGAATGTTCATAGGTATAAAAAACATCCCCCTGATGTTTTCTGGAGCTGCTGAGTAGCCACAAAAGTTCTACAGGTATTAAGTAGTCACATAACTTAAATTCCCTTTCAAAAGAATCCTGGAATAGTTTGGGTTGGAAGGAACCTAAAGATCACCCGGTCCCCCACCTTGCCACAGGCAGGGACATCTTCCACCATCCCAGGTTGCTCCAACCTGGCCTTGGACACTTCCAGGGATCCAGGGGCAGCCACAGCTTCTCTGGGCAACCTGTGCCAGGGCCTCCCCACTCTCCCAGCCAGGAATTCCTTCCCAATATCCCATCTAACCCTGCCCTCCTTCAGCTTCAAAAATCCACTCGGCAAACAACAAGCCCGCAAAGTTTTTGAGCCCGAGAAAGGAGCCGAGTCCCAAATTTACCGCCCAAACTGGCAGAATTCATTAATTTAATGACGAAACTCCAAGAGCAGCGAGGGCAGATGCCCCTGGGGTGGCCTTACCTGATGTAGAGAACTCCACTTTGGTCCACCCGCCGCTGCCACCCAACGGGAACTTGCACTGCTGGTGGCCCTCCGTCCGTGTCCCCTCCGTCACACTCCTTCCCACCATTCATTTTCCTGTTTCTGCTTACGAGTCTTCAGAGATATCAACAGTGGGGTGATATCCTTCTCCTACATGTCATCCTGGCCTCCCAAAGCAGGCCCTGCAGCACGGCTGATCCCAAATTGGACAAAGTGCACTGGGAGGCTCCAGCTCAGTTTGCAACCAAGTCCTTCGAAGTGGCCATTTTGGTTTAACGAGTCACTTTCCCATCATAATCCACGTTAAATACGCAAGGTTTAAACTCCTTATGTATTCATAAGGATGAGCTAATATAGATTAAAAATTAGTGCTTCCGACTGGGGAAAAATCATAATTCACCAATCCTTTTTGTTACCTGTCAGAAAGGAGAGCTGGGGGGGGGGAAAAAGGAGGGTTTCTAGTTCACCGGCATGGCTCCGAGCTTGAGGACGGGCCAAGAGAACTTGTACTTCGTGAGAGCTCGTCTCATTTTCTATAAATACGAGTCAGACCCGATACCTCCAGGTATCACACCCTTTATATGCCACATTCTTTCTGCCTGCTTTTTATCTTCTGCTCGCTGTCCAAGTTGTCTTCTTGAGCTCCTTTTCATGACTCCTCGGCTCCAACAAAACAGCCTGAAAAACACGGATGTTAGGAAGAGACGTGAGGCGTTTTCCCAAGTTTTTGGTTTTTTTTCAGCGCCGTTCAGCAACTCGGGGAGGTGTTTACAGCTGCAGCCGTTTCAAGAGCTTAAAAATCAAAATTTTCAGTGTCAGTGGAACCATTAAAACAAGGCTTAGGGTAAATATAAACCTGCCAGCAAATTCTATTTATATGTGGATGCAACTACATCTTAAAAGCAGCAGGAGTGAAGCTGCTATTACGTAGTTAATGTACAGTTTGGGTGAATTAAGGGATGCATCTTTTCACTGAATATTTTTTCACATATTCTTCTGTTCAGAACTATCAGCAGATGACTAAATTAATGCCCTTTAAAAGTTGTTTATAAACGCAAATGAATTTAATGTGGAGGAAGCTGCTTCCAGGCTCGGTAATATCCATAAAAATGGAAAACCGCTGCATTCGGATTAAATTTAAATAATCATCTTTCCAAAAATTGTGTCATAAAAAGGGAAAACGCAGCATCAATGCACCGATCTCTGAATACCTGGGAAACAACCTGAATATCTCCAGGAATAATTCTCCCCCCCGCCCCATGATTTAACTCTTCATGACAGAAGTTCAGAATGATGTTATTCCCCCAAAATTATGATATTTCCCCCAAATACTTTTCCAAGCTGAGCTCTCGAGTCTGGGCGTTTTTTTTAAGGTGAGACAAACACGGAGCACGGGATTGAAACAGTAAACACATCAGAATAAACAGCAACCCTAAAATTCAAGTACAAAAGGCACAGGTGACGGTTGGAGTAACAACACGAACAGGTTTTATTTGGGATCGCGTGTCAATTCTGCCTCATTCCTGACACTCCTGTTATGCCAACATGTTAGAACACAGTAAGTGCTACAGACCTGACTGATTTTAATAAGGAAAGGTGGTTTGTTTTTTTTTTTTGAGCTAGAAATGGAACATGAAGACACAGGATCCCACATTTCTGCAGTAACACCACATTAAATCTATATTTAACAGTAATAACAGCTCCTTCCTTCAAGGCCACTAAAGGAAGACTGGAGAGAGGCGTAAATACAGTCCTGGGAATGTTCCCTCAAGCCCCCTAACACAGAACGTTCTCTTTAGATGTGCCACTTGTGAATGTAAAGCTCCAAATGCTCCACGGGGAAAGAAAAATCCCTGGGGTATTTCCAAGGATGAGGAGGAGAGAGGAGCAGCTTGGGCAGAGCCCCTGCACTGAAGGGTTGAAATCTGAAGAACACAGGGGGATCTGGGCAAAGGTTGGACCTGGAGGCCTTCTCCAATGTTAGAGATTCTGGGATTTCAGATTTCCTGTGGGCTGAAGCCTTCTGCAATAGCCTGACACTGTTCTGCAGGGATTTGTTTCCACTTTCTAAGACTGTGGAGCACTCCAATAGGATGTAATCCTTGGCTGGACAAAACTGGGGAAGGGACTGAGAGGCTGATGAGCTCCCGTGCCCAGCAAAGCTCACAGGGAACGTCACAGGGACACCTTGTCAAAACAATCCACCCTTTAATCCCTCAGTCTGGGACATAGGAATAGGATTTGGAGAGCTCTTGGCAACAGCTCAGGGCTCGCTCAGGTCCTCAGTTCAGGAATCCTGGTGCTGGATTGGTTTTATCCTGATTAAGGAGGGAGCAGATGATGCTCCAACCAAAGCAAGGCAGAATTTACCTTATTGCTGAATTTACTGCAGGTCCCGTGGAAGGCTAAAGAAAATAGGTGAGTAATTTCCCCCTTACTCTGTATGAGAATTAACCTTCTGTGACGTGGCATCCCCAGGAAACACAGATTTAAAACACTGGGAGCACAGGGTGCAGGGAAAGGTGCTCATCTCAGCCCAGCCTTGCCGTGGCTCCTGTTGCTGTTTAGGGCAATTTCACTGGATCCATTATGAGCAAATAATATCCAACAACTGCTTTTTTTTTTGGCAAGAGATACTTTGAAGAAACCTTGTATTTCTACTGGATCTGCAGTGTCCTATCTCAGTTGACATCTCATTCCACCTCCACGACAGTACTGACCGTCATCTGACCACATAAACCTTCCTCAGGGTGTGAAACAGCACAAAAAGGAGCAAAAAAATGTCCTTAATTACTGCTTCTGTGGAAAGTATTTAACTGTTTTTATGAAAGAGGGCAGGTTTAGATGAGAGATTAGGGAGAAATTCTTGGCTGGGAGGGTGGGGAGGCCCTGGCCCAGGTTGCCCAGAGAAGGTGTGGCTGCCCCTGGATCCCTGGAAGGCCAGATTGGACAGGGCTTGAAGCAGCCTGGGATGGTGGAAGGTGTCCCTGCCCATGGCAGGGAGTAGAAATGGGATGATTATAAGGTCCTTTCAACCCAAACCCTTCTGGGATTCTGTGATCCTATGGAAAGTAAGAATTGATAAAGTGGAATTTATAACATTTATTTGTTCTCAGCTCTTAAATGTTTCAGGTATTAATGGCTAAGGAGCAAATTCCATGTGGATTTCCACAAAGTGCAGGCAGTAAAGCCCCCAGTCCTTACAGTAACCACTGCAATGGCACAGGTAAGAGGTGCCCATCCGTGTTTTGGTACAGAAATCCATCCCTAATACCCACGGAAAGTTCCTGTGTGTTATGTCATTTAACTCCATAATACCAGGTTATTGAAACCTTTACATTTCTTACTGATCCGGAGACTTACAACCCCACAGGAAGAGAGGGAACGGCCTCCAGCTGCGCCAGGGGAGGCTCAGGTTGGACATCAGGAGGAATTTCTCCCTGGAAAGGGTGGTGAGGCCTTGGCAGGGGCTGCCCAGGGAGGTTTGGAGTGCCCAGCCCTGGAGGTGCCCAAGGAAGGCCTGGCCGTGGCACTCAGTGCTCTGGGCTGGGGACAAGGTGGGCATCGGGCACGGGGGGGATCCATGGGCTGGGAGGGCTTTTCCACCCTCAGTGATCCTGGGATTCTGTGATTCTGTGAATCCCATGACTGCAGAAAAACCCCATCTCTTGATGCACCATTTGCCCCTTCCCCATCCAAACGCTCCATCTGAAGCACCCTGGATTGGGATAGAAAGGAGCTGATGCTGGACCAAATCCAAGGGATTCTGGACACTGGATTCCACCCAGAGGTCTGACTCTCATCAGCCCATGCAATAAATACCTCTCCTCCAAAACCTCCTCACAGCTCCAGACAATTCATGTTATCTCACCACGAGCAACACAACTTTCCACATCTAAATCAATTACTCCCTTTCCCCGTGAGCCAGGACATGCCTTTTACATTTGTTTTGCAATCCAGTTTCACTACAACATCCTTTGAAATATTTCACTGGAGAACTATGCAAAACTACATCAAATTCTTCTTCCCCCCCACTCCTTCAGCCCCCTGGACCTCTACCCCGCCACGGAAAACTTCTCCCTAATTTTCATATGCTGAAGGTATGTTTTCAATTTTTAAAGGGGCTCTCTCACTTCTTTTTTTTTTTTTGGAAATGTTGTATTTTAGGGCCTCTCTGCACACTCGGCTGTTCACGTTTGCTTTAAGAACTTCTTTTGTCAAGCGGGGAAAGAGAAAACTTGGGATAAAAAGTAAAAAACTTAAATTAGATACGAATGGTCTGGATTCTGATCTATCCCATACGATATGAATAATATTTATTAATAAATGGACTTATTAAGACAAATTTTGACAGTCTGGTATTGCAAAAATTTAGAACCATCATGGAATCCCAGCACGGTTTGGGTTGGGAGGGACCTTAAAGCTCATCCCATTCCACTTCTGCCACAGGCAGGGACACCTTCCACTATCCCAGGTTGCTCTAACCTTTTGAGTAAAGAATTTATTCCCAATAAAATATAATCCAAATCTCCCCTCTTTTAGTTTAAATCTATTCCCCCTTGTCCTCCAATTACCGTTGATGCTCCACTACTTTTTTTTCCCTGAACTTTTAGTGGTGCCTGAGAATCCCACGGATCACAAAGGGCCTCTCTGATGCACAAATCCCAGTAGTCACCTATGGAATGACCTGATTTTGGGAATAAAGCTCTGAAAATCCTTGGAACACACACCAAACACTGCTTGGAGACACAAATCACAACCTAATTTTCGAGGCTTTCCTTCATAGCACAGCAAAACCTACGGAATACATTCAGAATGGGAAATGCCCTCAAATCAAATTACTGGGGTTTTAGAATGAATAACAAATTTTAGCTTCTTAAAAAGCATTATTGTCCATCCCTTCAGAGTGAAAAGGAGTTTTTATTTGGTTATGGCTTGCACATTATTAATCTGCTTAAGTCTATCAAAGCAATCAGCTGGGGTTCTCCTGTATCATCTCATCCCATACAAACGCTGCATCACTTTTTGGGAATGCTTTCCCACTCTGAAAAGCAGCTTTCTCCTGACTAATTAGACCAGTGGTGAATATTTTACGAAGGCCCATTTTCAGGAGATGATTCAACCAACAAAAGTGCAAAGGAACCCACCCTTCCTTCAATCTTCTCCCATTGTGTTGGTCTCCAGGACCACGCCACGGCTGTACATGTGATTTCCACGTGACAGAATCCAGCTTTTTGGGGTGAAAAGATATCTTTAACTTACTCCTTAATACTGATTATTAAAGATATACTGCCAGCACCGAATAACTGAATTAAAATAATACATTTGAAATCACTCCAGTGCCAGACCAGTTTAGACCAGTCCAACCCCCTCTGACAGTTATTTCCAATCCTGTAAAGGACTTTTATAACCAGGCTTTTGTTTTCCTAATTGATACCCCTTTTGATGCTGAGGGATTTTTTTAGGATTGGAAGCCCCCCCAGTGCAACCACTCTGTGAAATGATTCCCTGGAATTGCTGAAGACACCGCTGGAGGTGGCTCAGTGCTCTGGGTGAGCAGACAAGGTGGTGTTTGGTCACAGGTCAGACTCGAGGATCTTGGAGGTCTTTTCCAACCGGGATGATCCCATAGGAGCTGCTTGGATAATCCATTCATAAATGGCAAAACCCCATCAAGATTCCAGGCCACTGTGCCTGTCTCTACATCCACAGCCCAGGAGCTTTCCCAGTAGCCCAGTGGACACATCCCAGCTCCCAGCCTGGCTCACCTGGACCAGGATGCACAGGACCCTCTGGCATTTGAGTTCCCAAACATCCAAGATCAGATGGCAAAGCAGCCCCTTCAGACCTACCATTTGGGAATCCACACTATTAAAACAATAAGGAAAAGATTTTCATGGAGAAACACTGTCCATGGAATCCAGCTGATATATGACATTAGATTTATATAGAATATAAATCCCTTCTCTTGAAGCATTCTGGATCATCGCATTCCTGATTAATTCTGCTGTTAATTAATCAGAAACACATCTGATATCCTTCCTGCCAATGTCCAGGGAAAAATCAAGAGTTCCCTGAGCTGCAAATTATCCTTAATTTAGGAGATTTAACTGTGTCATTGGACAGTTTTCCAATGGAACTGGGAAGTAGCAGGATTCCTTCAGCACTTTATTTCCAGTATGTTTAGCACCAAACTCCGAAACTTTCTTGAACCATGACTTTTAACCCAAAACTTTCTGTAAATATGACTTTTCTGTGTAATTCCCAGAGTTGGGAGCAACTGAGGTTGTCACTTCCAATGAAATAATGGATTAAATCCACCCTTTCCAGACCTTCCAGGTACACAAAACGCACAGTGTCTCTGAAAGGGTTTTCACAGAAAAAAAGTGCCACGCATTAATAATAATAATAATAATAATAATAATAATAAGGCAGGAAACAGAGGGATTTTCTTTTTAACCCTCAGCCCTGGCTCTTCGGTAAGAATTTATTAAGTGGAAGAATACACAGGAGTTATGATGCTTTTCCAGGCCTTCCACCACATTAATTTCATTCTTTACAAGGGAAATAGGTCAAAAACATGAGACAGACCTACTTTGTGTCAACACAGTGACAGCCTCCAGATTTATTTAAAATTAAGACTAATATTGGGTATGTAAGAGAAATAAACTCAGAGTGATGTCACCATCATCAACGTCTTTCTTAGGGAATATTATTAAATAGAATATTACTGAGGTATATGTCAATAAGAAGTGAAGAAATGTTATTTAATCAACTTTATTTCAGGGGAAATTGTAGAAAGAAAGAGGAACTTGGTGCCCACCCTCAGCAACTAGGAATCTGATATTATTAAACACAGTCCTACAATGCTTTTGTAAAGAAGATGATATGAATTTCAGGGATATTTGATACAGAGTGTTCCTAAAGTAACTAACAAATAGATGCAGGAAATAAAGAGGTAAAACTACTTGTAATTGTTCAGTTTTGCTGGACATTACTGACTTAGAGGTTACTGGGGAAATGGAAATTCGCTAAAATAAAGATTTTATTTTAAAAGAAAGCCATATTTAAGTGTAACTTTCACGATCTCAACCTGAAAATTGAACTAGATTTCAGACAAGCAACTAAAAACCAGGAATAAAACCAGATTCCTGGAAATCGGGCGAAAGGCTCCGGGCACAGTTACGGGAATAATCCCAGATCTCCATTAACTGTGCACCGTGAGCAAAGAAAACTGAGCAAGAAAGGGTAAAAATGAAACCCATCCTCCCGCATCTTAAAAGCAGAGGTCTCCATAAACCAAATAACCCTCCTCTGTGTGAGACACCTGACGGTCAGGGCAGAGCAGTCTTGGAATAATTGGAATAATTCAGCCCCAGTTTCTGTGCAGGGGAATGTCAGAACTGTGGCAGGACTGCAAATTAAACCCATAAATTATGCTTTTGTGCCAAAGTAACAATCACATGACTGGACTATTTTTAGACACAGGGAATTTTTTTTTTTCTCCCCAGTGCTATTTTTTGAACACTGTTTACTGAATTACGTAGCTCTGCTCAGCAATTTCCCTAATGAAAATCCACTTAAGGTATTTAAAAAAATATGGTAACAAAAAAACCCAGCTCTTAAGACACCTCATTGCAAAACCTGCAGCTTTATCTGGAATATTAATGGAATAATAGTTGAGTTTTTGCTGCCTCTGAACCCTGGGATGCCACAAATCTGTGTAATATGATGGATAATTACTTACTAATTGAATGTATTTGGAGAATTTGGCCCCATTATTTTATTTCCTTTAAGAGGCAGTTCTCTATTTTCTATAAGAGGACTCAGAAATTCAAAGATACCAAAAAAACAAGTGTGCTTTAATCCTTTTAAATGCCAAGTAGTCCTTCCTTGCTACACCAGCTCTATTAGTTATAAGTGTAATCATTTTTAAATGGATTTACGAAGATTTGTATACATGACCTTTCCTTCTCCAGCTTCTTCTTCTCCTTCCCTTGCTCTGAGTCAGCTGGTTCATGAATATACCATTTATTTCAAAATATTCTGCCACTAAAGCATCACGTTTGCTTTGTTATTTAAGAGCTGTGAAACAAGTAATGCCCATATAAAGTATTTTTCAACGCACTAATTGCCAGCGGGGCACAGGATTCAAATAAAACTTGAAAAAGCCTGACCTTTTTCCTCATCAAGCATCAGATTGAAGGTGGGTCTGTTCATCTTGTTCATTCCAAGCTGAAAAAAAGAATCAGTTAAAACAGTTAAAAGATAAGCAGTAGCGAGCTGTATACTCCACTTATGATATTAAGATTTCAATATTAAATGACTCTTAATTATTTATTCATAGTTATAAATACTTAGTTTTTTGGATTATTATTTCTCCTTTGAAATCACTGTTTCCACTTCGTATTTTGTACATATTTAATTCCCTAAAACATCACAAACATGGGGGGGAAAAACCCCTAATATTTAAGAAAATGCTTATGTACAATTTCCTTTTTAAAAAAACCCTGCTTTGTACTAAGAGTTTAATGTGTATTCTGGCAACAGAGGCGATCAAAATTCTTGACTGTACACACACCACTAATTTCAAATCAGATTTTTGTGCTTCGCGAGTGTCTGCCCCATCCCCTTTGCTCTGAGATTTACTTTTAAGCAAGCCAAGGTGTTTTTCAGCCTAAAAAAAAAGAGCGAAGTGTCCAAATGTTCTTGTCTGCGCATTTTGGGGACGAATTTTCACGCGATAATTATCAGATGCGTTCGTGCCGACACCTCAACAAGGACGAATTTCACCGTCCCGTAAAGGGTGAAGGCTCCAGTCTGGCTCCTGGAAAATGAAACAGTTGATTTTATGATAGAATATTTTATTCCCTTTTTCCAGGGCAAACATTCCCTGGGCGTGTTCTGCCACCCAAACACGACGTATTTATGTCCAAAGCAGGGCAAGGTGGGACCCGGTGAGGATGCTCAGCTCTGCGTCCCCGGCTTCGCTCACCTGAGCCGCTGTAAAACCCGGTTTTAAGTGCATCAGAAACAGGCTGAAAATGCCCTAAACCGGACAAAAAAAGGCTTGACTCTCTTCAGAAGGAAGGAAACAAAAGGGTGAATCATATCCAAGCTTGACAAGCACAAGAGAATTCCACCAGCTCATCAAAGCAGGGAAGAGAAAAATGAGAGTAAGGCCCACAGGCACCCAGAAATTAAAACCATGTGGGCCTTTCAAGGGTTCAGCACATCCAAGAGTTCAAGAACAAAGCTCCAAAAGAGATAAGAACCTTGAAAATGCACTTTTTCATCCCAATCTAAGGGCTGGATTGTGCCAGATCCTGATTACAGCTCCACAAGTCCTTTATTCTCTGAGTAGGCCCCAAAAATGGCTCCTGAAGTTCAGGCCTAACACAGATAAGTGAGAATTTTCTGGTCCATTCTCCAATAAAAGGGAGTTATTGGAGAAAAATGTAGGCACAGAACCACTTAGTCACCTCTTCATCATAATGAATTTAACACTTGATCAAAAGGAATTAAACCAGTACCACAGATATACCCTGTCACAAAAAAAAAACCCATCAGTGCCATAAATGCCATAAAGTCCTGGCAGGAAAATCTGGGAAATCAGAATTCCACACACACAGGTAAAACAGCCCTCATTTTGTTCTGCAGGTATTTATTTTTTTATGTTATCCTTCACCTGAATTCAAGGCAACCTGTGGCAAACTTCCAAACGTTGCTCAACCTGGATTTCCCTCCATTTCAAATCAGAGCCTTGTTCAAAGCATTTTATTTTAGATTAAAAAAGGGTCCTTTGGTTCATTTTCACTCATCTTACTGATTTTACTCATTTTTCAACTGAAGTATTTTGGCAGGAACAGAAAAAGTTTGCAGGGAAAACAAGAGGAAGTTCATCCCAAAATTAGGTTGACAGAATTAAGAGAAAATGAGGGTGTGAAGAGGGAGAGCAAAACGGCCACTGGGGAAGGTCAAAACTACAGAAATTGTCTGAAATCTCCCTTCTTATATGTTTTTAAAAGTTCCCTAAGAAAAATATGCCAGTTTTTCATCTGCATTTCCAGTCAGATACGAGGCAAACCAAAAAAACTTGGTCTGTTTTCTCCCCCCCATCTATCCCAAATCACCCTTTGTGCAAAATATACTTGCTTTTTAATTTTTTTTTTTTTTTTTAAAATCTACAGAGCAACCCCCACCCTTGCTTTGATAAAAACCTCTTCTCTCTTTTTTATTGCCCGTCCCGCAGTGTGCCCTTTTCTCCTACAATAAATAAAATAAACAAACCCAATCCTTTCACCTGTTCTTTTACCAGTCCTGCTTTTCTCTCCTTTGGCTTCTTCTGGCTAACACCAGTTTTAATAAAATTGGTTTATTTTAAATATTAAATTTTAATAATAAAAGAAACATTTTCTAATAATTATAAATACATAAAAATAATTTATAATAATTATAAAGAATCCCTTTGCTTATACGCTCCCTTATCTCATAATCCATGGTTTCTACTGACAGATGTCTTAGGACCTGTCAACATCACAGATTCACCAAATTCTATTAAAACACGAAAATAAAACCCTCCTTGGAGTGCCATCGGATCTGAAACTCGCTTTCAAGAGTTAAAAATATTAAGTACTAAAAATATTTAGTAAATATTTCTAAATTCAGCCTCAATTTCGGGTTCAACCAGTAAAATTTCTAAATGCAAAGTAAAAAAAAAAAAAAAATTTAAAAAAACCCCAAAATATCTTCCCTATTTTCATCAACTTCCCCCAAAGAACCTTGATCTGTGTTTGGCTGGAAGGGACAGCTCTCTAAAAAAAAAATAAAATTCAAAATGAGTTGTGAACATCCAGTATTCTGTGGGAATATTGTACTTATTGCTTCCAAGGTGATCAGGCGGGCAAAATTATGGGTTTCCTCTGAAGAAGAAACGAATAAGATAAGGATGAAAACGTACCAATGTCTTTTAAACCCCTTATTTTGAGGCAGCAAACACGGCACAGACCCCGCACGGCCTCACCGAGGCGCCCCAAACAGCCCGCTGGAGATGGCCATCGTTTTATTTAAAATTAAAACCACGCACATTCCTTCAACTGGGGCACTTCAGATTAGGGATCTCTTCCGTCTTTTCTGGAGGGATTTAAAAAAGCTTCGGAGAAATCTCCAAGCTGTGGAATTAGCCCGGTATTTATAGCTCCGCTTCCCGTGTTCTTTGAGCTTCCCCGGACCTTCTTTCTCCCCATCTGCTGGTTGTTGACATGGCATAACCTTGCCTTTTGATTATGAAAATCCATAAGAATAAGAGCATTTCACTTGATATTGTGGAATTCTGGCTGGATCCCAGGGCAAGGCAGCTCCTACAACATAATCCAGGTCAGGAGTGGTGCCGCATATTTTCCAGCATGGATAACTGGAGCTCTATTGTTTCAATCATGTCAAAATATATCGCTTCCAAATATGACTAATACCCCACGTGACACAACATTGGAATTTTCTCACCTTTCAAACGCTGTTCTTCACAGGCTGGCTCCATACAATCATTTAAAATCTTTTAAAGCTTTTTTTCCTTTGTTCTCTTACCAAAACTCCACATATGGGTGCACAAAAGGCATAAATTGCTAAATTGTTCCCTTCTCTACTTGAGCACCATCAAACGCTGAAGATGCCTGCTCTCCTCTTTCATTTTGGTCAATATTGGCCCAAATATTTCGCCTTGGAGCTTTGCTGCCGCGGCGGCGAACCACCAAAATCAAAATCCGGAAGTCTCTCAGCTCAACAAACTCAGGGATTTATTTTGGAATACTCACCTACATTGCTTCTCATGGTCTTGCTTGGGGTTATCTCGGGGGTCTTTAGGCTCCTTTAAAACTCTTGGTGCACTTTGAGCTTGGCTTTAGACAGTCTCCTGTTGTGCTCTCGACAATGGCCTATGTCCATCGAGGTGGCTCCTGGGCTTCCCCCACCCCTCATCTGAGGAACTCCTGCTCCCCACGTTACATCTGGGGAGATAATTAGAGTGTTTAAATTAAAAAAAATGAGACAAATGTCTTTATTTCACTTTCCTTGGTCACTCTGTAAGTCCCAGTGCAATTACTTCAGTAATTACTTGATATCAACTGTAAGAATATTTGATTTTCAAGGGTAGGACGGCTCTGATTGGAACAGACCAAAAACAAAGATGCCTTTTATTACTTGATGGTGTTTCACAGGCCAGAAGAGTGAGGAAATTGCTATAAAAATGACTGTATGGGTCCTTAGTAGGCAAATAAAAAGGTCATGTCTTCAGCCACCTCGAGTTGTGCTAATCCACACTGAAAAACTCCCACTAAGGACGAAAAGGTTGGATTTTAAAGAGTTCTGATTGATGTGTTTGAATGTCTCTGACACCAAGAGGAGCCAACAGCCCTTTAAATCAATTAATTAGATTCTTTTAGGGGTGAAATGGAGTTGGAGCTTATCAGGTTAAAGGCACATCTGAAGAACTAATGGGTTAAAACCTCGGATCTGAGAGTCTGAGGGCCCAGCCCAGGCACAGTTGGGTATCAAATTCAGAATTACTGCGGATTTCACATCTTTTGCAAAGTAAATCTTCAATTAAAACAGCTGCAGTGTCGCTGAGTTTCTAATCCTACAGACAGTGTAATGAATTTGTTCTGATTTTCGTGTTTGGAGTCTCTTTAAAAGCCATTTGTCACCACAATAAAGCTCTTGGTTGTTGTTAAAACCCTCTCCTGTCACAGGAAACCCATTGACATGAAAATAGGAATAAAAAATTTCAGATAAGCCAAACAAACAGGGTGTGAGCACACAAGTCACAGGGTTTACCTGTTCTTTGCACTGAATACTATGTACAGTTAGCCCAGAGATATTATCATATAATATATAGATGTTACTGAATTATTTCACAATGTGACTACTATTATATAATAATATATTTCAAAACATGACCATTATGATATATTATATAGATATTATTGAATTATTTCAAAATATGACCATCATCACATAATGGGATTATTATATAATACTATATTTCAAAACATGAGCATTATAATACACGGATATTATTATTTCAAAACATGGCCATTCATATAATTATAGATAAATAAGAATCCATGGCTCCACAATGTAGCATATCTTTACAGAAACAAATCAAATAGAGAGGTGGGATAATCCCCCATTAAAGAATTTGCATAGAGAGATATTTTCGATCATAATTTCACTACAGATAAAACAATCTTCACATCAAATTCATTATTAATGTTTAATCACATTGAAAGGTATTGATAAGAGCCATTTTTATGAAGGGTTCCCCTGGAGCATGTAATGCTGATCACAGCAAACACTGCAAAACTAATTTACTGGAAACAATTCCAATAGATGGATGAAACAGCCCAAGAATAAAACCTAAGTCAGAGCAGGGCTTAAAAAAAACTGGGTCACATGGACAGTGCAAGGACTGGAGCAGCATCAGGGAAGGAAGCTTCTGCTAAAGGCCTCAAGAAATCCACAGAAAAGCATTATAAAAATTAATCTAAATAAAATAACCTGATTTCTTAACTTACCAAAACTAAACAGCATCAACAAAACAAGGACAAAAATTGTCTGTACTGATGATATAAAAATGGACTTCATGACTATAACGTTTTTATTTTTTGATTGAACACATATCCATAATATTAAACTTCCCAGAGTTCTCCAAAGCCGCAGGAATCTCACAGTGACTGTGTTTTTTGGGGAAGAAACATCTTGTTTTTCCCAGTGCCTTTTGCCGTGTGCTTCCCTTTGTGTGAGCTTCCTATTTACATAACGAGCCTGTGCCAACAGATTAAAAAAAATCCTGTGCCCCTCTAATCTCTGCAGATACAATATTCTTACAACCATGGTATTATTTGGTGCATCTAAAACGAAAGATACCAAAGGAAAAAAAAAAAAAAGGAAAAATACACAAAACTGTAAGAGAAACAAACTCAACTTTTCAACTGTGAGCTGTTACAGATGAGTGTAAAGAGGGGATGGCAACCAGCCAGTTCTCTCTTTACTTCAGGTGGCTTTGAAATGCATTTTTTCCGAACCAATCAACTTGATTATTGGCTGGTTCTCAGGTTATTTTTCCCATTTATCCCGTGGCATAAATGAAAAAACTCCCCTGCAAAGCAGGGAATTCCAAACCACAGCCACGCCGGGAAATAACAGCAAAGGCTTGGAGACCAGTTTAGGAGCATCTAAGTCTGATTTTTCTTTCCAATAATTGTTTTGTTTAAGTGTCAGAGTCACACAAAATTATATTTAGCCATTCGCGTTGTCTTTCACAGTTCTAAAAATAAATATATTGTCTTAAATTTCTAGTGGTGGCACCACAGCACCAGGGGATAAACAAGCCCATCAAACACTTCTGACACATCAAAGAAAATACAAGAAACCATGTTAAAATTTGAAATCACCGTGTTTGTTAGCTAAATATGCGACGGGAAGAGAAATCCCAGGATGGTGTGGATGGGAAGGGACCTTGAAGCCCATCCGGTGTCACCCCCTGCCTTGGGCACTTCCAGGGATGGGGAATCCTCACCTTCTCTGGGCCACCAGAAGGAGAGGCAAGGAGAGAACTCACCCACCTCCGAGCAGGAAGACTGGTGGATGGAATCCACCAGGATCTGGTGGGTCTCTGGATTTTTGGGAAGAGTTGGAGAAGTGCTGTTTTCTTCAAGTGTTTGTGTTTCTTGGCCCGTTTTGTTGCGATAAAGCCTCTTCTTCCTGCAAGAAAACATACCCTGGACTGAAAGGTCTGCAGAAAGGCAAATCATCCTTAAGTTCCCTCTGGAAGGATCCCTTTTTTCATTGACCGTGGACACAGGATCAGGAGAATTTCCCACAGCCCAAGGCAGGATCCAGGTCTGGCCTTGTCCTCCTCTGCTTTACATTTGTACAGGATTTAAGGCTGTGGAAACAGAGCCCACACAGCTGGAGAAGGGATAACAGGGCTTTTAAATGAGATATTCCTGTGAAGATCCACCAGAAAACTTCAGAGAACTGAAATGGTAAAAAAGATGCCCAGTTTTTCTTATTTATATCTGATTTATATATACACTTCCTCTCTTTATATACACTCACACACATACCCATATATACATACATTAACATAAAAAAACATAATAAAATTAACATAAAAAATTAACATAAAACCCCCAATGAAAGGAGATTATAGACTTGTATAACGAACAGACTTTCTTTTCCCAAAGTGCCTTTTAGATTTTCTCCCCAAAACAAACACAGCTATGAGGAATTCTGTGACTTGAATCCGTGATGAAGAATCATGAACTCGGCCTAAGCAGAGCCTTGTGTTTAATTTTACGGTTGGAACCAGAATTAAGAGTTGGGGGGAAATATCTGTGCATGATTAAGCTTGGATTAACTACAGGGCTCACAGGATTTTTAGGTTTCCCCAAAGCAGAGCTGGAACCTCAACCAACCTAGGCCTGGCTTAAACCAGGGCTCTGTTGGTTCCTCAAAGCTTGAAAACTGTGGGGACACCAGGTTTTTCCCTTACTCCTTCATTTCCCTGGAATGCGAGGAAGAAATCCCCAAGGTGGAGCCCCTTCCTCACGTCACAGGGCACAACTCAGCCTCTGCTCCAAGGCTGCTCCCTCTGCTCCCAAGTGGATCAGCCAAGGGAGCCGATTTGGGTATTTCTGCTGGATTAGTCTTAACCCAGATCAGTTCCCTAATCCCTGTGGCTGCAGGAATGCCTGTGCTGGGCTGGGAAGGAGTGGCACATGGGCAGGAATGAGGAACTCCAAGGGGAAAGAGCAGCAGTGAGTTTGGCTCAGGCCACTTGGAGCAATCCAGGATTTGCTCCTTTATTTCAGAGTCCTGGAAATCCTTTCCCGTCTCCTCTTTTCACAGCAGGACCTCGGGATATTCACTGTTTAGACAGAATTTACATTTATCTGCCTATATATTCAAATGTTAGGATCCCAGTTCTAAACTTTAACTGTTCTAATGCCAAAGAGCAGGAGGAATGTGCAAAAAACCCCTCGGAATACCTGAGTGAAGTCACCACAAAGCTGTTGGAAACAACGATCTGGCCTCCTCGCTGATTAGAATTCCCATCTATTATCCCAGTATTTGCTAGACACAGGGTCTGGAGAAAATGAAGTTAAAGCAGAACAGATGGCATAAGAAAAGAGAAGCAACTCTCCTGCCTTCCCAGGCTACCTTTGCAGGAACATATGGCCTTTTCCTAGGCTTTTGTGGGACAACAAGTTGGCCAGATGAACACAACCTCAAAAGTGAATTATGACCCCCTGACAACACGAGGCACCGAGTGGAAAACATGAAAGCTGAAGGAAATACAATTAAACCAGGCAGATTTTGCAGGGAAATCCATTCAAAAATTAGACGTAAGGCTTAATAACTATCACATTTCTTTTAATTATGTGATATCTAGTTATAAGTCTAACATACTAATAAATTACAGACATATGAGTAACATTTTTCACAGGTTTGGCAAGGCTATCAATTTGAGTGGCTGTAGCTTTGAGCAGGGAAGGTGTAAGAAGGGATAATCTCTGGGTTTTTTTGTCTTTGAAAAGAAAGAAGTGGAGTTTTAATTTGCAAGAGGCAAAAAAATCTGCCTGTCTGATACTTCCTCAAAACCAGCATATAATATATAGTCTATATAATATATATATAATAATATCCCTTAGGTCCACGGAAAGACTTTTATTTGATAAAATACCTGGATTTTGACAGCAAAGGTGCAGCTGCTCTTCAGCCACATCCCCCACGCAACCTGTCTCCGGGGGTTTAAAATGGGAACGAAATCCCTGGCACATCCCAGCCGCTGGAATGCCGAGGTCCAGCACCCAGGGCTCCCCTCACCTCCCTGCTGGTTGCTGTGGGAAGGCTGTGCCTGCTTTTTTGCACATTAAACAATAATATATTCTCTGTATCCTTCATATCCTGATGAAGTTAATACTCAAGATTTAAAGCCTGCAAACTGAAGGTCTCTGCAACAATCACACACCCTGATTTATTTTGGCTTAAAATTCAGAATTAATGAATAATTTAAAAACTTTAAGCCCTGGCTGTGCTCCCCTGGGCTCCTTTGCCCACCTGTTGTCCCAGCACTGCCTCACAACGGGAATGGAATCAACTTTTCTCCTTAAATTTAATAGAGAGATAACTGGGAAACTGCTGAGAACTGGGATGATGAACAAAGAATTTGAGGTCTGTATGACACCAGTTTGGGTTTTCCTACACAAAGGTTGCCAGAGGTACAAAAGAACAAGTCAGTAAAAAAAAATTACTACTACAAAGTAACAAATAACTGAATTGCTTTATCCCAGGATGGGTTGGGTTGGGAGAGGCCCTAAAGACCATCCAGTCCCAAGCACTTCCATGGGCAGGGAACGTTCCACTGGACCAGGATATCCTGGATACACCACCAGGGAACTTCTCTGTGGTGTTGTCTGTACCTGGGACACGGCACAATTCCAAAAGGGCTATAAAGTAGTGCAGGAGCCCTTGGAATGAGGAGAGGACAGTACAGTCCCTTCTAGATGTTAACACAAAGCCTCATTATACAAAATATAAATATCCCCCCCAAAAGTGAAGACATTCGGTAAAATAACCCAAAGAGGAGACAGAAAGAATCATCTCCCCACCCCAGGGTCCATCTCTCCTCCAGCTGCTTTCACACTGTGCTCAGACACCTCTTTGTAGCCAAGACCCACCTCAACCCACCAGAAGACCTTCATTTCTACATCCTGACTCGGATCATTTCACATAAATACATTTCAGATCATTTCATATAAACATATTTCAGATTATCTTACACAAACACAGTTGTGTCAGCCCCAGGATCACAACTTTTTCCGCTCCTGTAAGAACAGGGCGTAAACAACTCTACAAACACCTGAATAAATAGAAACCAGCACAAGAAGAAAAGGATACCTGGACTTCCAGCTGCATCCCTTATCCCAAAGCCCCAGACTCACTAGGAAAGAGGACATTTAACGGAGCAAGCACGCCAACAGTTTATATTTTTGCCTCATGACACTTTATCATCACATAATAAAGTGTCTGCTTTGAGACATGACATTATGCCGTTGTTTAAACTTCAATCCTCCCCAAAGAAAGAATAACATAAACTGTCTCCAAACTGTTGTTGCTTCTTATTTAAAAAGCCTTGGCACACATCTCCATAACTGGCAAATCTTGATTGTTTTAAACTCTCTTCTCAGTGACCAGCAGCCAGCACAGACTCTTTGCATCCATTTTTCTACTGGTCTGGAATCATGGAAAAGAAATTATCCCGCCTGGAACTGGAAAGGCTGAGAAAATTCAAAATAAATTTCTATGGAGGAGGAATTTCACCCCAGTTCCCAGCACATTCCATGCTCCGCCCTCCTTCACCAGTGAGGAATATTCCCTCCAAGTTGTTCTTTCAAAGTGATGCTGCTACTAATTAGTCCAACTAATTGTCCAATTCATTCATTGATAAAAGTATCAGGATGGTGTTTTAATAATCCCCTGGCACAGGGCTCCTGAATCAGAATTTCTGGAATTCTGATTCTATTCTTGCTAAGGTTAATAGATGGTTTCCCACTGAGTTTAATATAATTCACATTGGATCACTCCTGAGTCTATATTTATATAAAATGCCCTACTATTCGAATCTGTTTGATAATTTAAAAATTATCCACCTTATTTATTCATAGATAAGAGATCAAAATTCTATAAAAATTTAGCCCAGGATTGAAGGAGTTTTCAGAAAGCTTCCACGGATTTTATGTTCTTAAAAAAAGATTTTACATTTTTATAAAAGTCTGTTTTTCAGGTATTTCTAAGTACTGTGGGACTAAATATTCAAATATTCCTCTGATTTTTAGGAATATGTATCATCTGTGCAAGAGCACTGAGGCCAAACAGAAATATTAAATATTATTAATGACAAATGTACCAAATGTCCTTGGGGAAAACAAGTGTCCATCCTCTTAAAAAGCCAATAAAACTCACCTTTTTTGTGAGATTTTCACAGTCTGTGGAAAGTCCAGAGATGGGAAAAATGCTGCAGATACTATTTATTTAATATATAACCAAATCTAAGTCCTCTTGATGCCTTAACGAATCCACAGATTTGGGAGCTCCATGGTGCCCCTGGGCAGTTATTGATCCCCACCTCGTGTGTTGTTCTGGCCACGGGGATCATAAAAATAACTCCTTTTGCTGCAGAACTGGGCAGAGATGACTCTTTTTTTTTCAGTCTGAAATCCTAATTTCATGATACAATTCCTGCAGACTGTTCCTGGCACTGGGGTGAAGCACCAATCCTCTTCCCCTGCTCTGGGTGATGTTGGGAATCTGGTTCCCGGACTCTCACCAACAACTGCTGCTCCTTCTTCTTTTCCTCTCCTCACCACACTTTTCCTCTTGGATCTAATTCCTCAGGCAGGGAACCTGCACTTAGCAGTCCCGGGGCTCTTCCTCCCCTCCTGTGAAACCCTCTCCAAAGCACAGTCACACATCTCACCCTGACACCGCCTGAGCTCGCTCTCCTGCTCCTCATCCCTTGGATACGACTCTGAATTTCTTCAGGATCTCTCTGTGGAGTCTCCTGAGGGGCAAACTTGTCCCAGCGTAGCTCCTCAGCCCAAATGTGGAAGCATTTCAAGTCACACAAGACTTTTTCAGTGAAAAAACCTAAAAAGAGATAAACCCTGAGCTGGTAGTTTGGGCCTGCAAAGCCAGGATGAGGAAAGTTCTGCAAGCCCGCATCTATTCCCTGCTTCTTTCCAGGCTGGCACTAAGAAGCCCCTCCTGGGTGGGAAGATTTCAGCCACGAGAGAGATTTCCAAGGAAATGAGCAGCAATCCATGAGGGGCTGGAGTGTGTGCAGGGAAGGGAACGGAGCCGGGAAGGGGCTGGAGCAGCAGGAGGGGCTGAGGGAGCTGGGGGGGCTCAGCCTGGAGAAAAGGAGGCTCAGGGGGGACCTTGTGGCTCTGCAACTCCCTGACAGGAGGGGGGAGCCGGGGGGGGTCGGGCTCTGCTCCCAGGGAACAAGGGACAGGAGGAGAGGGAACGGCCTCAGGCTGTGCCAGGGGAGGCTCAGGTTGGACATGAGGGAAAATTCCTTTATGGAAAAGGTTATCAAGCATTGGAATGGGCCGTTCAGGCCACTGGTGGAGTCCCCATCCCTGGAGGTGCTCAAAAAACACGTGGATGTGTCCCGTGGGGACACGGTTCCGTGGTGTTGGGTTGATGTTTGGAGCTGATGATCTCGGAGGTCTTTTCCAACACTAGAAGTCGAAGCTGCCCTTGCCTGACAAAGTGTGAGCCATACAAAACTGCCAAGGAAAACCCTGAGGAAAAGCAGCATGGCAGTACAAACTTCTCAGAATTTTGAGAGAACCTTATCACAGGGCATCATAAATGCACCGGGGATTCGGTTTACTGAGGTAACCAAAGAGATTCTGGGGGAAGGGGATGAAAGCAAAACTCCATGAGAACGCAATCCCTCCTTAACACTTCCACAAAGTGTGTGATTTTTTTTTTATCCCACATCTTCTCTATAATCAGACAGGAAAAAGAGGGGACAGTGAAAACAAGGATTTTAAAGGTGTCAAGCTGTTTGACAGTGAATCGATAATAAAAAAAGGCAAACCCCAGATTTTCAAAGTTGAAGAAAATATAAGCTGAAGGATTTTCACATCAGCAGAGCACACAGAGGGAAAGGATCTGAGAACAAGGCTTTTAGTCACAGTCACCACACAACTGGGTTAAACCTAAATTTGCTTTTTCATTACATGATTTTATATAAAATTTGCTCTGTAACCAAAAAAACCCCCACCCTTTCAAGCCAAAGAAACTCCTAATGTACAAGAAGTTAAACACTTTTAATAGCTCTGCAAGTGATCTTCATTTAATAATTACATAATTATATTTATTTAATAATTAAAATCTAAGTGTATTAACATTACAGCCTTACAATTTTGTATGGTTTTAAGAACAGGGCATTGCAAAATGTCAACTGCTCTAATTTAATGACTGAAGTTTCTCCTTCTTCACAGAAACCACAGGTTAAATGTCCCAGTTCCTTCGTTCTTAGCCTGTTTTTTTACCCTTTCTGGATTTAGGCACAATAAAAGATAAAAGTTTCTGACCCCTGAAGCTTTTGTTTCCTCTTTTGTACTCAGAAACTTCACTAATTCAAAGATCTGGCAGGAAGGAGTTAATGGGAGCTTCCAGATGCTAGAATTCATTTCCCAAAGAGAGCACAAGGAGAAAAAACTGCAAATTCCAAGTGAATTATGAGAGATAGAAATTGTTGGGATGATTGGATCCCCTGGGAGCTACTAATCAATATTTTGGGGCTCCAACTGCTGAAAACTGATCCAAACCAACCAGGCAGATGTTCAATGTAAAGCAACTGAATGGTCCCACCACCTTCAAATAGTTCAAGGTTCAAAGGAATTCATTCCCTACACAAGGAATTTAATTAGATTTCAAAACTATCTTCCAAGGGATCTTTGGTCCCCTTTTTTGGAACGTGGAAACGTGGCAAACACACCTAAACGAGCTGGGGCCTAAACCAACCTAAAACGTGAAATTCTACCTTTGCCCTCCCTTGGGATGAACAAGGTGATCATCAAGTGCGGTGGAGGGAACTAAAGGAGGAACTAAAGTCCTGCCAGAGCTCCAGGAGGGTTTGGACAACTCCCTGAGGGACAGGGTGGGATTGTTGGGGTGTCTGTGCAGGGCCAGGGCTTGGACTGATGATCCCTGGGGGTCCCTTCCAGCTCAGGGTATTCCAGGATTCTAACGTGGCTCGTTCACCATCCCCTTCAGTGGTAAGATTTTGAACAGCTGAGTTTCACACTCCAAAGTTTTTAGCAGCCTCATGATATAGATATTATACACTATACACTCCTGACACTCTGCTTTAGCAGCTGCAAGTAACGCTGTTCAGGTTTTCCCTCCGTGCCAGCAGGACAACCTTTTTGAGGGTTATGTTCTTGAACTAACATGTGACTAAAAGCCAACACAAACCCTACTAAAATGTGCCTCCAAATGTGCTCAAAAAGTTATATATACATGATATAAAATGCCTGATCAAGCCATGATACAGGATAGGGACATTCCTACAAAAGTTCATGCAAATAGTAGTTAATTGCTCCTAAGTGGAATGGCAGGATTAGTAATTCCTGAGGAGGGTTCCGAAGAGTCAAGCACAAACCAGGTTCAGTCTCCTGAATTATTCCTTTTTTGACCTTTAAACACGCCCTCTGCTGAAATACCAAAATTTAGAACCTCCTCAGGCAAGTAGACCCTCATTTTGCATCCTGGGGCCTCACTACGAAGCAGTGTAAATTTACTCCAGGTAGAATTTGTCCCAAAAACACACGGGAAAACGTAGCAAATGGAAACAGCCAAATAATTGGGCTGGAACTGCTGAGGGTCAACCCAACTCAGCACATGACGGTGAACACAGGAGGGTAAAAAAAGTTTGTACCTCAGCACCTAAAGGTATTTTAGGCAGCAGGTAAAAAAAAAGTCAGTTTAAAGCAAGTGGTTTTTTTCAAACATTAAATATGGAAAATATGAAAATATTCCTGAACCCTCCCATTCCTCACAGTACCAAAGAACTGATATAGTCATGTCCCAAAACCAAGAAAAAGGAATAAAAGCTTATTTTAAGCCCTTTTAAATTTCCCACTGTTCAAGAGTAACACTTTTAAGAAAAAAACCCCAAAAAACAAACAACTTAATCCCTGAAGGTTTTTGGAGCTCTAGCAAGACAATTTTGGAGCCACAGCAAGATAACTGACCATGCTGTGCTGCTCCGAAGTCGGGGTCACACTTCCTGACGTCACGTTTTGCATGGATTTGGATCGCCCTCGGCATTATGTCCTTTGGCATTCAGGGAATCCCCTCAGGTTAAGCCAAACGCAAATATGTTGCATCAGGTTGTATTTTAGTTACTGAGGAAGGGAGGATTTCAGGCATTTCGTATCATTCCAAAGGTGCCGCAGGTACATTTACATGCAGGAATCATTGTATCCAACGGAAAAGCCACTCCTGATTTACAGCCACGGCTCTCAAGCACAATTATCAGCTTTGAAACCCAAATTTGGGGTTTTTTCCCCCCCTTTTTTCCTTCTTTTTAGCTGGCACTGGCACAAGCAGTTCTGGCATAGCCTGTTTGCAGTTTGTACACACTTCAAACCAGTGCTGATTTCCTGGGACACACCAATTTCCAACTGTCACGTTCCCTTGAACTCAGCAGGATTTGCTACAGCATCAGATTTTTTTTATATTATTAACTGTTGGGTTTCCAGCTCATTTTCTCTGTCCACTACACTCTAAAGTGACTTTTCCCCTCTCAAACCACTGAAAAGTATAACAGCACTTCCCAAAGGCAGTGTGACTCCTCTCCCTTTCATCCCTACTGGATTTAATAAAGTTCCAGGGACACAACACAACTCTGGGCTTGGCTTCCGTTCCTCAGAAGGGACAGAAAGAAACAGCCATCCCATTTATTTTTGGTAGCTTTTAACACCAGTTATTCTATTTTTTAAGCAAAAAAGGGGATGTTGCTGTTCAGGTGAATTCCAAGAGAGCTTTTTGGGATGTTAATTGTATGGCAACAGAAACCTGGAAAGTGTAAAGAGTGGATTTTGTGAATACAAAATGAGAAAGCAAGGTGGAATTATGAAGCAGCCAGAACTGACAGCACATGATGTTGAGGCCAAATGCATCCCATTTCTCATTCCGTCTCCTCCTGCATGGGAAGCAATCCCTCAAATTGTGGAAAAGGAGCTGCAAGTCCATTAAGTTCATTTCTTCTCACTTAGTCATCACTAATTACCTGGCTTTAGCATCACATTTATTATGCAAATCTTACTCTGCTGGGCAGGTCCTGAGCCCAGAGGTGACTCTTCCTCATCCCATGGGATCATCCATGGATACCCAGCTGCTGAACTACCTGTAAGGGATGACGTTTTCAGCTCCCAAGCTTCTTTCTGGAAGTGTTCTTTGGAATACTGTAAAGACTGGTATTTTTAAACACCTCACGAGTTCAAGTTTTCCCAAAGTGATTCCTTAGGGTGATCTCCTCCTGGATACACACTTGGTGGAAGTCTTGGCATCTTCCCTGTGAGGGTAAGGGAGGAGCTGGGATGGAATTCCCAGAGCAGCTGTGGCTGCCCCGTCCCTGGAAGTGCCCAAGGCCAGGTTGGAACAACCTGCCTGTAGAAGGATGAGCTTTAAGGCCTCTTCCAACCCAAACCATCCCAGGATTCTGTGATAACCTGAGACTTGGAGCACTGGGAATCACTGCCCTCGCCATGCCAGCGCCCACCCCTCCAGTGAAACATCCAAACAGGACTACCCACGGGATGCAAAAACCTTCTCCTGGTGAGTCCTCGGCACCAACACAGCTCAGAGTAATTAGCAGGGCCAATTAAGGGGCAGGCAGGAAAGATCTCCTCCTGCTTCCCAAACCTCCAAAGCCATTTCTGGACTTGTGAATCACAAGTGAAACAACAACAGCTGCGGAGACAGTTTGGTTCCTGCAGAGGACCGGCCAGAGGCCTTCAATCCTGTACTCCCATCAGAATACATCCAGGGGTACCAAATGGGGAATCCACTGAAAGCTGTCACAAAATTAACCCCCCCTAATTAGGCAGCCAGAGAGTCCTCCCCTTCCTTATTACAGAGCGAGGGAATGTCAGAGGGGGCTGGAGATCACCGACACTGGTGTCTGAAACCACACCCAGACCACGTCTTCGAGTGCAAACAAGACAAAAACGCAAGTTCTTCCGATGTTCAGTGAGAGCCTTGGAGGTGCAGCACAGTTTTTAGCTATTTTAGCCCATTTTCTGTAGAAGCACAGATTAGGTTTGTGGGTTTATTGTCCTATTTTGCTTCCTAGGCTTGAAAGCCTTCACTCAGTGCTCTTGAGCTCCCAGAAATAGTTCTGTGTTTTGTTTCACTGTCAGGCCTTGAGCTGCTGTGGACAAGGACAAGCTCAACACGCGTTTGGACAAACCCAGATGTGTCACAGGTTGTCCCACCACTTCCATTTGTTGGCCAAACCCTAAATTTATCCATTTGTGAAACTTAATTTTCAGATGTGATGGGAAAAAAATCTATTAAAAAATAACCCACGATTATTTTCTCTAGGAAACCTCACCAAGAAAACCTCGTTAGAGACATCTTCAATACCACGAAATCTGTATTTTTTTACCTTTTAGCAGAGCAAAAGAATCAAGGGAACGAACAACAGGGATGGTTTCAGAATTCTGACAGTGTTCCTTATGTCTCAAATGAACAGGTTTCAGATGGGACAAAACACTTGATCAGTTCAAGGGCAGGTGAGAAGAAATATAAGTGACATGGAACCTCCAGCCCAGAGCTCATATTGCAAAACACGCTGCAGAATTACCTAAATGTGGCAGGAGCAGAAGAAAGGTCAGGTGTTTGGAATGAGGTGCCTGTCCAGGAACGCAGCAGTGGAACACACTTCAATCACTCCAGTGACTCTGTGATTTGGGAGTGGAACTGAGAAGCTTTTTCCATCAATTCCCACGGAGCCTGGACTCCAGGATCCAGCACCTGCAGCTGAACAGGGCTGCACCCTCCATCCGCCTGCTTCAAACCCACCTTTTAATCGTCACCAAATCACATTTAGTTCATTGCTAAAACACAGTTCAACCCCCACATTCGTGTTTCACAAATTTCTATTTCCACCCAAACAAATGATGTGCTGTTGTGTCAAGTCCAGGAGACCTTTTTGTAGGATGCAGTTTTGGGCTTTTTTTCTCCCCCCTTTTCAGTGAATACACCCCACTACAGTAACTACTACATGAACTTGAATCCAAGCTAAAATTTAAGGAGCTATTCCAACACATAAGGAAGAGAGGAGCAGAAGTACAGAGTAGTCATTGCAACCTTTCCTTGCCTCCTTCCCTTCATCCCACTTCCAGCCAGTTCCCTTCCCAAGCTGAGGGGCTAAACTCAGCTTCTTATACCCTTACTTCTGGATTTAGGGATTGATGGTGGAGGAGGAAGTCAGACTCTTCTTTCCTTCCAGTCCCAAATGTAATCCCCCTGACCTGAACCCCAAAATCCCTTATGGCTTGAGCTGTTCCTCCAGAGTTGATCCAGAATGGGAAAGGACACCGAGGGATCCTGCCTAAGTCCCTACCTGGAGTGCACACACCAATCCCACTATTCCCTCCCTCAGAATTCTGGGTTTAACCATTTATTTGGGACAGCACAAGCTTTAATAAATGTTTCAGCCTCCAAAAAAATCTCTGTTTAACACCCACCACTGCTTCTCTCAGTAATTTAGGGAATATAGCACTAAGGCACTGGTGCAGCCACAAACTTAGCACATTATACATCAATTTTATGCTGGAGACGACCTCTCTGGGAGGTTATTTCCACACAAATGCCTTCCACAAACTTTTCCCAATTGGCATAATTTTTCATTTCTGCAAGAAGTGCAAGAAAATGCTAAAGCACCTGTGCAGCAATGGGAGGGGAAGAAAGAGTATTGCACTAAAAGAAGCAAAAATACAGTTGTGAAGGATTTAATGTGGATAAACAAAGAGAAAATATTCAAGTCCTTCCAGATCATAGATTGGGTAAAGCTGGAAGAGAGCTCCAAAATGAAAGGTAGAGGAGTATTATCTTTATATAAAATGCAGTTTGTTAATATTACAGGTAATTAAATATGGAAACTGCTTTCTGGGTGAAATGGGGAGATCTCTGCCACCGCCAGGCTTTGAAACAAGATCTGGGAGCTGCTGAGTCGGAGAGCTCTGATCCAGGGTCTCTGGAAAGGGTTGAGTGATGCAGGGAGACAGAAAACACTCAGGGAGAGTCTTCCTGGAATGGTTTGGGTTGCAAAGGACCTTAAAGCTCATCCCATCCCACTCCTGCCATGGGCAGGGACACCTTCCACGAGCCCAGGTTGCTCCAACCTGGCCTTGGACACTTCCAGGGATCCAGGGGCAGCCACAGCTTCTCTGGGAAATCCATTCCAGCTCCTCCCCACTTCACAGCCAGGAATTCCTCTCCCAATATCCCATCTAACCCAGCCCTCTGGTAGTGGGAAGCCATTCCCTGCGTGCTGTCCCTCCCTCCCAAGTCCCTCTCCAGCTCTCCTGGAGCCCCTTTAGGCCCTGGAAAGCCACAGTAAGATTACCCTGGAGCCTTCTCTTCTTCTCCCTTAGATGCCGGGGAAAAAAGAAGGATGTGCCTTGGTCAGGAAACCAAAATCTGTGGAGCAGCTCTAGAGCTGTCAGACACAACCATGCAATCCACGCTCCAAGACATGCTTTTCCAACAAGTGTCCCTGCTCTGGAAGCATTTCCCCCCTGATCAGCAGCACCTCCCTCTCTGCAGAAGTACTCAAATAGACCTTTGTGTGCTGAGGACGGGATCCCAGACCCCGCCTCTCCAGGGAAACAGGTGTGTGCTCCACATTTCCCGCCTCAGTCCGTCACCCCCTGTCCCTGCAGCTGCAGCCAGGCTGGGCCACTCCTAATTATAACCTGAATTTACCCTCTCCCACGGAATTCCAGCCCCAAATCAAAACCCTTCACGGAGAAGGGGGGTAATTTCACGTGTTCAGATGGGACAGCCGTGAGGAGGACATCAGAAACATCTGTGCCACAGCAGGGCCTTGTCCCCTCCCTGGAGTCTGTTTCTGAAGGCTTGAAATGTGTTCCAACTTTTGGATCATCAAGAAGATGTGATTTAGGAAAAAAACAGAAGAAAGAATTTCTTATGCACGTACGGCTTCCTAACAGTAATTTCCACTGAAAATGTGTCAGAAAGGAGCATTTTAGGGACTGGGAGACACAAAGCCAACTGAGTTATGGGAACCCCCAAATTTTATACCCTCGTGCCTGGCTCAGTTTTAAATCTCCTCAATCCTTTCCAAAAGAACACACAAAAAAAATAGCTGTTTTTGACAGGATTGCAGGTAAAGTACCAGGGTGCCACAGCCGTAATATTATCCATGGCAGGTGGCAAATTATCTAAATAGTGGCAATGTGGCCTTTTTTTTTTTTAAAGTAGCATCACCCAAATCGGGGATTTGCTCACTGCCTTTCATCAGGAGACACAAGTTCTGCAGCTTTATAATAAGAATGACTTTGCAATGTGCTTTTAAGTGCCCCTCTGTAGGAACAAAGTGCTTCTCCTCTCCCATCACCAGCTCCCAATAATTGTTTTCCAAGGATCACAATCAACGTAATAAATACTAAATGCATTTAATATGCACATAATTTTGACAGAACAGCCAGAGATGGATCACTGAGATTTTTTGACACTTTAAATGGAATTCTAAAGTCAGGCTGGTGCTTGAAATGGTGTTGTAAAGAACCCCACCTGAAGCACACATGTAATGGGTATAGATTTAATTCTGTGCTCTGAGAATACAATATAAACTCAAAGCTGCTCCATGAGAACTTCCTGGAGCACAAAGAGGATCCTCCAGTCGGAACACCCACGTGTCAGACTATTCCAGAGTGCCATTATTCCCCTGTCACCTGCTCATTTCCCTGCAGAATCTGTCCTCTGCAAATGTCACTTGCTGCCACTCAAGTGCTTAAATTGGGCTTGAGATAAAAAGAAAATTAAAGGGGGAGGAAAAAAAAAGATAGGTACCTGAACCAACAGAAATGTTCACACGGGGAAATGGATCAAACTTCCAAACATAAGCAAAAATGCTGCTGGATCATCTCAGGGAGGTTAAAATATACATTATAATACCTAATACATATATATATAATACTGGTTTTCCTCTGGTGTCTTTTATTGAAGGGGCACTTGTGGCCAGTTTTCCTTCTCCAATTCCTGTTGCCTTTGTCAGGGCAGGAATTGAGTGTTTCAGAAGGAGCAGCTGGAAGAGAAACGGGGCCCATGGAAAACAAACTTCTTGCTCTGCCCAAAATCTCGGCAGAAGGGCACAAGATTTTCTGCTCAGACCTACCAAATCTATTATATTTAATATGTAATCTCAAAATTTGGCTCTGAAGTGAACCTAAAAATAGTGGTATTGAAGAGCAAGGAATATCTTATAGGGATAACAGGAATATCTTATATAGGAAGATGTAAGAATCTTCATAGGAATATCTTTTTTTTTTTTTCCCTCCCCCCAAATCCTTTAAATAATTTCTGTGGAAGAAACTTCGGAATTAAGTAGGTTTCCTTTCATTAAATTTCTGAAGGAAGAATTCATTTATACCCTGCTTTAGAGAAATTCCCTTGGGATTTCACACAACCCCAACCCTTTCATATGAAAAGGAGACAGAGAGAGACAGAAAAGTGACTGTTCTCGGGAAAACATTACAAAAGGCAATTGGGCTCCTTGGGTTTAATGATAATTCAGGAAAAATATTCTGAGGGCTGTCGTGTGTTGTCCTGGTTTCCTTCACATGCTACAATAAATAACACAGATCAGTCAGTGCCATCTGAGTTTATGGATAAGGAAAACTTGAGGTGTCAGGCTAAAACTGCTCCATGCAGATCAGAAACACCCACAGAATCCAAACTGGTTTCTAATACACAGCTTAAAGCCTTTAGGAAATACAGAATTTCCATGTAAATAGAGCTGTAATTCTGGAGAGTAACCGAAGTGAGGGAAGACTGGCACTGTGTGAGAATGGATCAGGGACTGGAAATAGAAACGGGGTGACATCAGAAATTACTTGGATGAGGGAGAATGAAAACAGATGAAGGACATGAGACACCGGAGGAACCAGGAAATAAGGAAGCATGGCTGAAGGAGGATCAAGAATGAAACCAGGACTTCAGAAAAAGATGCCTAAGCCAGCAATCCTTCTGATTCCCGCAGGATCACTGCTCTCACTTTCCCTGGCTGGAAGGAATCTCCATGGGGTGAGTACCCCAGTTCTGCCACTGCTGTGGGAAGGACACACACCTCAGCAGCCCAGCCAAGGAGCTGGCAAGGGAAGCTCCCAGAACTGAAAGTGTTCCTCCAAAATAAGGTGGACTTCAAGGGTTGTGCCAGAAAGTCGTGGGGCAAGCAAGGGTGTGGAGTGACACGACACAGGGAATGGCTTCCCACTGCCAGAGGGCAGGGAGAGATGGGATATTGGGAAGGAATTGCTGGCTGGGAGGGTGGGGAGGCCCTGGCACAGGTTGCCCAGAGAAGCTGTGGCTGCCCCTGGATCCCTGGAAGTGTCCAAGGCCAGGCTGGACGGGGCTTGGAGTAACCTGGGCTAGTGGGAGGTGCCACTGCCTGAGATGGAATTAGATGATCCTTAAGGCCCTTTCCAACCCAAACCATTCCGTGATTCCATAAAACCTGCTGCTGAAAGGTACAACAAAGCAAAAAGGTAAATCCTTAATTCCATCTGCAGAGCAAGGTCCGAACATTTTGCAGTCCAGAAGATCTGGAACCACAAACCGAACAGTTAAAGACGGGAGATCACTGATTAAACGGGTGGAAAACGGGATGTTATCCTCTAATTAAAGACGAGGTACAAGGGCCACGTGGGTGAAACAAGGTCACCCAGGTTTGGAAGGACCAGACTGCAAAGAAACTAATGAATTAAAGACCAAAAGCTCTCAAAAATAGATCCAACGGGACAGAAACAGTGTGTGCTCATACCTCCCCAGCTGGGAGTGTTTTAGTGCTGGTCAAAAAGAGGAGAAAACACAAGCTGAGATGCCCAGAATGCGAACTGAATGTTTTCTTGGATTCCACAGAAGCGTCCTGAGGTTTATCCCCACGTACATATTAAAACTTTGAGGAAATAACCAGTAAAACATAAACCTTACAGAGAGAAATACTCTCCCTGCCCCAGTTCTTTCACGCGTAAAAAATGTTTCTTCTTAACCCAAAACGCCAACTTTGATGATTATTCCCTCAAAGCATTTGGTTTTCCTTTACCAAATGTTGTAGATTCCCGTTTTAGAACAAATAAAAACATATGGAAAGGTCTGTCCTTGAAGGGAACTGTAACAACAAAACAAACCCAAACCCCTCAATATGGCAGAAGGAGAAATAACCTCTCCCAGCTCTGCAGTGTTTGTCTTTTAGATGTGAAAATCTTCCTCCCGGAGGTCAAAAAACCTCCCCAAAACAAAGAGAAAATGAAACGACAAGAGAACTGCCTGAATTTTTTTCCTTAATTTGTAAAAACTACATAAATGAGACACTTAAATTTGTGTGGGCTAAGAGAGCACTTCCAAGAATCCTCTAGTCATGCTGCTTGAAAAATAAAGAATATATATATTATATATGTGTTATAAAGATGTATAGTACAAAGATCTGCAGAAGACGCAAAAAAAAGATTATATATCATACATATATATGTATTATGAAGATATATATTAGTAATATCTGTAGAACAAGCAAAATAAAGATTACATATAATACATGTATTATATATGTATTATAAAGGTATGATTAGTAAGATCTGCAGAAGAAGTAAAATAAAGGTTCTATATAAGATATGTATTATGTATGTATTATAAAGATATATATATTAGTAATATCTGTAGAACAAGCAAAATAAATATTATATATATGTATTATATATGTTTTATAATGATATATTTATCAGAAAGGTCTGCAGAAGCAGCAAAATAAAGATTCTATATATGCATTATATATGTATTATAAAGACATATATTAGAAAGATCTGCTGAAGAAGCAAAATAAAGCTTATATATATGTATTATAAAGATATATATTAGTAAGATCTGCAGCACAAGGAAAATAAAGATTCTATATAATACATGTATTATATATGTATTATAAAGATATATATTAGAAAGATCTGAAGAAGTAAAATAAAGATTATATATAATACATGTATTATGTATTACAAAGATATATATATTAGTAAGATCTGCAAAAGAAGCAAAATAAACATTCTATATATGTATTACATATGTATTATAAAGAGAGATGTATATATTAGTAAGATCTGTCTGTAGAACAAGCAAAATAAAGAATACACATAATATATGTATTATACAGATATATATGATAAAGCCCAGCAGAACAAGCCCTCTCCCAGCAGATCCAGACGAGACTAAAAGCAGAAGGTGAGTTACAAACACTGAACAAACCTGGCCCTTAAATCAGTTTTCAGCGCGCTGAGTCGCAGGTGAAAAGAGCAGCACTCGGGCCACAACGTGAGTTGTATCCCTCAAATAACCGGCTGCCAAAGAGCCACTCAAGAGCTCAGATTTGGGAATTAAGGGGCTTATTCCTGACTTTACCCACCCTCGGATTCACCAGCATTTCACACACTTCACGCTGAAGAGCCTCAGCTCAAGTTGGCGCCTCCAGAAGCTCAGAGCTGGACCCTCGTTTTGGGCCTGTCTGCTGAAGCAGAGACAAGCAAACATGGGAATTTTTCCTGCATTCAGGAGCCCCATCAGGTGCTCAATTATATTCTGAAATGATGTCTTAATTGGTTTGCTCAGGGACAAGCAAACCAAAAAAAGTCCACGGCCGCAGTCATCACTAAACATCAGATATTGCCACACGTTAAATTAACGGCAGGTAACGAGGGGGGGAATCAGCTCCACTTCCACAGCTGAAGGAAACCTCTTCCCATACTGCCCAGAGCGCCACATAAAGTTTCAAAAGAGAAAAAAATGTATTCTAACAAAGCTCTCCCGAACATCCCACGTTTGTCTGGATCAGAGGTCCACACGCGGATAACAAAATGCCGCCGGCAGAGAAAAACAAACAGCACGGGACACATCAGATTCGGGCCTTAACTTTTAATTTAAAAATCAATTTTTCTCAAATTCTACGGGGATTTTCGGGAGATTGACCCCCCCTCCCATTTTACATTTATTTCTTTGCCACCTAAATTTTTGGCTTTTTTTCCTCAGCTACTCTCCGAGTTTTAACGCACAAGGTAGTGCTGGGTTTGTGCCACACACACACAGATGTTGCAACTCATCCCGCAGGTCAAAAAACTCGTGAGAAAGGAAGAGTGAGGAAAAACCATTAAATGCAGGGGGATAAAAAAAAAAAAAGAAGTTAATGACTCATATTCTTGCGTGGAAAAGAAACCGAGCTCCCTCCATGCAGCTTATTTTTCGCATTAGCAGAATAAATAAACTTATTAAAAAAGAGGTTAAACGTTGGCAGTGAGGAGCCAGGCTCCCAACCTTCAGCTGCTGTTCAAGTCTGGTCAATTTTGAGGTCAAAAACTAACTTATTACTTCTAGGAAGAGGCGTAATCTCGATTATTTTCCTTACCTTTGCTGCCTGAAGGGACCAGATTTCAAAGATCTTGTCTGTAAATGAGATAATCTTCAATATTGATGCCTCCAGCGACCACCATCGTCAACAAGGATCTGGAGAGCAACACCAAAAGTAGGACTTAAACTGGGTTTAATGCAACTAGACTGGGGTTTAAAATATTTATTTACTTATTTCATTTATTTATTTATTTATTTATGAAAAAAGGCACAAAGTAAAATCGTGCATTTCAAGCAACACAGGAATTTGGGAGCTGCTGTTAAAAATAAACAGACAAGCACCAGAGCCACAACACAGGAAGGTATTTAACTCTTGGAGGCCCATAATAATTACTCTGCATTAGTATATTTAATAAATATACAAAACTCGGGGATTTCACTGTTATTATACCCAAATAACAACAGCAGTAATCATCCCATCAGTTAAAATTCATATTAAATAAAATTACAGATTAGGGTTGAAGTGTGTTATCCCTGGATTGTGTTATCCCTGGCTGCTCCTCCCTTCGTCTCTCTGCCTGGGATAACACAAGCAACTAATTCAACCTGAATACATATATTTAAAATATCATTTAACAAGTACTCATTTATTTGTTTGCAGGCCTGGGACACCCCGTTGCCAACAGTCAGGACACGAGTGGGAAGGTGATGGGATCACCAGATCCCTTCGCAGGGATCTGTGGCCAATTTATTGCTTTTCAATCTACTGTCTAAAGCCATAAAAGTTAAAAACCTGTAACGGTAGAACCACCGAGTTTTTGCAGTTTGCCCATATCAATGCAAAAAGTGATTTCAACTCAGCTTAGGATAAAGTTTTATCTGAATTGTCCACTTTTGTCTCTTCTGAAGTCAAGCCAAAACCCCCAAACTTCTACTGCATGAGAATAAACACCTTTCTAAGCAACTTCTTCCTCAAAGTAGCAAGTTCTGGAACAGCTAAATGGATGCTCCCTGCTCTTTCTAGTGCTTCCAAAAATTTAAAACACTTGTAGGAGAAATAACTGTCAAATCAGTCTCTGAAATAAAATTACCCGGGGTACGCCGTGATTATGTTCCCTCTCTTTCCCTAATGAAAATCCCAAGAAGAAATTGGATGTCCACTGTACCCTGGGGTTTGCCAAGCCCAGAGTTAATGGATTAGCAGGGGGAAAAATTTCCAGATACAAAATGACCCAATTAAAGCACCAAAAAGCCGCTGTGGAGGAACCGGAAGGGACGAGGAATTTTCAGATGAGGTCCAAGACAGGGTTTGAGGGGCAGGAAAGGAAAAGAATAAAGAGCTTCCAATAATGGAAGGCTCGTGGAACAGCTGGAATTCACAGGAGTCTCTGTGAAACAGGAGGTGAACAAGTTCTGCTGGTGCTGGAAACTACTAAAGAACGCCATCTAAGACAGAAGTCGGTGAGTTAAGGTCCGAGACACGACTGGAGGTGGCCCTCAGCGCTCTGGGCTGGTGACCAGGTGGGCAGCAGGCCCTCAGTGATCCTGGGAGGGCTTCCCCCAACCCAAAGAGTTCTGTGAGAACACCAAACCCAGACCCTTAAAATCCACAGGTCTGGGCAGCCACGGCCCGCGATTCCTTGGAATCAGAGAATCCCTGAGGTTGGAAAAGACCCTTAAGAAGGTCAGGTCCAACCAGCTCCACTTTTTGGTGGCCTTGGCTGCTCCTCCCTTGGTCCCACTGCCAACCCAAAAAGGCCAAAGTGATGAACTGGGGCAGAAGCCAAAGCAGGAGCCAACCACAGATTTCTTTAATGAGCTCAGCACAGAAGATGCAATGAGAACCGGGGGAAAAAAAAATTGTCTTTTTAAAGGGAAAACATCCCATGGAGCAATCAAGGGGAAGGAATGAAACATTTCACAATGCCTTTTTTAACAGCTCTTCCTCAGCGTGTTCAGAGTCTCCAAAGCGGTTCAAATCTGTGACTTGTTTTCCTTAAAAGCACATCTGCACACGTGATTCAGTGTTGAGGTTTTCTATCAACTGCCCTTCAAACCTAACATTCAATTTTCTTAACAAGTTGAATCAGACCCAATTCTCCCCAGATTTTGTAAGTGCCACTGAAAACATCTTAATTTTCCTTCTTTTTTTTTTTTTTTTTTTTTGCCTGGCAAGTAAATCATTCTCACGTTGCCTTTTGTGCTAATAGATGATATTTTCTTTCCTTGTGTGAACTGCATGACCAAAATGCAGATATTTAAACTCTGCTCCCACTGCAGATGTTATTTGTGATCGGGTTTAATCACTGCTCTCTCGCATACGACAACTGCAATAATTGTAAGGGTATCATTAATTTTGTTCTCAAACCTTGAAGCCTTCTCAAAGGGCTTTGGGAACAAGTTCCTTCTGTGGTAAACCAGAAGGTTTCAAGGGAATCTGCTGAATTTTATGGGACCTGTTAATTCTGCTCAATGGCACTCAAGTGTTACATTATTTTTGCTTCATGTGATTTCCTGACCATCATCCCAACAACCAGCAGGAGTCACTGTGATCTCAATTCATGGCAATTTACCAATGAAATTATGATGTTTTTTTGTTTAAAAACACATGATCTTATTCCTGAATGTCTTTTGACATTGATGCAAAAAAGGCACAGTCACAAAATCCCAGAATGGTTTGGGTTGGAAGAGAACTTAAAGCTCATCCCATTCCACCCCCTGCCATGGGCAGGGACACCTTCCACTAGCCCAGGTTGCTCCAAGCCCCGTCCAGCCTGGCCTTGGACACTTCCAGGGATCCAGGGGCAGCCACAGCTTCTCTGGGCAACTTGTGCCAGGGCCTCCCCACCCTCACAGCCAGGAATTCCTTTCCCATATCCCCTCTTGGGATAGCTGTGGGAAGCCATTCCCTGTGTCCTGTCCCTCCATCCCTTGTCCCCAGTCCCTCTCCAGCTCTCCTGGAGCCCCTTTAGGCCCTGCAAGGGGCTCTCAGGTCTCCCTGGAGCCTTCTCTTCTCCAGGTGAAACCCCCCAGCTCCCCCAGCAGCCCTTGAGTCCCTTCCCACCCCCCATCAGCCCCTCTGTGCTGGTGAGACCCAGGTCCAGCACAGCCCCTCTCCTTGGAGAAGGAAATCATCACCAGCACATTCCAGGAGCTTCCTGGATTGCTTACAGCCTGCTGAGCTCTTGCTCAGCTCCTCACCCATCCCCAGGAGCAGCTCCATGTGCTCCAGCTGCTCATGGACACACAGGATGATGCTCCATCCTGATCCCCTGCCTGTCCTTCCTGAAGAGCCTGCACCCTTCCATTCCACCCCTCCAGTCAGAGGAGTCTCCATGATGCCAACAGGATCATATCCTTGCAGCCATCTCCAGCTCCTTCAGTCCCCATTCCCTCTGCACTCCCCGTGAATCCCAGGTACCACCCAGAGTGGCTGGAATTCACGGAACCACAGGCTCGGCGAGGCTGGAAAAGACCTCTGAGATCATGGAGTCCACTCGTCGACCCGACACCTCCCTGCCTGCAATTCCCTTGTGCTACTCCTCAGGTGCTCAGTCCTCCCTTTCCATTCCTTTTTTTTCCCCCCACCCCTTATATTCTCCATCCTTATTCTGGATGTTGATCCTCTAAATATCCCGGAGCCCGAGGAGTTGGTTCTACAGGATTCTGCATCCCAGTCTGGTGCCAGCCCACCAAACATATGTCTCTGCTCAAATGGAAGAAATCTGTTTTGATTCCTTTTTCTTATTTTTTAAATTCCTTCCTGGACCAGGGACAAAACATTTATTTAAGATACAACCTCCTGAGCTACGAAACTTTCCAGATATTCCATTTAATGCCGAAGATCTGCACACACGACAACGATTAGTCAAAGTAAACGCTCAGAAAACCATCGAGGAAAGACAATAAATTGGAAAAAATCCTCTCAGTCACACGAAGAACCTTTCGCAGCAAGACAAACGCACGCGGAAAACATCAGAAATTTCTGAAAGGATCTCCTCATTTTGCCTTTTTTTTTCCGTGGCAAGTGCAAAGGACCAGGAGATTTGAAAACCACTGCTGAGGCCTTTGTTTTCCAGGTTTCCACGCCACGTGCTGGTGCTCTCACCTGAGGTGTGGGAAACCAGGAGCGATCCCTGCACAAACCACCCCCGGGCACGGCTGAATTCCCTGATTTCAGAGGATGATTCAGCTCAGCTGCAAAGGCCACCGCTGGGAAAGAATCATGAGGGAGAAAAAAAATCCCACGTGTTTTCCCCCCCCTTTTTTTTTTCGTGTGTTCCACAATAATGCAGAAAAGGCAGCCTCTATATTTCTTTTAAATTAATAGTTTTAAGTGAGAAATAAATAAAGCAGGTCTGTGCTGCTTTTGTCAGAGATGAGTGAGCAAGAACTAATGAGATCTCCTGACAGATGAGGCTTCTCCAAGACTGTCCTGAGAAGGAATTTCATCCTGCTTTTAGCCGGTGTTTACCATTTATTGACACCAATATAGCTGAGTTTCCTAATTAACACCAGAAAAAAAAAAAAAGAAGATATTTTAAATTAAACCATGAAAGCCTCACTAATTTTACTGATTTAATGGTTTGCTGGGGAAGGGCAGTTTTTGGAGACACTGGTGTGGGGCTCTGCTGTACCAGACACTTGCCCCCTATATATATATTAATATTTAAGTCTAAACTATATATATGTATATATATACAGAGTATATGGACATACATATGCAGAATACAAATATGGATATGGAAGACAGACATTTCATTTTGTACTAGAGGCAAAATCCCAGTATTATCAAAAATTCTGAGAAACAAACCAATATTTTTGGAAGGAAAAAAACCCACCCAGCCCTCAGTGAGACATAAAGTACATTATGGAGAAGAGTAGGCTCCAGGGAGACCTGAGAGCCCCTTGCAGGGCCTAAAGGGGCTCCAGGAGAGCTGGAGAGGGACTGGGGACAAGGGATGGAGGGACAGGACACAGGGAATGGCTTCCCACTGCCAGAGGGCAGGGAGAAATGGGATATTGGGAAGGAATTCCTGGCTGTGAGGGTGGGGAGGGGCTGGAATGGATTTCCCAGAGAAGCTGTGGCTGCCCCTGGATCCCTGGAAGTGTCCCAGGCCAGACTGGAGCAACCTGGGCTAGTGGGAGGTGTCCCTGCCCATGGCAGGGAGTGGGACTGGATGATCCTTAATGTCCCTTCCAACCCAAACCATCCTGGGATTCTGCAATGACTCTGCGATTTAGACGATTCATTATTTGTAAAGATTTTGGGAAGGGATTCCATGGGCTAAGTTAACTGCCAGCAGGAAGAGCCGTGGTGTGAGCAGCCCAGAGATGAAGGAGGAGAGCCGGGAAGGATCCCCCACTCCCGGGAACAGAGCAGGGGAACAGTAAACCCAGGGCCACGCCGGGGAAATCATCATCCCCACAAAGTAGGTCAGGGAAGTGAGTTTACTAAATATAAACTTTCTTTGTAGTCAAGCAACCGCTGCCAGAGTAATGAGATTTACTCACATTTCACCCAGGTCCTCTTTTGAATCCCGACTCATTAAAACAACCACCGAACGGCCGCTCACACACCCCTCACCTTTCAGGGATGCATCAGCAAATTTAAACCACCTCACACACACATAAAAAAAAAAAAAGGAGGGTTTTGACCTTTTAAATCCTTATACATGGAACAAAAACGCTCTGCGCTGCACTTCTGACGTTCACCCAAACATCCCAAAATACACTTTCCAACGTGACTCCCCGCCCTGAGCCATGTGCAGATGACAGAGTTCTTACTCTACCCGCACAGAACACAACCACAGAGGGATTCTGGGTGACCTCCTCGGATCCTCGCCGCGGTGGTGACACAGTTGGAAAGGAAACACGGAATCCCCCTGTCAACTGCCAGCTCGGGGAGAGCCGAAACCTCGCCGAAAACGGGAGGCTCGGGAACGCTCCCCCTTGTTTATTTTGGTGTTGGAGGAAGAGAAGAGAGGAGTATTTTTATAACAACTATCAACTGTGCTTTATAATTATACATATATATACATATATATGTATTTTGTATTCCTCTGCTGTTTAGGTGGCTCCAAAAATACTCCCCTCTGGTTTGTGGCGGTTGCTCCCAGCCCGGTGCCAGAGCGTTTTGTGCCTCCAGGGCAGTCGGTGTCTGGAGCAAAATGTGCACGGGGGAACTCATGTCACAGCAGCAGTTCTTCCAAACACAGACCTAAAAACTCGAGGAGCTGAGCTGCAGAACTGCAGACACGAAGATTTAATTTCTGAGAGGCTATTCCCTGTCGGTACCCACATATAGAACATGCAAAGATGCTGCGAGCTGGGCTAAAATTCTATTTTTGGTCAGTTTTGAGGCTGATATTTACTATTATAAAATAATTAGGGTTTTTTTTTCTTTTGTGCTTTCAAACACTGGATAACCAGAAATCCTGACACTGACCCAAGCCCTGAAGAGAGGGCAGATAAAACACTGACACCTCTTCAGAGGCTTCCTTTTGAAACAGAGAAAATGCCCCAGCGTTTGAGGAAATGTTCTTCCCCTCCAAAATTCCATCAGAAACATTTCGAAGGCCAAAGTGCAAGAAATTGATGAAATTTATGAAAGTGTAAATCCTTTGAGCCAAAGGAAAGAAAAAAAGCATTTCTTCACATACATCCCTTGGTTTATTTCCTGCCTTCAAAGAACAGAAAAAGGCAATCGAATGCAACAGAAAAATTGCATTAATTGGCTGATCTTATGGCAATTTTCACTCAAGAGTATTTTTCCATTCTTTGAGCTGAATGATAATTATTCAGCACCAACTGCACGGTTTTATACCACGTTTCCAGCAGTTTCTGCCTGGTTTTGGGGCTGCCCTGGGCCTGCACTATTCCCTGTCCTCCCGGTCACTGGAATTTATTTAACTTTATTAATGTTTAAGGAATGAGCCTTGGTGTCACTGAAAGCGAAACTGTATGGATATTTCCATGAAATCACAAATATCTTATTTATTTTTTAAGGAAAGAAAGCAGAAGAGGTCTGAGAACAGTGTATCCCTGAAATCTTAGAATAATAAGCAGGAGGTTTCAGGGGCCTTCTCTGCATTTCAATTTCATCATTCAACTAATAACTGTGTCTAATTTCTCAGCCCAAGAAGGGTTTGTTTTATTTTTTTTTGGTCTGTATTTTAACACCTGCAGTTTTACAAAGGATTTCTCTTCTGATGGAAGTCCTGGAAACAAATTAATTCATGAGTGCCCCCAGATCCCACAAGATTTAAGGGGAGGAATATTTCTTTATATAGCAGTGCATGTTCACCATAATGAAATCCAGTCAAAGATTTTAGGGAAAATTAAGATGTTTTTAATGCCTGTATCCCGCTTTTCCAGGCTTACATTCACAGATACCTATTCTCTACCTCCTTTTCCTTCATCCTCGTTTTCCAAGGAACGTTTAAGCTCAAAGTATGGCTCATATTTAACATTTAAATCTCCACGAACATAAGATTTACAGCCCTGCCGTAGTAACAACGCTTTTAAAACAAGCCCTGTGCACAAACATCAAAATCTGATGGACTGCCACCAGGAACGGGGAATATAATCCTCCAAGACTTCCTTCCTTCTTCCTTTGGCCAAACTTGGATCAGCTGCTCCTTAGTGAGGGTTCGGGAGCATCCACAGGAGCACTCCGGTTACATAAATCCAACTGAAAACAAAAACACCTTGTGAGATGACTGTGTTGCTAACAGAAGGAATTTATCTCCCTTTCCAGCTGCATGCGCGGCACAGGCAGATCAGCCCCCAAATCGCTCCCAGAAACTTCTGAGCGCTCCTTAGACGTAATAATGGACTTTTTTTTTTCCTTAGCAGCAGATTGATTTGAAGCCGTGCCTGCGTGCCTTCCTTGGTGAATAAAATAATAAACTCCCGTTTCCTCACTGTGCCGCCTCCTGGAAAAATCAGGCGGTTTGGGCACATTAAAAAAAAAAAATTCTTATTAGGTTTTTGCCTTTTGAATGTTTATTAAATAAGGAAAAACATAAGAACTTCATACTTTCTTTTTCTTTTCCAAAGCTCAGGAGCCCAAGTGGATTCCCACGTATCCCTGTTTAAGACACATTCAGTCAAGGACTCTGCCTTTAGCCTGCCATTCCTTCTGGTATTCCTGCCTTGATCAGTGTTTTCTGTCTCCATCGTTTCTCCTCCCATCTTATCTTCACTAAGAAGAAAACCTTCCAGGGAAGCGCCTGTTCCTCCCGGGATTTTGAGAGGCACCACTGTCACACCTCCCCAACAGGCACGTGGACAATTAACCCAGCAGCAGATAAAAGCACAATTCCCTTCCTGCTCGGCTGAAATGAGGTTTTGTTAATTTTTGTTGATTTTTTTGAGGGGTCTCCCAGGAGGAAGCACAGCCGGCACATCCTGGTTTCTCGGCGTTGGGAGGAATTTACAGGGATTGTGCTGCTTCGCTTCCTGGGTATCCAGAGAGATCAGGTGTGCAGCCTCTTCCCAGTCCAACAGCACAGAAGATGCTCGGAGGGAATGCTGGTTTATGGAATTAGTGGATAAGGCAGGCTGCTCTCCAAGAATGAGGGACTGGGAGTGGCTGCAGGGCCATAAAACCCTCTCGGGGCAGCACCTGAGCCCGAGGGAAAAAATGGGCGTCAGATAAATCTTAAGGAGAGATTCCACTACTTCTGGATATTTGTGATACTTGGGTATTTGTGGTATTTTTGGAGGAAATATCACATCACCCCTCTGTCTGAATACAGAGCGAATAGATCCAAGGTCGCGCTGGTCTCCGGTTCCATCCAGGTGACACTCCATTTCCAGGCTGGGAGTGACAGATCTCAAATCCAGGACACAAAAGGGGAAGGAAAACCACCTAAGTTCACTCTTTATATTAGTGAAAAAGTGAATGGTAAATGATAAATTCAAGCTATTTTGGAAACAACTTTCATCTTCAGCTACAGAGCTGAAAAATTTCTTAGAAGCACTTCAGGTTTTCACAGATTATAACTGAGTTTCTGGTGGTTATTTGGGGTAGGAAATATGTCTGTGGGAAAAAGCGAAGTGCCAAGGCACAAACTAAACAAACAAAATCCTCCCAAAACCGAACCTGTTGGAGGTGATTTTCCAGATTCCAGCTAAACCACCTTCTCCCCTGGCAATACAAACACACAAAAATCTGTTTAATGTCCCCTCTTTCTTCACCCCAAAGATCCAAGTGCAAGTAAAAAAAAAAAAAAGGGAGAGAACCATGTGGAGAAGGGATGAATCAGGAGAGAGGAAGTGGGCAGGAATCTCTCCAACCAGTTTGGGGAAAAAGGCAAAGTATCCTTTTCATGGCCAGTTTAAATCACCAGTTTAAACCCCCCATCAAAGCAATTCTGAGCTGCAAGAACGTTCTGCCACTGGAGATAATACGAAAAGTTTTCAGGGAAAGACATCAAAAGCTTTCAGAAGCTTAGCTGGGGAGTACCCATGTCAAAATTACAATATTGTTCCAAACTGTCAGCTATTTAACCCATTTAGAAGTTGAAATGTGGGTTGTTTATTACGGTGGTGAACAGAGCCCATAAATACACGCCCCAATCTTGCTCTTTTAGGTTTTAACCCTGAATTAAATAGTCCACAGCGCTGGTGGAATTGCCATCTAGGCCCTGCTGATGGCAAATAAAGCAACAGTGTTTAAAGGTATGAAAAAACCAACCAAACAAAAAGCAAAGTACTTGCATAAAAGCTTAATTTCTTTCCATCTTCCTCCCTCTGTCTCAACCCACTTCAGCCCAGTTTTTACCCTCATTCTTTTCAGCTTCTCTAAAACTAAATCCTGAACCGCCCTGATGGCTCCATTCCTACAAACTCCCATTGAAGTCAGGGAAAGAAGTTCCTGACTCCAAAAAAAAAAAAAAAATAGAATTCTTTAGTATAGAGAAATTATATAGTGGAATTCTTCACTATGGATAAGGAATTCCTGGCTGGGAGGCCCTGGCACAGGTTGCCCAGAGAAGCCATGGCTGCTCCTGGATCCCTGGAAGTGTCCAAGGCCCTCAGGTTGTTGGAGCAACCCGGGATTGTGGGAAGGGGTTGAAACTGGCTGATTTTTTGATGATCCCATTCCAAAGTATCCTGGGATTCTCTGAATCCTCTGGGCTCGGCGGAGCTGCTCGGCAATTCCAGCCTCATCCCAGCAGCTCCCAAGGATGCCGACACTCACAGCTCACGCCTCAAAAATGTAACCCATTCTTTTATACCCCCAGATGAGATTCTTTTACATTGAGCGGTGAAGTTGAAGGAAAGAAACAGGAAAAAAAACCAAACAAAAAAAGCAAGGCAAAAAAAAAAAGGCCTTTGCCCTGAAACAGTTTTTTCTTTGCTTTCCTTGGAAGAGTCACCTAAAACCCCTCGAGCTTCCATGACATTCAGCCTGAACCTTCTCCTTCTCCATTCCACTCCTTATTTCCCACTCCAAGCCCAAGCATTTCCCTGTTTTTCCCCCCTGTTTACAGTTTGAGGCACCCAGAGGCTGCTAAACCTCGCCTTGCACATTCCCTTTCCTCACTCCTTCCATCTCGTTATTCCTTAAGAGACCAGACAAAGGCACGTTCAGGTGCCTTTGATAAATAAGGCAAAGCACAATTTCAGTCGGAATATTAAATCATGTGGCTGGAATCCCTTGGAGTGTCCATGCAGACACTGCCATAAGTCATCCAGCCACTTCCATCCCTTTCAGAGCACTGCACCGAGCTCTTAAAATCTGGTATTTGTGGCGTATATCACGAGCCTTTGGTTCTAAAATTCGGAGAGAGCAGGGATGTCCTGATAATCCTCTGATTTTGGTAACCTGTGCACAGCAAATACATGCAAAAATACACATAATCAACCAGGAAAATACACACCAAATAATCAAACACGAAATTATCCACTAGTGATATCATCAGGACAAAAACCCCAACCCTAAACTCTTAACGTTCTTACATAATTCTTAATGTTTTTGCTGTGCAAAGTAAATATAGAATGATATAGTTTTACAGGGAAACAACTTAGATAAGTGTCTATATGTTTTACAGATGATCCTGGCCACTCAAACCCAAGAAATCCAATGTTTCAGACGGAGGAAAGATAATTTACGCAGAGTGAATGTAACTTTATGATCCATCAGAGAGTGAAACCAGATTTCTGCATTTTCACATCCATGTGCTCCTGCCTTTTCCCTCAGCCTTCCCCAGCACCAGGGGCTGAGCCTTAAACCCAACCTGCTTTCTTGCTGCACTAATTATAACCTGAATTAGCTTCTCCACGTCCTCGGGCTGGAGCCCAGCAAACCCACATCTCCGTCTCCCGTTCCATCTTTCAGATAGAAAATCAGCCCCATTTACTGCAGAAATGAAACATAAACATGCAAAAGGACTGTGCATGAGGGGAAAAGCCGAATAAATCTCCTCAAACCCAAGGAGCAGCTCCATGTAGACGTTTCCCTGCTCCTTCCCCTGCTCAGTGCATGCAAACAATCTGCAGTGGCTGCTGCCAGCTCAGCAGGGGGAAGATTGAAACCGGGATTTTCTTCTCCCATAACTTTTCATTTCTTGGTTGTCAAGGCCTGGGATGTTCTGAATTCTGCAGGAGCAAGAGATACTGCCAACAAATGTTAGTACCTCAGCAAGATTTGCTTTTCCCTTTGAAACGCGAGGAAATATTTTTCCAAGTAAGTCAGGTCCTTTTAGGCAGCTGAGGTTACAGTTTGTTGTTGAGTCACTGTTTTCTGGGAGGAAAAGGCACAGATTCTATGGATTTCTTTTCCAGCACTTACTGTAATTAATGTTATAATTTAATCATCATAATCTTTGGGTTTATGTGCTTAGAAGGTAAAGCTGCTCCTGTGTTCACTTCATTCTACCTTGATGTTCCCCTTTCTGCAATATGCTCATTTCTTTTTAAAAGCCGTGATGAGATGGATAATTCTTGTAGTATTTTCTACAGTTTCACTGGTTTCTAATATAAAATTATATCTCACAAAGCTTCACTGAGCTATTTTACAAGAATGAATCCTTAGCTGAATGGGAACTCCCCACGGAGAACAGCAGAGCCTAAAATAGCTCCAAGATGTGAATCCCTGGGTGCTCTCACCTGCCTCCTTCAGCACCACCAGCACGCATGGATCCCACTCTAGGCCCCCTGAATCCTCTCCTCAGCTTCTTCCCCAACCCTTTCCACCAGGAACTTCCCGAACATCTCAAGGACAGTGACTTGTCCTGTCCTACCCAATCCTGCCCTGTCCCATCCTGTCTGTCATTTGTTTGATTGTGACCAAAAGGAGAATCTGGAGTTCCCACTTGGTCTCATCCATCTGAAGAATTTCATCAACCAAAATAACAAATAGGAGATCACAGATGGGATACTGGGAAGGAATTCCTTGCTGGGAGGGTGGGGAGGCCTTGGCACAGGTTGCCCAGAGCAGCTGTGGCTGCCCCTGGATCCCTGGAAGTGTCCAAGGCCAGGTTGGACGGGAATTGGAGCAACCTGGGCTAGTGGAAGGTGTCCCTGCCCATGGCAAGGGGTGGCACTGGATGAACTTTAGGATCCTTTCCCAAATCATTCTGGGATTCCTGACACACAGGTCTGAACACTGAAAACCTGCGTGATCCAAGGAATAGGAAGAGGAAACTGTTCCTGTGCTCTTATATCCAACGTGCTGAGGGATCAGAGCATCCCTGGTGTCGGCACAGGAGGCTGTGGGGGACAGGAAGACAAATTCCCTTGGAAAGGCAGCAGGAGTTATGGAACCCAGACCCATTAGGAGCTATTAGAACACAGGGTGCAGGGCCAAGTTTCATTTCCAGGTGCCTGATGGGCTCTGAGGTTCTGCTGATCAATGAAGTTTATACATCTACTTTTGTAAGTCCCTGAGACGGGATATAGAGAGACAACAGCCCTGACCCTGCACAGCTCTGCTGGAGGGAGGGACAGACCTCTCAGAGCTCAGGACAACCCCGGGAGAACAAGGACAACATCCCCCCCACTCCCCAAACCTGGGCTCAGACACTCATGAGACACATTTTTGCTCAGATTAAAACCCAGAAGACTTAATTCATTTATTTTTATGACTTTTCTCCCCCTTCTTCAAGTTTTGCTCTCCTGCCACTGCAGCCCCAAACGGATCTCTCCTCTCTGTCCACAGTTCTCTGGGCTCCTGAAATGTCTTCAAACCCTCTCATGCCCAAAATTAAATCCCATCCACATTCACACCCGTGTATCCTCTCTATTGATGCCACTTCTCCTCATCACTTCTTTACTTTACATCAATAACAACCCCATGAACTGAAAATATGACTCCCACATAATTCCTCACATTTGGGACCCTCCCGACCCACTGCACTTCCAGTTCTCCTGCCCCAGATGATTTGTTCTCCCGACTTTTCATCTTGCCTGCCCTGAGCCAGCTGTGCCACAGGTGGGAAAGCCGAGATGTGCTCCCTTCTCTGCTCCTTCCACGGAGCACATCCATTATTCCCTTCCTTCCACGGGATTGTGGGCAAGCTTGGATCAAACCCCGGGCTCAGACAAGCAACTGAGAAGCAAACACGGCACGGGAAAATCCGATTTTAAATCAGAATTTTGCAGTGATTATTACGGTTGTTAAGCGCAAAAACAAAATGTTCAACACAAGTAAAAGTTTCACTTGTCAAAATCCTTCCCGTGCAAAGCACAAAACAGTTACTGCTCTGTCACCCAAAGCAACGCTTTGGAAGTGGAGTTGCAAAATTCAGCCTCAGGGTGAGGAGTTCAAACTCCTAATTTTTAAAATCTTGGACTATTTCAGTTGAAATCCAACAGTTTTTAAAGGAGAGAAAAAAAAACAAACCACCAAACAAACCCCAAAACACAACCAAACAGAGAAAAGCCAACACAAAGTTTAGATCCCACGGGGAATATTTTAAACTGGATTAATACTCCTGGGATCCCCCTTTTTAGGAGTATCTGACAATTTGGTTAAGAAGTCACCAGCTGCTGCTGCACTTGGGAAAAGAAACTCTATTTTCCTGAGCGTTTAAAATCCGTCTGAATTGTAAAGACTAAGGGGAAGTGTCTTGTGTACACAGAAATTAGAGTCCACAAAATAGAGAGGTGACCAAGAAACTGTTTGTTACAACTTTTAGGGTAATTGGGTGGACTGAGAAGTGCATTCTTTAGGATTTTGGGTGATGATGTAGCTTAGAGTTGTTTAAAATATATAAACATTGTAAGATTGGGCTTGAACTTAAATAAGAAATAAGTAAGAAGTAACTAAGGAAGCAGATTAATGGAAATAAAGACAATATCTATTTATTGGTATTAAAGGGTTAAAAATGAGCTTTTCAATGAGAAGAAGGTGCAGCACCAAAATGACTGAGGGAGTTTCATAAAAGGCTGTGGGAAGACTCGCGACAGGAGAGAAACACCAGGAAAAAGGCAAACATTCCCGAAATCCAGAGCATGGAGCAGTCGCTCATCAGCAGCTACAAAAGCTGCTGAAACCTTAAAAATGGAATTGTGCTTCAGAAGGACTAGGAACATTTCAAACCATCAGCTCCAGGGACAAACCCCCCACAGAAAAAATCCCACACGAAGGGCCGGGAGAGCCTTTTAAGAACAACTCCCAGAGGTGACAAATCACAACTTCCGCCGCATTTCCAGCGCTGCTCGAAGGGAGCCACATCCCTGAAGGAGCATTCCATGAAAATTACATCAGAGAATCCCGGAACTGTGCAGCAAAGCCCTTTTGCCAACGCGCTGCCACCCCAGGAATGGCACAAGGGAAGGCAAAGTTCTGCTGGATGGACAGGCCTGGATTTGCACCTCCCACTTGGGAAGCCTCCGGTGGCACCGGCGAATCCCGGTGGCTGCAATTCCACCTGGAGCTACAGATCCTGGGATCACACAGGGACATGAGTCCCTGCAAACTGTCAGGAGGAGCAGAACAAGGCTTTCGTAGCATTTCAATAAATTATAGCCCCAGCCAGTCTGAGGCTGCTGGAAGCTCCACAACGGCACATCCAAGGCCGTTCCACAGGGAAAAATGGATGTATCCCAGCAAGGAGACTGGAGCATTCCATTCATCAGCGTTTCCCATTATTTAGCACCACAGTTTTGTGCAAGAAAGGCCAACCTGAGAACTTCCCAACTACTTAAAAGAGACCAGAGTTGGTTTGAAAAATCTGAGGATTCCCACAAAAAAACCCCCAAAAACCAAAAATCAAGACTGACGGGAATAATCAGCAACTCTCCCTTGTCTGCAGGAGAATCCCTGAAGGATCTCCCACCAGGAATCTCACACAGCATCCACTGACTTGCAGAGGGAAATATAAAAGGAGCGAGGAGGCCAGTCTATAGCCAGTGCAGTGAGTACTTCACTTAAACGCACTCATTGAAACCCAACCTCTCACACTTGCAAACGTCAGAATACGCTAATTTATATCGGTATATCCACAGCCCAACACCAGGAATGTCCCGATACAGGGAATTCTCTTGTTTCTACAGCTTATTAAATTACAGAATTCAAAAAAATTCATCTAAAAATGCTTTGGCTGTACAAGAATTCTCGATTTAATTCGTTTTTATTTTTAATTTCACCGACTAAATGCAGAGATTTCTTCTAAGCAAATATTTGGAATTTGGCAATCAATTTGTGAGCAGTAAAACATTAATTCCATCCCACCGGAAGACAAATCCTGCTTTCAAAAGCCACTTAGAAACGGTGCAAACTTTCAGGATGCTCTCCCTGCCGTTCCCTGTTCTGCACCAACACGCCTCCGAATCCCTGAACACAATAATTTTGTTCGATTTTAAAAATACTGCGTCTGGAGTACAAAAAGAGACAGCGAAAGGGTTTGCTTTGGTTTTGTTGGGTTGGCTTGTGTGTTTATACTGTTTTTTAAAGCATGGACAGAGCCACCTGGTCTTATTTAGACACCCAACATCTTTCCATACACTCATAAAATCACTGAGGTTGGAAAAGCCCCCGAAGATCGAGTCCAGTCATTCCCTCCAAGGCCACCAGTGCCTCGTGTCCCCAGATCCAAACCCACATGGATTTTAACTCCCCCTGAGGGATGGGGACTCCCCACTGCCCCTTTTCCAATCCCTGACCACCCTTTCCACAAAGAAAATTCCCCCAATATCCAACCTAAACCTCCCCTCCCAACCGTGGCACAACTTGAGGTCTTTTCCTCTCGCCCTGTCACTTATTCCTTGGGAGAAACGCCCAACCCCAGCCTTTAACTGGATTTCTCCAACGTCCTTCAGTGTTGCCACCTTCCAAATGCCGCCACGTGTGAGGAATTAAGGGCACAGCTCTTACAAACACGAAACACTGATTCATATCTACAAAAATGGAAACGACATTTACGCACAACGCCTCGTGCGCCATTTATCTTCTTTTAATTTGCTATTAAACCCCAATTTGAACCCATTTTGGCTCCAGGAACGTCTAAGAGCTGACCTAGGGCGGACCAGCACTTCCCAACACCCATCCCGGACCCCACGCTGGGATATCAGGAGCCCCCAGTCCTAGTTCGTCCCCTACTTCCCTTGAATTTTCGGTTTGTTCCATCCTGTTCCTTGGGCATTTAAATTCCCACATCCCTTTTACACCTGCCCCATTAAAACCGCAGGGAAAGCTGAAAGGACTCCAAACAGAAGGGGGAAAAAAAAGCCATTTTTAATGATGCTTTATCACTGCTGATAAAGGGAACTGCAACATAACCAAATGCTTGGGCTGCACACTCGAATGGATAACGTTTTTTGTTACAGATTTGCACCTGTAATGGTTTGGGTTCTTAAATCAGAAACAAAGGTTTGTTTTTTTCTCAATTCAACTTGGCTGAATATAATCTCACAGAAGTTCTGTATATTCACACTTTCCTTCCTTTTCTTTTTTTTCAGTATATTCAAACTTTCCTTCCTTTCCTTTTTTTTTTTTAACCCAGCAGCATTCCTTAAAATTATAATATACAGTGATAACAGAGACGCCTTAGACAAAGTCAAAGCCATTCAAGAAAAGCTGGGGCAGTGGAAAATCTCAAATATAGTGTTAAAGTTCTTAAATATATTCTTAAACATTATTAATAGATATATATTTTAATATATTTATATATAAATATATATGAAAATATATCTTTTATATATTTAAATATATAAACATACAATAATGTATAACCTACGTTTATATATTTACATAGATAAAAATATATGATATGTATATTATATATATGTAAGTACATTTAATAAATTAAAGTAAGTTTAAATGGACATTTACCTCTACGTTCTCAAACACAAATGTCTGCGTGGGTCAGTCACTTCTATTTAATCTTATTTAAGTCTTAAATTCTTAACAGAAATAATATATACTTGTATATATATTTTATATATACACTATATGGTATCTATATTTTATGTATAGTATCTATATATACTATATATGGTGTATATATACACTTTAAATATATAAGTATATATTTAAATATAAAAATATATCATATTTATATACATATGAAATATAAGTATATTTAATAAGTTAAAGTAAGTTTAAATGGAGATTTCCCTCTATGTTCTCAAACACAGATGTCTGGGCGGGTCAGTCACTTTTATTTAATCTTATTTAATTATCAAACTCTTAATATAACATAAATACATTTAAAAATATTTACTTATACATATTATATATTATATATATTATGTATTATATATTTTATACGATACATAGTATATAGTATATACAACAATATATACTACAGCTATTGTATATATATTTTTATTATATTTCTATTATATTAAGAATTTCAGAATTAAATAAAACTAAACAAAATTAACCATAAATGTTACAGATTTCTATCTGTCACGCATTTAACAAACTAAGGCTTAAATGGACATTTGCCTCTGCCTTTGGCAGCCCAGAGCTGCCGGGGGGGGGTCAGTCACTTGCAGGGCTCAGCCCCGTTGTTGCTGTTGTCACTTTGCAGGGATTTGAGTGAAAGCTCCGTGCTGCCTTTAATCCCTGCCCTGCCATCGTCTGCCGGCCGGGCTGCATCGCCAGCATCCCTACAAACCATATGTTCCCTGAATGGAGCGGGCCCGGCCTTTTCTGCTCCCATCTGCTCCTGCCGGGGCCGCACCAAAAGGCTCCCGCCCCGGGGCCAGAAGGCAGGGAGCGTCCGGCACATGCTGTGCCAGCCTGGGATTACCACAGCCAGGGCCACCTGCCACGGGAGCCAGGGAATGGGGGGGCACCGAGCTTTCCCGGGATGTGAGGAACGGCCTGAACGTGGGGATGTTCCTGCTTCCTTCTCGCAGCTCCTCCTGGGATAACGGTTACACAGAGAGGGGTCATGGAAGATGCTCCGAGGCCTCTAGCTCTGGGAGAACCAACATCAGGAGGATGTGGAGCTGCTGG
>VZRE01000336.1:75505-88038 GCA_013396775.1 Cephalopterus ornatus | reverse complement strand
ATACTCACACTAAAAATGCTTCCATTTTGGCTAAGTATGCTGTGATCATAGAAGTCAGTCTCTGAAACATATGAATTACCCTTAAAACCATTACTGACCAAGGCACTTCTACAAAACCATAGTAGGGGGAAGTCCCTTCTCAAGCAAAACTTCTAGGCAAATATGTAATTTAACCTGATTTGGGACTATAGATTTAGCAGCATATACCTTATAAATCTAATAAAAATGCACTAACTAATGCATAATAGCCTATATAAATGTGCTAACAGAATAGAACATGCAATTTGACACCTTAGTTTTACTCCATCTTCAATACTATTGTGTAAGGGAAAGTCCAGCCTGACCAATATAGAGGCCTTCAGAGATGGAGTGACTACATCAGTGAACAAAGGAAGAGCTACAGTTACCATCTATCTGGACTTCTGTAAAGCCTTTGATGTGGTCCCCCACACCATCCTTCTCTATACATTAGAGAGAGATGGGTTTGATGGGTGGACTGTTTGATGGATGAGGAGTTGGTGGGACAGTCACATCCACAGGGTCAACAGCACAGTGTCCTGATGGACATTGGTGACAAGTGGTGTTCCCCAGGGGTCTTTGGGACCACTGGTATTTAATGTCTTCATCAATGACATAGACGGTGGGATTATTGTGCCCTCAGCAAATTTGCTGACGACACCAAATTGAGTGTGCAGTCGACATATCTAAAGGATGGAATGTGATCCAGAGGGACCCGGACAAGCTCGAGGAATGGGCCCTTGGGAAGCCCACAAGGTTTAACAAAGCTAAGTGCAAGGTTGGAGCAACCCCCAGTATCGATACAGGCTGGGGGATGAATGGGTTTGAGAGCAATACTGTGGAGAAGAACTTGGGGATGCTGGGGGATGAAAGGCTGGACAAAAGTTGTCAGTGTGCACTCACAGCCTAGATAGCAAATCATGTCCTGGGCTGCATCAAAAGCAGTTGTGGCCAGCAGGTCAAGGGAGGTAATTCTGCCCCTCTACTCCACTCTTGGAAAACCCCACCTGAAGTACTGCATCCAGCTTTGGGGTCCCCAGCACAGGAAGGACATTGACCTGTTGGAGTAAGTCCAGAGGAGGCCACCAAGATGATTAGGGGGATGGAACATATCTCCTACAAAGAAAGGCTGCAAGAATTGGAATTGTTCATCCTGGAGATGAGAAGCCTCTGGAGAGACCTTATTGCAGCCTTTCAGTACTTCAAGGGCACCTATAAGAAAGATAGGGACAAACTTCTTAGCAGGTCCTGTTGGGATAGGGGTTATGTTTTTAAGCTGAAGGAGTGTTGATTTAGATTAGATATAAGAAAGAAATCTTTTTTACAATGAGGATGGTGAAACACAGGAAGAGGTTGTCCAGAGAGGTGGTAGATTCCCCACCCCTGGAAACAGTCAGGGTTAGGTTGGATAGCATGCTGAGCATCCTGATCTAGTTGAAATGTACCTGCTCAGTGCAGGAGGGGTGGACTAGATGACCTTTAAAAAGTGCCCTCCAACTCAAACTATTCTATGATTCTATAAACTTTGAAGAGTGTATTTCTTGCTTAAAAAAAAATTACCTTAAGTCCTGGAAGCACTGGCATCATATCAAATTAGCTATTCCATGAGCAGAGCTGCAAAAGAAAGTGGTGTATCTGCACTTGCATTTGAAATGTGCATACATTCTGGCAGATAGTCACACCTGAAGTTAGGTAGAGTTCTAGCTCATTGACAGAGAAGAAACTTGAACATTGCTGCCTTGTGTGCAGATGTCTCTGCTTTTATTTTAATTTTCCTTTATTGACCAGTATTCCACACTGTGACAGAGTCATCCATTTGTGCTGTTTATATTTGATCTCACTTCTGTATATTGATATGCAGGAAAACAATAAATCTTACTGTCACAATTCAGAATTTCCACTCCTTCTCACCACTGTTGAAAGCTCCTTGCAGGTGGATTTTTTCATTTACACCCTGGGGTCCCTCTGGAAAATTGTATTTCTTTGAGACAGAACAAAAATTTAGTATAGTTTCTCCAAAGACAGAATAAATAAATGCATAGCTATTATGATGGGCTTTGCACTATCTTCTGGATACATCAAAAATATTCAAGTTAATAGAAATGCCTTAAAATTTTCTCTATGGGGATAAGCAGCTGGATCATGTTTTCCATCTAAGATGTGTTTTCAGTAGGACAAGTTGCTTTCATTCATTTTCTTTTGGTTTGGCCTGAGCCAGAGTACTAAAAGTAAAAATGATGGCTTCACTTGGGTTTAATATTTTTCTCAATACTGAGTCAACACTCACAGACTCTAGGCAAGCCCATTCATCTACTTGAATCAGAAGGGCTTCTGCTTTCATATGAAACAAATAATTGTTTTTTATTGCAGGATTTGAATAACAAAACAGTGTTAAAAGAAATTTATTTGGAAACAATATAACTGACTGTTTTGCTGTCATTTTGTGACATATCCTCTGTGCTGTGCTTCAGAAGCCTAACAACCTTTTTTTGTCTTATGTAGCTCTCTATATATTCAAAAACATCCAACAGGAATGTTCCAATAATGTTTCATTTTACAGACAAGGAAACACAGTAGGTAAGACTTGTCAGCATTCACCAAAAAAAATTGGAAATGTCTCCAGATTGAACCTGTAGCACTCTTAGATGATTATTCTCTAAGTTAGGGGACTTAATTAATAAGGTATGCAAATATAGGTAAGGTATCTGTTTACTTCTGGTACATCAATAAAAATGTTATTGATAGTGAGTAATCCAGGTGAAGAGTAATATTCAGAGGGCAAAAAAGCAATGATTTTGGTGATTTGGGTATTATTGTTACAGAGATGTAATTTCCCAATGCATTAAACCTAAAATTACTTGTCATTCCAATACCTATTACTGATACATCTGACGTAAATGAAGGTTTTACTGCATTCTCTGTTATGTGTTAATGTATATGTGACTTCGTGGGTTGTTAAACTTTTACACTTATTCCAGAATTCAATTTCTTCAAAATTACATGATGAAGCACGGTTATAATGATGTTCTGAGTTTGACTCAGCATGTTGCAGGCAGTTATGGCAACACCTTGCCTGTCACCGAAGCTGAGTTCAGATTAATATCTATGCTGCTTTTTCTTAGTACTATGTAAAATGCCTAAAACAGCATTTGAGCACTGAAACCAAAGGTGTTTTATAGCTCCCTTTTCAGTGACAGTTCTATACAACTGAAGGCTAAAAATAAAAATCTGCATGCATATCTTTTTTAAAAATCACAGAGGTAGTTAATCTTGGGGACTGTATGATTAATATGAAGATAAAAAAATTCACTGAATGTCTTCAATGGTATAGAAACAATACTACCTGTATTTTTATTAGCTGTATTAACTGTTAGAAAATTTATTCCCATAGAAAGATGTTATTAAAGGGAAATTTCTCCTTTTATATTGAGCTTGCGGGGTTTTTTCCTATTATTTTTTAACTCTCAGGAAGTAATTAGATATGATGGTAATAAAGATTTTTCTTGCTGGATAGTGATTTATGTTCATGGACTTAGCTTATGCTGTATGTTTCTGTGGCACAGAGGCATATTTTAAAGAAATACATACTGAATCTGTTCTTAGTGTCAAGTAAGTTTTCAAAGAGTTCATATTGCCTTCTCTGACCTGACTGAGAAAGTCTAGTATGGATATCTGGCTCAGTAATTGATGGACACTATTAGGTCTTCCCTTCAGGAGAAGGCATCAAAACTTCCCCTTCAAGCAGTATTTTGACACCTGTGCTTTTATGTTTGACAATCTTGCCAAACAACAAATAATAAATTTCATGCTATTTCTTAAGATCTGTTGTCTGTCTCATACATTTTTGAAACGTTGCAGTCTTTTGGAGATGGAATTACTTTGAGCTAGAGTTCTAATTTTTTTAAACTGTTTCTCAAGGTCACGCATCCAGGTACCTGATGTATTTTAGTTATTAGTGAAATATAGGCACCATCTGCCAACCTAAGATACAATTGAATTGTGAAATATGCGGTTAAAGCTGGGCATTGGAAGAAGGCTAATTAGTAGATCAATGTCATCAACTGGTTGGAAGTAGCTGAAGAGCTAGAAGGTTTCTGAGCAAGAAAGCATTATTTGATACTCAAGTAAAAATCTCAGAATTCATACTAGCTACTTGACTAGTGTTTGATGTTCAGGGATTGATATTAGCAAGTACACTTTTGTTCAACCACTGCATTTTTGGCATTGCCTGGTCTAGACTATTTTCCCTATGATTTTCTTTTTGGTGACTTTAGTCTAATAAGAGAACTATGGCAGATGATGCTTCATGTTTCCTCTGTTGTAATCACAGTATGAAAGTCTATTGAGAACGTGTCTCTCTGAATGTGAGCAAAAAATGTCAACCAAAAAAAAAAAAAGCCCTTTCAGTATATTCTGTCATGCTTTACTGTCATTGGCAAAGCTTCATACCTATCAGTCAGCTATCATAAAAATACGAAGGGTGTTACTTTCAAGTGAAGATTGAACATAGTTAGAATACTAACATAAGAATTTTAGAATACTGTAATACAAAAAAGAGGTTAAAGAAGAAAACATCAGGAACTCCTGATAATGCCAATTTATAAAATACAGTCTTCCAATTATGTACTGTATAAAGCCACTGTTTTGATTTATAAATCCTAGTATAGGAATTAATTACTAAAATTGTTGTCTCTCTTGTTAGGTACCTAATTTAAGTAGATGTTTGCAGATATCCATGGATTCTTAACTTTCTTTTTAGCATTATAGTACTTGTTTTCTAGTTGTTTAATAATCAGAATACAAGAAATGGTAGCGTGAGCTCTATATGGTACAGAATGGTGCCATGCAGAAGAACTTATGATAGCCCTATAACACAGGTTTCTATTGCTGATAAACCTTGTTCCCTAGCTAAATTTATGTCCTGTGCAACTCTGTTGCCTGGTGCTTGCCCTGATCTCCCCATCTAATCTTTGCTTTTCTAGACTTTGGCACAGTTCCTGGCAATATTTGCTGCATAGACCTTTGACTTTGTAGAATCAACTTCTTCCCCATTTCCTGACCTTACTTTCCATGGCCATGATAGTAGCTTTCAATCTCCATTTCTGATTCCATTTTGTCTGTTAATCTGAGTCCATTTTGTCTGTCAGTTTGTGCCCTAATAGTATTAAATTTGCATATATGCAATTTAAAAAGTTATTTATTCTGTAACTTGTCCTTCTGTTTCTCCTGTTAAAGTAGGATTGAGAAGATGCAATGTTCTAACAGATTTTAAAGAATACAAACCTGTAATTCAAAATTTCAGTCATAACCTCTCTCCATTTAAAAAAAAAGTTATATACAGTAGGTAGTTTAGATCAGGTCATCCCTAGTAAGTGAGTGGTAGTGTTTTCTTTATATAGTTATCACTCCTAAAACAGTCTTTGTTGTGTGGTATTCAGAACAAGTCCCAAAGTCTGCTTCATGGAGATATACTTGCTTTTTCTAGAGACTGCTGGATACTTTTGTGACAGAACTGAGGTACTCATGTGACAAGGAGATGTGATGACTAATCATGTGCCCTCAGGCTCAAACGAAAAAGGAATACCATGAAGTTAACATATGTTAACTTTTATGCTAATAAAACATGTAATATTTCTCACTATACCCTACAGTAGCCCTAGCCGCATGGATCAAGTCCTTCTAAGAACTACTTGCTACAAACAGGGAAAAGGTTATCCATAAACTCCCTTTAACCTTAGGGGGATGGAAGTCCAACAGAAGTGAACTGTCTTCATGGTCTGCCTCTGTTGCTGACATACTTTGAAACCAGACTGAACCTGAAAGTAGGGATTCCCTTTCCACATGAGCTTCCCTTTAAAGCTGGGAATAGTAGGGCATAGAAATGTTGGGAAGTTATCAGTAGCTAAGGCTATCTGCTTTTGTGCTACATGTTCAAAGTGGCAAAGAATTAATTCTTCTTGAATAATTCTTATTGGTGAATTAGATTGCTCACATAACCTTTAAACATGATTTCAGGAATTGGAAAACTGCTGTAGTCCTTTCCTAGCTCTGGTTTCCTGAGTTATCCTGCGGTCTCCTGGCTTCCTGACCCTTGCTCCTACAAGGGTCTGTGTCACATCTGGAAATCATTGTCACGGATCCTATGCATTTCTTGAGTTTATGTATGCCCTTATTTTGTTGTAACTAATCTAGGTTGATAGTACCTGGTCCCTCAATTGACACAATGAATCATTTACTCCACAAATCTGCCTCTATAATAATTAAATAGGAATTAGGTTGAATAAAAGGAAAACCATTGCAGTTTAATCTGGGCCCTCAACCCCAATATTCTCATGCAGGAAAATGCAGATGGACTTATTCTGTCTGACTGCTATAAAGACACACCTCATATGAAGTGGTGTGAATATGAGATAATCAAGCCCTAGTATTTCCAAGAGCAAAGGGGGTCTTAGAGTTAAAATTGACAATTTAGGATCAAGTTTGATTCTTACACCAAAGATAAGTGAATCTGGAGTTGGGGGAGCTGATCTAAATCATGTAACTGATAGAGAATGGTGCCTATAAAGCTTCTTTTTAGTGACCCCCAAAACAAGGGACGGTGAGGGAAGTCTACCTTTATTGGATCTCCCAAGCTAACTCTTGGCAATAAATTGCTTTTCTTCAGCACTATCTCTAACTGTACCTTGCACATGCAACTCAATGGCCTCAACATTGTGTGAAGAATAATAGGATTTCCAAGCACAATAGCCTGTGACTGGGCAATTGCTTTTCTTTTCCATATCTTGTGGGAATATAAACATTCATAGGTGCTAACAAACCGCATCTCTCAAATCTCAAAAGTAGAAAGCATATTTTGTTTTCCCCATGAACTGTATCATACAAGTCATGATACTCTTTCTTCTTCCAGCAACATCTTTATACTCAGAGCAGTTTTGTCTTTAACTTAATTAAAATGAAGGTTTCTATCTGTTACAGTTGTTGACAAGAACATGGAAGTATGAAAACATGATTTCTTCATGCAGTAAGGATGTTCAAGTGGGAAAATGAGTTTCAGGCTTACAATATTTTGGACAATTCCATGCATTGATGACGGAAAGGAGGAAATAACCTCATGGTTTTGGATAGTCAGAATGGCAATATTTAGGACTAAGTTCTTAATGTGTAGTATTAGTTATTTGACATTCAGTATTAATTATAAATGAACACATTAGGGCAGGAATGGCATATTTGATAATTTATCTTTTTATTCTTAAGATCCTAATACTCTTCCAAAAGAAGTAAAAATAAAATGCATATATAATCATTGAAAGCCAGAAAAGGTCATATGAGTAAGAATTTGACAATAGAGTAAGCAAATTGATGGTAGCCTGTAAAATACATGTAATGGATGAGTAAAGTGTTTAAAACTGGAAAACTAAGTACAACTTCATAAATACAATAATTTAGACTGATTTAATAGTGTTCTGTTATGATAATAGCTTCAATTTTAGAACACACAGACTCACAATCTTGAATCAAATTTCACTGTGATGATTTTTTTTTTAATTATGGAAACAAAATTAAGTATCTACTACCATTGCACTGACTTCATCTGCAGCAGTTAGAGTTCTACAGTAAAGGAACAAAGTAATTAAGAGAGAGAATTCTGGCTTTTAACCTAATCTAGTGGATCAGATCAGGTGGATGGGAAAGCTACGACAGCAGTTAAGAGATCAAAGCCTGCCTTATAGATTTTATAACAAAAAAACCTATGGTGAGTGAAACTGCCTTATACCATACTTTGGCCATTAATTAATCAAGTAGTATGCACATATGGGAGGCTGTAGAAAAAAATAAGCAAGCAGGTCCTGCTTCAGCATGCCGATAATACACAGCTTTATATCTGCATTTCCAAATCCTGATGAAAGAAGATTACATTGTTCTCTTTCTGCAGGAACTGTGACACAAATAAACACAATTTGGCTAAAAATCAAGATGACATTGTGTAAGTTAACTGCTGAAAGAACTGGAAATTAAGGTAGATATATTTCTGCATCTTTCATCTAGGATGTATATTTGCCCTTAGCTGACTTAGGTCATTGCCTATAAGGTTGACCATAGCAGCTTCTTGAACATTATACTGCAGGAGAACCTTTTCTCTGGTGCTTAGAAACCAAGATTATTTCTTTTTGATGCAGTACTTCCATTGAACTTATGATGAACTTGGTGTGAATAAATTTCTAAAATCCTTCCAGAAACTAAAACTTGTTAGTTTGGTAGCCTGCTTCTTCATACAGCAGTCTCTTGCATAGGCATATAAAGCATATGTTTTCCCTGTGAAAGACCCTATTCCCAAGCTTCCAGTAATATTCAGTGGAACAATGTGCTTACTAATCACGAAGGTGATACCTGACCTTGTCAAATCTCTTCAATATTTTTATCTGTGATCACTGAAGACACTTGAACACACTTTGGCTGCAGCTGATGAGAAGCAAGAGACTGGTAGGCTGGTTTTCACATGTAAGGAAAGCTGATATGATTAATTTTTGTCCTTAATCAAGTATTCCAGGACAGAATGTGAAAGTCCCCCCACCAATGTAAAAAGAAAGGCATAGACAAGACATATACTGTGATTATTCAAACAAGTCTGTTTGAATTTCATTATAGTTATATCCTTTTCCAGTAATTTCTTGCTTGTTTGTTGAGCTGCTAAACATCTATCAACGCAGGTGCTCCTTCAGTGAAAGATTTAAAAATCTGGTTTCATTTTAGTCAGCAAATGCCATTGAAGTAGACTTAGTACACTTGTTCGAAGTGAAGCTTGTATTCTTACAGATGGCCAGGGAAAGATTTTGACCCAAGAAATTGTAAGACTGTGTCATTTAGATGTGGCAAGAGAATGTATGAAAAACTTGGAGTAAGAATTAAAATTAGTTGATGCAGAAAATCTGAAACAGAATTGAAGCAAGAGAGCTGGTCTTCAAGGACTTCAGAGAAGAGATTTCCATGACAACAGAATACTTAGGTATGCAAATTAAGAAACAAAGCATCTTAGAAAATAATCAGGAAATACACCTCTGTTTCATAGAATAAAACCTGTACAGTTTAGGAGCGCTGGTTCTGCAGGAGAAATGTGGATGGGGAGCTGAGAAAGTAGGACCATTGCTGGCCAAATTCCCTTCTCACTTAAATCAGTACCATTCTTTTAATAATACTGCCATAAGGATGTATATGGAGAGAACATACCTCAAGATTAATAGTAGTGCTATGCTGTGACAGGATCAAAAGCTCTAGACCATCTTCAGCAGTCATCTATAGAACAGCTAAAACAAACATTTTAATGATGAATATTCCACTGACTTCTTCATAAAACTGTTCCAATATTTACCTACCTTAGAAGTTGGAAATTTTACCCTAAATTTTGACTACTTCTTTGCTGCAGCCCAAATACCATTCTCCTGTAGCACTGCCATTGGCCATAGAGAACAATCGATTACTGTCTTCCTTGGAGCAACCATTTAAATGTGAAAAACTTTTATCTTGTCCTGCAAGTTTTCATAATATTATGTACAGGGATTAATGTTTATTGTAGGTGCTCCTATTATTATATGCACTATGTTATATAATCTCTGCATAAGTATTGTAGCCCTTTTTCCTATGATTCATGCTGTATTACCAATTTGGTCTTCTATTCAAGAGCTTTACTTGTTAACGAAAAGAAATCATATATATGATTTATATTCATAGAGCTCTCTGTTATCATAGGCCTCCCATCAGAGTTATCAAGCTCTGCCTTATAACATTTATTTTGCCTTTCCTCCCATTCATTTTGGAAGGGCATTCCAGTACTTGAATTCTTTAATGCTTAGCAACTTTTGTTTAATATACAACCTAAATTTATAGATTATAGATTATACCATTTTTTCTGCAGCCAGCATTGACATTTAACTGAAACAGCTTTTTTATTCTTTTACTCTCTTTTTACCTGTCTGATGTATTTATATAGCAACCATATCCCCTCTTCTTCTTTTTTATATGAGGATGAACAAGCTCTTTTAGTCTCCCCTTATAGATTGGGCTTATTCAGAAAAGAGTATTGTTGAATTGAAAAGAGAATTTGACCTTATGTCTCTGTATTTAGATGCACTCACAAAAGATGAGATTACTGTCTTTCCATATTTCCATAAATGAATCATTAGTGCCATGAATCTAGAGGAAAGATTGTAGGAACAAAATGAACTGAATTTTTTTAACTTTGCATTAATAATTATTCTTTGCTATTCTGTGAACTGGCTTTTGAGTTAGCTAGGACTCCCTAGACTTTTTTCTTAAAGCCCTATCATCTGGAAACTCTGTGGATGCAGATTTAAAAATGGAAAATACGAAACACTGCATTCAGTTACATCCTATCATCGGCTGTACAGAGCACTACTGCTCTCTGATCTCACTAGCTGAACATAAAAGCCATTATGCTTTCTGCTGTTATTCAGTTTTTCTTGAGAAATGATGTGTGAGGTAAATAGGAAAGGGAAAAGGAAATGGAGACAGAAAAGTGAAGTGGGAGAAAGGTTTACTGGAGCAGAGTGCAGAATTACCTGATGAGAATGGAGGATGAAAAGCAATGGGAAGCCAACATACAGCAGAACGTAAAACTGCCAGAAATAGTGTTGAAAATCATTCTGCCATAAACCAGCTCACTCTGGGCAGTCTCCTACATCAGGGTCAGCTCAGGAGGTTTTTTTGCTGTTTCTTTTTTAGGTTTTTCTTTCTTCTGTCTCTTCTGAGCATAGGGTAGATAGCTAAGGAGGTATTTCACGTAAGATCGTAAAGTCTATGATCTATTTTATATAAAAAACCTATAGATTCCCCCCCCAAGAACACAGATTAGATATTGTGTAATTACCCAATATTTTTCCTCAGCCTACACCTGTCTAATGGACTGTTTTTCAGCTGTATGTCCTCTGAAGTTGGCTACATTTCAACAGCAGGTGAATTTGCACCCAGTATTGTTTTATTTTTAAAATCTTCCGTGGTTGTCAGGTTAAGAATGAGGTGCTTAAAACCCAGTGTGCTATTTTTTATATGAAATTTATGTAAATATGAAACTATATATTGACTCAGGTTTACTAATGAAATAACTTCACTGACAGTCTAATAATAACAACAAAAAATTTGAGAACAATTTAGATTAAGTGATACAGATTATGCCAAGGAAGTCTTCAAGCAGCACATCAAAGTTGTGTTGAATATCACATGTGGGTTTTTTTAAATATAACCTTGTCTTAGTTTGTAAGGACTTTCTTTAAAAATATCTGCAGCGTGGCTATTATAAACCGTGAATCACAGTTGGAATGAGATGTAAAACCACGAGACTCTCACAAATCAAATCTCAAATGTCTAAATACTGACATTTAACAATAAAGCCACTCCTGTCACCTGCAGCATACTGAAGTGAAGCCAGCAAACAAAGATACAACAGCAGAAAAAAGGAGAAAAAAAAAAAAAAGAGCTGGATTTTAGGTCTGAAGGAACAGAAATAATGTACTTATTTTGCACTGAAACCAAGTGAAGGGTGAGCCTCTACTTTCCTGAGTTTTGCTTTAAAAGCCACAACGAAGAAGTCAACCCATATCTTGACTGTTTTACATATGAAGGCAATATTTAAATTGGAAGGTTGCTAAATAATTTTTTTATCTTATCTTTTTGGGTACCACATCTAAATTCTGATGTGTTACTCATTTATGGTAAGTCAAATTGCTTCCAGTCCCTACAGAATTTAATACAAAATGTTATTTTAAAAAACCCAAACAAATTTGATTTCAAGAAAAGGAGGCTCTTACCCCTTCTTCTCACCTTTTTAGTAATAAAGTCTGGTATCACTAAAAGCCTTTTTTTGCCAAGTTCAAGGGCTGACCTTCATTGTTTCTTGGTATTTATTTCTGTGCAAATATAAGGATACACCATACATAATGTTCCTTTGAAGAAGTGTCTTGTTAAGGTTTAATAGGAACAAAAATGAGAATATTCAAAATTACTCTTTCTGAAAGCACCAATACTCTCTAAAACTAGAGTGTGTTAGTAGGAAATCTTGAATATTGAAGCTCCAGTGTTTCAGCGACATGTAGTTTGTTAGTACTCTGTGACACCTTTGTGTGGGAACTCACTCAGCTATACAGGAAGAGGAAATGTATAACTATTTCAAGAATAATCTGGACAAGGCTAGATGTAACTGATTGCTGCTTTAAAACTGTTTCTGTGTTGTACCTTTTTGCCATGTTTGCACTGGTTTCCCCCCCTCCCGGCTTCCATGTTGGGAAGTCTCCACCCCTCCATACCATATTGGTAACGTGTACCTCCCCTCGCCTCCGTGTTNGTTCGCTAGCCAGGGCACATACGCCGCCGCTGCTTTCTCCTGCCGTTCACAGTGGTCTAGCCCCACTCCTGGCTGACCCGCTCTCCACCGCTGCGGCGCTCCCCGCTCGCTGCCGCCGCCCGCTGCCGCCAGCCAGAAGACCAGCGGCCGTCGCCGCATGGTC
>VZRE01000336.1:0-70610 GCA_013396775.1 Cephalopterus ornatus | reverse complement strand
GCTCCCGCTCTCTCCTGCTCCGCTCCGCCGCGCCCGGCCCCGCTCCCGCTCCTCTCCTGCTCCGCTGCGCCGCGGCCCCGCTCCGGCTCCCGGCGCGGCGGTTGCTGCCGCGCTTTCCCGCCGCGGCTCCGGGCGCCTCCCGCCTCGCAGCATGGACGTGAGGAGAGTGGAGAGCATCTCGGCGCAGCTGGAGGAGGCCAGCTCCACAGGCGGTAGGACGCGGGCAGCGCGAGAACGCGAGGCTGCTCCTCGGAGTTATTTGGGGGTCTCGCCCCACACCTTCGAGCAGCAAGTCTGGCAACTTGGCGCGGGGCGGGGAGGGGGGAGCTCCCTGCCTGCCTGGGGTAAACGCACCTGTGCAGTCGGGGCAGATGTGTGCGTGTGCCTGTGGGGACAGTAAGCAAACGCTTAATACCTGGGATTTCGGGCTAAGAAGCTCTCAGGGCTTTACGAATCCCGCCCTAAGATGCCTGCTCTGACCTAGCTGGTACTTTTGCCTTTGCTGAAATGACTTAGGGCTGGGTAAGAATCTCCAGGGCAAACCATGCAGTTCCCAAGTCCCAGGAGGTAATTTTGGTCAGTCCCACTTACACCTCCTTGCTTTGGTCTCCATTGTACCTTTCTGATGCTTCAGTGACAACTATTTGATGGAGACCAGCTTCTGGTAAGCCAAAGGCTGTGTGGTGCCTTTCTCATCTCTGTATCACAAATTGCAGTTGCACATTGACCTGAGAAAGGCTAGAGGATAACTTGAATTTTAGGGAAGGAGAGAAAGCATGCTTTACTGTTCTCCACGATGATTGTGACTCCTGGAGTGTTAAGAGTTTTTTCCCAGTTATTTAGAAATGAATCTGCTTGGGTGCAATGTGAGTAAGAGGATGTTGTGGAGGAAGGTGTTCATTTCAAGGTATCTGGTTAAGCAGAGGATGCTTGGACAGTTAATGAAAAACTTTGTGAAACAGGCAATCAAAACCAAGAAAAACCTCTTTTCTTATAAAAGGTTGAAAACTATTTCATGTTTCTTGCTGTGTAGCTAGATTTCTCATAAACTGTGTGATGCCAGTGTAGACGAGCAGCCTTACCAACAAGTTGCTTGAAAGATACAGTGTAATCCCACCCTTTGCTTGATTTCTGATGCTTCAGAATAATCTTTTGTTTCCTAAAAGAGGTTCACAGACACGTGTTCTCTGTTGGATTGTGCTTCGTTTTTCTTCCCTTAATGTTCCAGCTTTTTTAGTGTATTAGGGTGTGTAGCCCTTCAGATAAGATACTAGGACATTTGCGTTGGGGATAGGGAACTTTTGTAATTGACTCTGCTATCAGGCCATCAGCACAATTGTTTACTTAGTCGTTATGGGCATCCAACAAGGGGCATAGCCACCAAAGTGTTGTTATGATACTTCTCACTGCTTTTCAGATCCAACTCTCCAGTTAACCCCCTGTAATTAGGGCTCTTCCCTCCACATCCCACTGTCAGCCTTACAGCTCTAGTCTGTTAGAGGTCTGAAAGTCAAACTATTTTTCCGTAACACATACATCATCAAACACCAGGCAGGCTCTTAGCTACCTGTGCACCCACCGTGCAGGACTGTTCAGGCTATACAAAACTGAGGTCATAATTTAGGTACAGTGGATTTGCACAGCTGCTGTTGAGGAATTACTTAGTTTATGGATCATTATTATAGGTGTTGAAGCATTAAGAGAGTTTAGAACTTACTAGTTTTTCTTACATATATAGACAGCAGTAACAGGAAAGCATCTATGCAAAAACTGGGGAAATATGATCTGAATGCATGTCATGCAAGTAATATAAAATAGAAAGATGCTATTTTAACAGAAATAGTCTTCAGTTGAACTTCACATTAGAGGGGGTTTCCATTTTGGTTCTCTTAATATGCAAGCCTAGAAATTAATGACAGCTTTAATTCACGTTAAGCTTGTAATGTTGAAAGGCATTAAGATATACTTTTACACTGTTTTAGAATAAAAATCAAAATCTGACTGAAACATGAGTTACTGTAGGAAAAACATATCTTAAAAATAAGTTCTCATGCCAGAAAAATAACGTGGAAAGATAAAAATGACAGAGCTGAAAGGAAATACCTCCTTTCTTTTGGAAGTGACACACGTTAGATCACCACTCAGCTTATATCTCATCACTAGCTTGATGTGATGTGAAGCTAACAAGTGTCTAGCTTCATTTGTCTGGACTTCCTCCTTACATGAGAGAGTTCATTTATGCTCATCGTCCCACAATTTTGGCCCTTTTTCATCTAAACTTCTCTCTCCTCTCTCTCCTCTCTGTCTTGCTGTCTCCCTCCAGGATCCTAAACTTTCAACTCATTTTCCGTGCCACCAGCATTTCTGAGAGTACCTGTCCGTTGGATTTTTAACAAGGAAGCATTTGGTGGATTTTTTTCTCAAATAGAATCAATGTTTAAAATGTTAGTTGTTTTTAAATGGTAATGCCTAGAGTAGAGTTGTTACAGGGATTTGATGCTAGTGTACGAGAGTCAGAAAATGAAACCAATGAAAGTGTGACTGTTCCTCAGTTTCACTTTTCCAAATGAAGTTAAGCCCAAATAACACACAGGCAGCTTAAATTATGAAAATTATTAATGACAAAGGCAACATTTTGTACCTTTTAACAGGCAAGAACTCACTTCGCCTCCCTTCAGCTGCTCTTCCCCTTACATTTACTCTTGCTAGTGATAGCCAAAACTCATCTGCTGAAGGGTAAAAGCATGCAATAACTTGGCAAAATGTGAAGAGCAGAGGGAGATTATCAGTAAAAGTTTGTGTGGGTAAGAACAAGTTTAATCACAAAATGTCCCATGGGTTCAATATCTAGGACAAACTTAAGCTGTTGGGAATACAAGTATGAATAAGACATTATCACAGCAACTGGTTGCTTTGCTGCAGGGTGTGATGAATTCAGAACGGAGATTGTGCTGACCAATATACCCATCCTTATTCAAACAATAGAAATGTTTACAAAAGCCATGGTGTTGTTTTTATGACAAGTTTTGAAGATTTTCTGTGATTAGACAAGGCAGTCACAAATGTATCATGTCAAGAAAGAGGCTGTAATCTCTACGTTGTGGACAGAAGATGGACCAAATAGTACTATTAAGAAGTGTTTATCCAACTTTAATTTTACTTACAGTGGAGTATTCTCTGCCACACCTCTGAGAGATCCCTGTGCAGTAGTGCTCACTTTTGTTTTTAATGAATTACTAACTCTTGTTGTTTGAGGCATTCTTAGAAGACAAAGGAAGCAGTGCTAAAAGGACAAAAAATTACATATTGAAAAAGCTGAAAATAGAAATTTAAGAAAGGGGATGCTAAGAAAAATGATGAAAGTGATAAAAAAAAAGTCGTGGAAAACAATTACAGGAAAAAAGAAAAGGTGGGAGGAAGGAAAGAAGGAAACAGCTTTTGTATCTCACACCTTGAGACACAAAATTGATTATGTATTGGACTGATTTCTTTATATCCCAGTTGGGATTCATCTACCATGATGAAAAACAGGCAGTGACTATCCAAGTGATTTCCATCAACACTCATATCAGTGTGAAAGCTGTCAGGAAAGACAGCAGCGTCAAAGTCTAGAAGCTCCATCCAAAGAACATGCTGTCAATCAAAAGTCAGTGTTACTTTTTTTTACTAATGATCTATTTTCTCTAAACAGTCTTCATCATTGGACACTTTTAAGATTCACGTGGACAGGGTGCTGGACCATCTTGTCTAGACTAGCATTTCTGTGCTAGAAATGCTGCTTCCAAATGCCACGTTTTTTGTGTGAAATCTGCAAATACACAAGGGAAGGAATAAATTAAATGGACTCGTGATCTAAGAAAGGTATATATATCATGCACTTGCAAATAGATGCAAATATTTTAAGTATAAAATATACATCCTGCTCCTGCAGGGTGGAAGAACTGTCTGTGGCAAAAGCCTCTGCATAAAGTTTGGATTCTGCCTCCATTTCCGATTCCTCTATTCAGTGAGTGTGTAAAGAAGTGCAAAATTCTAGTATAGAGTCATATCTGATGTAAACTCTAAAAATACCTTGGCTTTCCATCAAAATCAATTTTATATCATGTAAATATAAATTTTCACAAATACAGTTTTCTTATTCATTATTCTGTGTTTCAGGGTTACTACCCATGATCAGAGTGTTGATATATAAATAACTGAACATCTGGACGAGTTTCAAGTATATATGGCTTAGAGAACTGATGCTTCCCAGGTGTTTTTAGACATTATAAAATATATAGAGGCAGATATGGTATCTAGCAGTTAGTGTAGTCATCAAAGTAGCTAGTGTGTGTCATGGAAAGCTTTTACAGTGTATCAGATAAGCACTTAGGACTTCTGCTTTGGGTTGGAGCTGAATATTTGATCTGTGCAGCATTCAGCTGTAATCTATCCCATCTCAGCCTCTCAGTTTGCCATTGTGATTTATTCGGAATCTTTGGCAGTTGAAAAAGAAAGTATCTAAAAATACAACAACGCCTGATTGCTTCACTATTTCACAGATATGTGCATTACTGCCAGGCTGTCCTACTATCCTCCCTCCACCCCTTCCCCAATTCTGCTTGTCTTTTCTTTCTTTCAAGTACCGAAATAGACTGTATTTGAAATCTTCCTTGCCAAACAGATACTGGCCATTTATTGTCTGCTATTAGCAGAGGCCATTACTCCTATTTGAGATGAGAGAGTAAACATTGGCACGAGTTTGTGGTCTTGGAGGTCAAGAAGCCAAATCAGTTTTTCAGTAGTTGTAGTCAATACAGTCTGAACCAAGTAGGATTCTCTTCTTTATTAGCACACACTTTAATTAATAGGCTTGAGGACATAATTCTGGGACATAAGGAGTGCAGATATCAAAGCCTTCATTCTTTGGAGCACAGTGTGGCAGTGCAGGTGGAGATAGTTGATACTGAGGTTAATGAGATAGTTCGTCTCTGTGTTTGGCCTGAACTGTAGTGTGTGGCTGCATCAAAAGGAAATGAACAAAAGGTTGACATAGGCATTAGTTTTTTTGACAGTAGTTGTCTTTTCAGAGTCCTGGTTTCTCTGGCAAGATCTTTGCTTGCTATTGCTTTGATGGCTAGGTAGTATTTGGTCTGCATTTCCCACTGAGTACACCAGGTGGAATGTGGAAGAGAAGCAAAAGTGTATGGAATGTATGTTTTTTGAAGTCTATATAACTGTGAAAACATGGAATCCAATTATTTTGTGATGTTCTTAATTATTATTTTGTAATTGTATTACAGGAACCTTGGGATCATAGATCATAGTTTGACTTTTTTTTCACTTTATTTTCCATTCTCATACTCTACAGGAGAGATCATTTCTGTGTTATCACCTTCATGCATGCAGCAGCAGATGAGGTTGGGCTCTTGACTTGCTTTTATGAATTTGGGATATCTGTAGACAGCTATAAACTGGAAGCAGTTTAAAATGTGGGGTTGGGTTGAAAGTATATTGAATCCATTCACCTCTAAGACTAAACCCAAACACAGAATCTGAACACATACTGTGTTTTATTTCTGGCAGCCCAGCAGAGACTTAATGGTATTAAAAGGAACTTTCTGTAAGAATTCTGAAAATAAATATAGTGTTTTTCTTTTATATTCTTTTGCACCTATAAAACAAATTTCTTTAGAGGTGCAGTTTATAGCTGTGATCCCCTGTTGTATGTTTATAATTTATACTGCAGCAACACAAACAGTGGTATAAAAGTTATAGGTGCTTATGTGTCCACTGGAGAAATGAACTACAGGTGGAAGGCACGGTAATAGGGAATTTTAAAATGCAAACACTTTGCCCTGTTAAGAACAATGATTCACATTTAAATGTTTGGATTTTATTGTAGGAGAAAATATCTTTGTTTGTATAGCAGGTGTATTTCAGCAAACAATGCGTAATCCCCAAGCACAGTTAAATGTGTAGCACTGTACAGCACATTCTAGCAGTATGCCATAAAGTGACTAAGTGGTGACAGCTTAGAAAGAGTTATTCCAGCTTAAAGGCTTTGACTGTTCTAAGACATAGACTGCAAGGTTGTTGCTCTATTTCACGCAGTCAGTAAGAAAGGCTTTGCTATTTCAATGATAGGAAAAAAGACCAATTTTGCTGATACGTTTTCTTGTTATCACAATTTTCAGTTACCTTTCCAGCAGAGAGAATTTTGGTGAATATCGCTGTAGTCATTAGCCTTTAGTATAGCAAAGCTTCTCATTATTTTTGAATCAAACTTTTGTTAATAAGCCAGAAGAAACATTTAGGATTTATTAGAAAGGTAGACAGTAGCCATAAAGTGTGGTGATGGGTCTGATTCTTCACAGTGGAAACAACCAGAGCAGCATTTCATCACAGTAAGTCATCTGATTATCGGGACTATTCCTAAACCCTTTCATATCTGTGAGAATAATTGCAGTGGATAAGGATTTATCATTTTTAAAATTAAATGTAGTTATTTGACTTAGAACTTTTTATTATAGCATACAATGTAATGTCAAAACACATTGAAAGACAACATTGTGCCAAACAAAAGATAAAAATTATATGAAGAAAAGATCTATTCTAAATGGACAATATCCTAAATACTTGCAGTAAGTCAGAAAGGAAGAAAAAGTTGTTTGCCTTTTTTTTTTTGATTTTAACATATTTATGTGATACAACTTGAAATTATGATCTTTTGGAAGTCACACTCTATATAACATCTGTGAGATACAGGCATTATTGTAAATGAAGATTGAGGTTTGGAATTTTATAGTACATAGAGATGTCTGTGTACATGGTAAATGCCATAAATTAACAATCTATAATCATATTATCAAAGTACCTGGGCCAGTACTACCATAATGCTTTTTTCTTGCATGAATGTTGCAGCCACAGGACTGACCTTTTTTGAGACTGTTTCTTTTATTGTGCCAAAGCATGTCCATCAGCCACTCCTTGGCATTTTACAGCAGCAAGTGCTCCCTCTATGTCCAGGTGCTGAGATGGGCCAGGGAACCTGCTGCACACACACACACAGTCAGGACCATTGCTGGCAGGAATATCCTTGTCTGTGTGCATGTGGTTTCCCAGTGCAGATGGTTGTTGGGAGAATGAAAAGTATGCTGTGGGATTACAATCCCTGCCTAAGCAGTTAAAAGAAAGAAGAGGGATAAAGATCAAGGAATGCTGTTTGTGTGGGGGCTTCAGTGGTGTCTGAGCAAGTGGACTCGGGGATCTGCTGTTCTGTTCCCTTTAGATGGAGATAATTGAATCCTGTTTATCTTAAAATAAATAGGAGAAAAATCTTTAAAGAATAATCCTTCGAAGCAGTATAAAAGATATATATCTAGGGGACCCAACCATAGAATCATGTTTTGCTTCACTGTGTGCTGTTAGCAGTATGATAGGTGTTTCCTCAGATCACCATAGGTCTTGAGTTTTGTCGGTGTAGGTGGTTTTAACCAGGTGATACCAGATGTCCTTAATCATTCTGACTACACTCTTTCTATTCTGTGTATTATTTTCCGTGTTGATTTATGGATATTTGAGGTTATTTTGTTGTGTTCTCCGATGCAGCATAATAAAAAGTATCACCCGTTGTAATGCTGTCAATAGAGAAAGATAAATCCAGACTCTTTGTTCCGGGTGTTGTGTGCTGGCAGCATCCACCTGCTGGTAACCCAGACAAGTACACATTAAAGTTCATTGTTATTTTTAAAAAGATGCTGTTATTGACATACACACACTGCCTCTTAGGTGCTGCCCTGATTTCTGCACAGCTAGGATCTGCAGTTTACCGAATCCAAGAAGCCTAAGGAAAAAAATATAAGAAAACAAAGTCGATATGCAAGTTGTGAGGATGTGCAGTATGATTAAGATACAGAGAATTTCATGCTGTTGTTTTGGTAACTAGGTCTACTTTATATACTGCATCATTCTTTGATCTTTATGATGGTGATGAAGTGGGGTTTTCCTATTTTGCTTTTTGAAATATGCAACATTGTGCAGTCATCTCCCAGAACTGGGAAAATGAGCCACTTCTGTGGCTAGGACCTATCATTGTTTGCTTCAGAGCTATTGATTCCAGTCTCTGTTTCTACAACTGTGAATTTGTTTCTCTACATGGGAAATGGGAAAGAGGAGGTCAAAGAGCAGGATGGGTTGGTAGATAGGTGATAGGTTTTGCTCTTTCTGCCTTCTATTACATGGTGATGAAGATTCTCTTTGCAGGAGATTGATACCTCCAACTCTTTCAAGAAATGGCTCCTGCTTCTCCCTCTCCTTGTCACTTGGAAGGTACATGTGAACCCCTCTCCTAAATGATCACTTTTTTGTATAATCTTTTTCCTTAGACGGATGTTATTTTGAGGTTATGCACTTCTTTCTAGGTTGGTTGGTTGCCAATGAAAGGAGAAGAGAGTATGTGATGCCTCCAGTGTAACTGGTGGGTCTCTAGTGCAGGTTTTATATACAATGACATTCTGATAGACTTGGAGGAAAAATAGTAAGTAGAAGTTAAGGTGAAGAGGAAACAGACATGACTGAGGGAATAATGACCTAGTTCTTTATATGGCACATCTGATGTCAAGTTTCCCCCCTAGTACATTAAATCTTTATTAAAAACATGAACTAACAGGACTTAAAATTTTACAGATTCATACTTACATACCTTGCTTAATTACTTAACTTTCAGGGTTGAACAGCATTTAGACATTATTTAGACTCCTAAAAATCTTTGTGTCAGTTACACCTTTTGTTTACATTCAGCTAATTTTCTGATAATAAAATGGAGTGAAGCAATTTTGTATTTCAACATAGACTTATAAAGATCACTTCATGTATCTAAAGTCTTTGAGTTAGCCTAGGCTTCTTGAGAAGCAGTAACTTTTTTCTTTCCTGAAGATGTGGAAGGTGTTCACCTAAAACCCCATGTGTTCAAATAAACAAACATCTACTCATAATTTAACTGTATGTTTTACTTTGCCAGGGTTCAAAAACGACTGCCTATACTTAGAAAAAAGCAAGAACATTTTGAACTGTTCAGAGTGGAATGTAAAACTATCTAGAAGGTGTCAGTAAATTTCTAACATCTTATTAAGTGATGTTTTATCAGCAGTCACTTTAATCAACAGCACTTAAATTACTACTAGGCTGACAATCTATTAGGACATTTTCAATTAAAGAATTCAGAAGAAAGTAGGCTTTTTTGTGTGTGTTTTTCTTTTCAAGAGCCCAGAACATTACTAATGTGTTTTCATGTAAGCTGCATCACAAAGAATGTGTACAGAAATGCTGTCAGTTAAGAGACTGATTCCTCACTGGAAAAGAACAGGAAAAAGTTAATGGCATCACTAAACCACTATTTGGTAAGTAGCAACTTACAATGCTGTTTGTGTAGACAATGTATTTTCCATCCTGCAGGTGTAGTGTTAGACTAAATGTGTATTCAGTGGTAAACACACAGTTCATTAGATAAACGGATACCAGTTTCTTGTTGTAATAACACTAAAACAATGTTTTGATTTCCAGGAAGGCTGTGTATTGATTAAACGCACCTTGCACTTAAGCAATTAATATAGATCTTTGGATACATCAGTGCCTGTTTCATTATGATTAAAAGCCCTGATCTTGGAACAGTTGCAGCACAGTGCAGCGTTTGCAACTGAGAATCATCCTGTTACACTTAAGAAAGGTACTTGCTCATAAGTGTTTGAACAGGTGACTTTAATCCATCAAATTCTGAAATCTCTCAAAAAGGGAAGAAACAAAGATTTTCTCTCTTCCTGCATAGTCCATAATTTCATAAACCACAAATGTGGCTGTAGAGGATACCCAACTATATTGGCAATACACCTTTCAATGTTAATATAATCTTGCCATGCCAATATAATGGGAAAGAATAAGAGAAACAAAGATATCTAAAGGGAGTCTGTTTACCTAATCAGAGTACTGGAGAGTATTTCCAATTCAATTCACCAAAACTGCAACTTCTAAGAATCACTGAATTATTTGCTTTCTAGGAAACAAAAGTTGTTAAGGGAATGCTGAGATTTTTGTGTAATATTTTCATTTGAGAAACTTGTATTTTAATAGACTATCCCAACACCACTGATGAAGTTGTGAATTTTCTTGCTGAGGACAAAATAAATAGACATATACTCAGTCAAGGTTCTGTGTTTATATTTGTCTCTGAATGCTAGGCAGACAGTGACTAACCAGGCTGACTACATTCAACTGTATGTAATCCATACAGCCTACTCAGGGCAGAAGGCTGATGCAAAATCCAGCTCAAAAATTCTGTTACATTGGATTTCACTTGTACTTTTCAGATAAAAGCAGTAAAACCCATGGAATCCTGGAGAAATAGTTTGGAAGAGAATTAGAGAAGTCTTCCTGTTTACCCAAGGCAGGATCAAATATTTATATGATAGTTCAGATGGCTATTTGTTTAACATACTTACAGTTCTGGGTACTTACTACTGGGTGCTCCATGACATTGCTAGTTAATCTATTCCAGATTTTATCTTTCCTAATACAAACTTCTTCCAAGTTCTAAAGTAAATCTTCTTACATTTAAAGCCTGATACTCAAAATGGATAAAATACAGTACTGAATAGGACAAAACCATTATTTGGTATGTCTTAAATTTTTGTCTTGTTTATACTTTCATGTATGAACCGCTGTCCTTTCCACAGCAGCCTTCCACCTGTCCTCACCTTGTGATGTGACATGTTCAGCAGTGGCACACTTCCCAGATATGCAGTTGTCACCTAAACATTTTTTTTCCATTCTGTTTCTACAAGATAGATTATTTCTCTGGAAATTTACTTGATGTCTTGTACATTATCCTTTAGAAATGATAGCTAATTTTTGAGTGTTGCTTTTTATCTTCTAACTTCCAAACTTGTTGGAATTTTACTGACTACAGTGCTTGAAATTGGAATATTAAAAGTAGGGTACAGATTTCAACTTAGTTCCAAGTGTTTCTGCCTCACACAAAGGAGAGATTCCAGCTTGCCCCTGTTGATGGTAATTCTTCCCATCCTACAAAAGCTCTGTAGAAGTTATTGCTTCCGTGGAGATGAGATGAAGCAGCTCTCAGGAATTTGGGATGAGGTAGGAATCATTGTTTTCTTAGAAATAACAACCATTAACTTTCCCTCATTTCTATGGGAAGCTTGCAGGGAGTCTCAAGGGCCTCCAGAACTTCTCTTTTATGATCGGAACAGATATTCCAAATAAATAAAATACAGAAGCACAGCTTCAACTTTCACTGCTTTCCAGCTATTAATTGGATTTGGATCTTCAGAAAGAAAACTTTATCAGTGACCTTTTTATGAACTCTATCTTTTCTAAGAATATTTTAGCTCTTAAACATTTGATATGCAGCATGAACTTCTTAGTTCTCTCTTCCATAAATAAAAACTGAAGACAGTGACTTTAAACAATTTTTTAACATGAAAAGTCAATGTCACAGGCAATAGCAAAGCTTTTGAAGTTTCAAACACTTCTTATTCAGATTATTTTTATCAGTGCTGTACCATCTCACACTTGATAAGATGTGCCTCCGCTTTTATGAGTGTCTTTACTAAATGTTATTATAATGATAAAACAGGGTGTGCTCATTTTTCTCTCATTTTTTGAGGCTGATGTATCTAGGAGGCTTTAATCAAGAAAGATGTCATATATTTTAACTTCTATACCAGCTTAAGCCTTTCTAGTTGTGATTTTTGGTGTACATATTCCAAAAGTATTTAACTTTTGTCCACTGTCTGATTAAAATCACCATTAGAATGGCACTTGCATACAAATGACTAAAGAGGATTTATTATCTGTCTCCTCCAAATGGATTTTTATAGTTTGATAGTTTAGGGATATGGTTCTTTAAGCTTGTAGTTCCAGGAGAGTTCTGTGATATCTGGTCTGTGGATGTTAATAAATTAAACTGTATGTTTGAATTCAGTTGTGAGATGTGATAAAGCTATTTTAACGAGCCCAGGTAGGGACTTTTATCAGGCAGCCCTCTGGAGGCATGAAGCTGGTGCTCTAGCTTTAAAGCAATCAGCATTCCTTGCATTGGCTTTGCTGGGAAAATTCATTCGTTTTTAAAGTTTCATTTTTACAACTTCTGCTCATAGAGAAGTTCCTCTGGCCTTGGTGGTATGTAGGGGAAATTCACTGGCAGTGAAATCTCCTGATGACGTGCTTGTTGACTGAGGCTTTATAACTACAGAGGGCAGAGTGATCTGGCAGGAGCACACCAGAGCACCCTGAGCTCAGCTCTGCTGCTCTGTCCCACCAAGGACTGTAGAAAAAGTAGAACAGAATTCAATAAAATTCCTTATTATATTTCAAGTTATTCCAGCTTGAGCTGTCAAAGATGTTAGCAAAAGAGCTATTGATTTATTATCAGGGTTTTTTTACCCTAAGCAAAAAAAAGATGTTGATGTTTAAATCAAAGTTTTGGTTACTTTCCCCCACCCCGCCCCACCTTCCCAAACTCTTCTTCCAGTATCTGAGCCTGTGGTTTTCTCTAAGATGGACAGACCTTAGAGGCGTCTTCTCTTATTGGGTAGACAGATGCATCCAGACTAGATGTCACTGCTAGAGAGAGCACAGCCCAGTGAGGATACTGACATTGCAGACTTGGGCTGTCCCTGAGCGCCACTACACTTCACCGGTCCACATCTGCCCATGGAGGACATAATGTACCATATAGTACACTATAGTACACTTGATTTTAATATTAATATATAACATCATCTTTTTTTCTGTATACTTGGTGACTTCACACTACTTTGATTTTGATCTTTGATTACTTTGTAGGCATTCATCACAACCAGTATGTTTTATACTAGGTGACATTGTGTGTCGTTGTCTTCATAGCATTTATTCTCCCTTTGAATTTTATTTTAAGTGTTCCACAGGTGTATCAGGCTAGCACTACCCTATTCCTTCAGAACAGTTTTGTTGACCTTAGCTGGAAATGAAGTGTGCATTGAGTTCTATTTGTTGTGCCTGTTCCTGTATAACTTTTTATTAGTCTAGTCATTAGTCTTTTATTAAATTCCTAAGCCAGTAATCATGTGCCTCTGATAGTACTGAGAAGGGGAGAACTACATTAGATGATAGGTTCACAATGCTTTTTGATCAGAATTCTCATCATCTTAAAATAAAATTACTGAACGCTTTCTGAAGTCTTGAAGAATAATTAGTAAGTGATAGAGAAATGAAACTGAGAAGTCTTAGTAGAAAAATAGTAACTTTGTCTGTACAGGAATTTGGGCTATGCCCAAATATGAGAAAATATGGGAAACAGTAGCTCAGAATAGCAGTGTGAAAGGGGGCTAATGAGTAATAGTGAATAAAAATTTTTACAGGGTTTCACTTCAGACTAGCTCTAGTCTAGTTGGATTGACTAAATGCCTGCTAATATTTGTAGTGCACTAAGTGAGCTTCTGGAACACACCTACCCACTTATTTTAACCTAAAAGAATCCACTTTGTGCATTCCCAGTGAATTCCGTGATGTGAACCATTAGGTGACTTCTAACAGCACGTTCCTGATCTGAATGGAAAACCTAACATGTCCACATGTCAGACAGCACTGTGGGAATTTTCCCATCCTCTGGGGCACAGAAATTGTGTGAGTTTGGTGTAGCACTTTTTATCTCTTTCGCAGAATTCAAATGTGATCCTTTCTAGCTCAGAGAATTAATGGAGACTTGCTTAGGTACCATCCTAACATTTTAGGGATGTTTGTTAAAGATTATGTCTACTTATTTTAGGATTTATTATATTAATATCACCAAAATTGTGTCTTTTTAGAACCAAATTTTCTGTCAGAGATTTTCTTGACATCTAATAACCATCAATAAGCATCAGCTTCACTGCACAGTAGCTGCTTCTCATTATCTGATGGCTGCTATCACTTGCTTGATTGACGATTTACAATTAATTCTTTTTGTGTATACTCAAGCTGCTTGTTTAGTAGTGACTGGAAAAGCACATTTGCAGAATATATTACAGAACTGCCATCAGTGAAATGCCTTCTTGAATAGGAAAATGTATAGATAGCTGTGTCAAAAATAAACAGCGGAGATTTTAAAAGCAGAATACATATGATGTGTACTAGAGTTTCAGTGCTAGACTTGGTAAATACAGTGTTAGATTGGCTGTGTTGCAGGCAGTTCTGCATCCTGATGCGGACACATCCTGGTAACTTCTTGTAATTTCTGTGTTTCAGGGTGCAGTTGTTTGTCCAGAGAGAATATACAAAATCAGTACAAACCCAGAGAGAAAATTAAGTCAATAGCACTGCAAATAGTATAAACCTACTTGAAGTTTGACTATCTTTATAAATTATGTTACTTGACATTAGTTTGTTATGCACTAGAGTTGAAACTTTTAAAATACTGGGCCAAAGTACAGCTTGTTAAATGTTTTAAGACTGTTTTAAAGTTATTTTGGAATTTTAACGTAGCCATTGGGTAGGGTTTTCCTTGCACACTGTGGCTTTGAAGTCTAGTGTTAGCACTGTTTGCTATAGAAATAGCCACAAGGCCAAATTAACTTAATTTCATTTTTGCCATATTTTCAAGCTCAAAAATTACACCTTGCAATTTCTTGAATAGGGAGTGTGGGACCAAATGACCTCTAAAGGTACCTCCCATCTCGACCATTCTGTGATGCTGGGGCTGAAATGGACGTTTTTTTTGGAAGTGTACATTAATTGTAGTTAAATTTCTTGGGATACTTGTGAGTTTTTCTTTGTATTTTTCATCTTTGCTTACATTTCTATGCATAGTTTTATATATAGAAGTTATTTCAGGAATGGCTCCCACAGAGGAGAAAAGAAAACCGGATGAATATTTTTGAGCAAATGGCAGGGAAGACTACAGTTATATATAAATTTGGGAGTGGTTCTGCAGTGTAAGATGTACTTAACCAATAATTCATGAGTTGGAAATGAATGGTTTTAGGTGTTCAGCATTAAGTAATTCAGTTCTCAGTTAGAGCATTGCACAAAAAGTACACACCAAAAAGTACAGTTTTCTTTCATATATACTCCAAGATGTTAGCACTCAAGCATTGCATATGATTGGCATGATTTACCTGAAACTAATTTTGAGAATGAACTGTTGAGTTAATATAGTTTCCTTATTTGTTAAGACTCCTGCTAGTTTTGTATGCTTTAGAATAGGATCTGTTCTTTTTGTCGTTTCTCTAGAGCTCTTGATCTGTCTGTTCAACCTTGTTGGTCACTTGGTTTTGTGAAGAGCATACAGAGGCCTAGGTGAGCATCAATAGCTGGAGATTTGAGCCATCAATGTGGAAATTTTGGATCTGTTATGCATATGCATGAAAGGAAACAAAAATAATTGCATTTTCTGTTTCACTGTGTTTGTGCATATTGTACTTGTGCATCTATAGTACCCCCAAAATGAACTGAGCAGTAATATAAAAATACCAGTGTAGGGTAAAATAGATACTGGGGTTTGCAGAATTTTTCAAAACCTGAGGCTGGGATGCGTACTGAGCTGTCATCTTTTCCCAGGGAAAATGTAAACCAGAGTAGGGGTTCTAGAACTCTTTAGCATTTTTCACTTTAAGTGATTTTGAAAGTTTCCTATGTGTTATAGCCCACAGCAACAGCATCTAGATATTACATAATGACCCACTTAAGAAATGCAGTCAGATGCTGTAAGACTGTGCATTAACTTGCACAGAGAAGATGTCTCCAATCAAGTCAAAGAATTTTCCAGTTACTAGTTGGACACAGGGAACTGCTCAGTTTAGCTCAGGTCAATATTAGCCTGTTTTATAAAGAAAAATATTTGGTGATTGTATCGTACTATAAGCCAGAAAATTTTCCTCTTCATCTTTATTTGAAAATAACGGAAATTTTCACCTAACCTGAAGTTTTGTCTTTAGTGCTAGGTGGGATACTGATATTCCCATATGGTTTTGTTTCTGTTTCCTTCTTTATGCTAGTGGAAGAAGGAATATTTAGTTCTTAAATTTTGTTACTAAAAACTATTTTGTTAATGAAAAAACACATTAAAATGTTTGAAGCAAAAGTATGAGCTGATATGTTTGTACTTTTCAGACCTCTCTTCCTTGTAGACAAGAATGGTATTGCATAAGACATGTTCATTCTTAAAACATAGTATCAGCTTAACATGGATTGAAAGCATTTGTTACATGACTACAATTAAGCAGAAAAAGCCCCACCACACACACACAAAACGTCCAACCTTTTAAATCTTTCCAAAGAGTTTCAATTTCAAATTTTGATTATCAGATCATATTTTGTGCTGAAAACACATATAGGAAAATTATCCATTAGATTTTAGAAACTCATGGGAGTTTAAAAGGAGTTTAATACTCTAAGATGGTTCTGATGGGCACGTTAGCTCTCTAACAGTTCTGAAGGCAAGACAGGCTTTAATGAATATCTTCAGACCTGCATGTCCTATACTAGAGGCTTGAGTGAGACATTCGGTCAAAGCACCTTTCCGTGCTGAAAATATATTCTATTAGAACTTGTCAGTACTGTACCAGCTTTTTTAGCAGAGAGAAGTTATATATTCAGTCAGTTCAATCAACAGTTCTAAAAAAATAATATTTTTCAAAGTGCAAATCAGAACAATATTCTTCATTTTCAAAAATGAAAATTAGGATTTCCATATAATAAGACATGGCTACAGCTGTACCTCAAATAAACTACCAAATATTCTAAGAATTAAAACCATGTAAAGAACTTACAGGAAATATTGCAACTACTGTGCTTGAGCTTTTTAATACATGCCACCTACCTATACTAGATGTGCTAATTTGACACTACCTTTTGGCTAAAAACGATAGACTAAATTGTTTACCGTAAGCATCAATTTATTTTTTGGCTTGGTGTGGTTTCTTTTTTTTTTCTTTTTTTTGAGGTTAAGTCTCAAGAAATGTATAAGAAATGTATGATCAGGGGTGGAGAGAGTGGTATTAGGATTTTGCAGGGAGTAATGCACTGACACGTGTTGTATTCAAAACTCATGAAGTTGTATCTGCAGAGAACAGTGTAGGTGGAATTACAGGGACCTCAGCTGAGTAAAATTACTTGTTTCTGGAAAACGCTCATGACTGACAACAAAGTGGAGGTCTGAAATTTTGGAATTCCTTTGCTATTAACACCTTTATTCAACAATATAGAGTCATTCACAGAAGAGATAAGTCATAAAACCTGACTGAAGTTGTGCTTGAAAATTAAAGGCATTAAAGGTATTTTTGACCAGGAGAGAGCTTGCACCCTTGCTCAGTTCCTTCAAGCTCCATGACATGATCATCACTACTGAAGATGGAAATCCATGCTCTAGACTGCAAGAAAAAGGTGTTCAGAAGAGTGGTTATATTAGTTTGCTACTTTTAACCAAATTAATGTAGAGCCCCTTCAAGACCATGATTTCTGCATTCATTAAATAAGATGACTGTTAATACTAGCTTAGGGCAATCTGGGGATACATTAAACCTTAATTAAAGCTAGTGCTAAGTGTTGTATGGGGGCATCACCTTTAGGAACTAAATCCACTTAAATTCAGTTATAAAGCTCTGGAACTAGTAAACTGACAGTGATTTTGAGCAGAGAAGTATTCCAGTAATTAAGTTTTTTTACATTGCTTCTTCTCTCTTGCAACCAAGTTCATCTTTTCGGGTTGGGACATAATTGGTATTGAAAGTTGATAGCATACTTTTTTTTAAACATCTTGTATATTGAAGTTGAAGGTAATGAGCCAGTAATTACTTTAATGTGGATGATGGCAGTTTTGGATACTATCCTGTGATTAATTTGCTGTTCATCTAGGGAAGGATTCTCATAACTAGTAATAGAGGAAGCACATTTTAGAATGTTTTTACTGCAGAACCACTTCTGGTGGTTTTATGTGATTATTTTATAACAGCTCTTCTATCTTTTGAGTGCTTTAAACACTTGCTTAAAGCACGTTTGATACTTTAAACTTTTGGAACAATGGATAATTTTTATGCTTTTCTTTCTCTTTCTGTATTCTTAAATGTGTCTGATATGAAGGCGTTGCATCAGGCCTTATTAGATGTGTATTCAAATGGAAAATTGAAAAATAATTGAAAAATAATTGAGGGGAGAAGAAAAAGAGGCAGAGGTCCTGTCTATCTTCCCATCATTGTTTTTTGATCACAATTTGTTACGATGACTGGATATCTATATGACTTAATCTTTAAAATTCTGATACAGCAGTTTATTTACACTTTAACAGGAAAAGAGAAAACAAGCAGAAGGAGCATAGCTCTGATGCTGCACAGTCTATGCATGATGGGGTATTAAAAGCAGGTTACCAGTTACCTGGCTGCCTGGTTCATCTTTCTACTCAATTAGCCTAAGATCGTTCTTTCTATGGGATAGCAAAGTTTAGTTTTATATAAGTAATAAACACTGCTGTGCAGCATGTCAGATGGAATAACCCAGATGCATTGCTGTTCTATTTAAATTATAATTCAACCTGTAACAACACAAATCAAATACTGATGTTAGGTCCTCTCCTTACAGATTCTCTATCGATAGAGGTCTTACGGATTCCTATAAGAACTCTGCACCCTTGAGGACTTGCAAACTTAGACTTACTAAAGCTGTGGGCAATTCAGCAAACTCTAATGAAGTAACTTAGGTAAGGTTGACTTAAGTTCAGTGGCATTGTAGTACTTAACTTCCCTTGATGATTAATTCAAGTTTTAGAGACAGTTTTCTTCCTATTCTTGATGTCAGTAATTTACTTAAACAGCAAAAAGAAAAGAAAAAAACCAAACAACTGTAGGCATTTGAAGGGAGAGTAGTATTCTGAATCCTCTGCTTCTCTCTGTGGAAATCTTCAGGTATAATTGCTCTTTTTCACTGACATCTAATTTCAAGGGTTCTGCAGAGAATAGCCATTCTAAAATACAGTTGTACTGTTCCAAGTGCACTACAGGGTCCTAAATTCTCCTGTGAGTTGTCCCTCTATAAAAGGAAAATTGAGACTAAATTCTGAGATTATTAGCTATTTTGTAAGATGAATTTCAAAGAAAGTAAAGATTCTCCTGGCGAGAGCAACAGAAGGGTTTTTATGTTTTGTTTTATAATTGAGACATTCAGCAACACTTCATACAAGTATACGGAGTTTTGGCAAATGTGACAAACAGAGAAATGTCTATTCTCTGTCACGAATATTAAAGGTTTTCAGACTGAGTAATGATAATACAAGGAAGAAATAAATTACCAGTTTTTTACTGGTCAAATCACAGCTTTATGACAAGTTTACTTAACTCTAGTCTCATCTAGTTATTTTTAATTAAATGAAAAAATCTCTCACTTACTTTCTTATTTTGCCTCTTAGGAAATGCTTGTGGCAGTTTGAAAACCCTTCGTTCACAACACATTGTTTTATCTTGTTGGACCCAGTAGTATTTTTATAGTCATGGCAGGTTCAACCTTTTGTGTAAAGGAATTGGGGTTTGCTTTGACTTCTTCTGGAGATAGAAAATTATCAACCTCTATTTCTACACTACTGCCATTCTTTGGCCTGATTCTTTTGAAAGCTCAGAGGAATATTAAATCTTTACAGCAAGAAAGAACTACACTGCAATTTCACAAACGTAAGAGAAAGCCATCATTGATGTAATTTTCTGGTTAAACTGCAATATACTGTTTTGGCTCAAATACTAAAATAATCTGATGCTTTTCCTTTGCTTTTATGCTTTTTGGAGACAACAAAGGAAAAATATTAAGCCCAATTCACACAGATCACTAGGAAACACCACCGCTTAGGAGAACTGTAAATGTGTTCACAGAGCCCTGGCAACATAAAGGTTTTTGAAGTGATGCTAAATATACTGATAAGAAATTCATTGTTCACAGCAGAATTCACCAGAACCTTTTTTGAGTCAAGCATACAGTTTAAAATTTACACAAAATTCAGAGTTGAGAGCCTGTGGGGAGAAGCTAAAAACTGCAGCATGGTGGACCAAAAGCTTTATCAGTTTTACAACCATACCTGCAGCCACTTAATTCCAGCTGCTGTGAGCCCCTCAAGGGCCCTGGTGACTTGCTCAATAATCACTCATCCTATGATCATGCTGCTACATGTAGTCACCTGCTCCTTGCACTCCTCTCCTATTCCCAAGCCTCATGCCAAGCTGGGGAGGGACCTCTTCCAAAGCATCTGTACCTGAGCTCGGATCCTCCTCAGATGACCAAGAGTATTTTACAGTGCTCAGCTTCATATTGCAGAGAGCACTGTGCTGTTGCAATTTTTAAAAAAGTGATTCCATTGCTATTACTACTGCCTACCTGTTCTGGCTTTCACCCGATGGAGGCCACAAGGAAGCAAAAATGCTGAGTTCAAAAGAAGTGATAACTGGGTAGTACCGGAAGTCTTGTGAAAAAACTGAAATAATAGCTATGTTGGATTTTTACTGATTTCTGTGTACTAAATGGCTTTGGCAGTGATTGGGCCCTTCCTGGACATGCCCATTGTTTAGAAAAGTCTGATAACCCTGACACTGTGTTTTAGTAACGACTTTTGAGGAATACCAGAGCTTTCTGACTTCCCTTCCTTTCAGCAGATGAAAATACCTTCTCAGACTGCTTGGAAATATATAAAGGGAGATTTTAGTGGATTTAGAGGCCTTGGAAATTTATTTAATGATTTTGCATATTTTTATCCTGTTTATTATTTTAAATAGCAAGTGTGTTTATGAATGAAATTCAGGCTTGGTTGAAAATGGTAATGCATAATTTTCATGTATAAAAAATCTGGTGTTTCATATTTTGTGGCTGTTAAATTTAGCAGAACTGCTGACATCAGAAGATGCAATTCTTGTGCATTTATGACTTTTTTTTCCCAATGCATTTCTAGTCAATCAGAACTTAAAATAAACGACCAAGAATGCTGGTAATTTTACCAGCAAAATATTAAATTTCTCAAAGACTTTCTAAGAATCCAGGGAGTTAATAAGCTAATAAATGTATATATAGTTAGTGCACAAATGTTGCTCTATTTTTATTTTAAGAAGTGTTGACCAAAAATGGGCAGCAAATTAGATTTGAAGCCCTAAAAATAATATTTTTAAATGGAGCAAGTATTTATATTCAGAACTGTATATTTTTATAGAACAGTTTATTTTTATAGTTAACATACTATAATAAAAATAGCCATGAAAAATAAGCAAATATTGTCTATTTTTTCAATATTATTGGATTCCGCCTCCCCAGTATGATTAGAAAAATATTGTTGAATGCAAAGATATTTGAATCAATACTTAGGATAAAGAAGTGTGTTTTTATTTCCTATTTCCTGTGTAAGTAAAACCTAAACTTGCTGGAATTTACTGCAGAAATGGTTGTTTCATTCTGTGATATGTGTAGAGTAAATTATTCCTGTTCTTTTACATGCAAAAGAGAAAAAAAAGGGAGAAATGGGGAGAAAAAAAGGCAAAAATGTGTTCTAGATGAAGAAAAACAAAACCTACATGTTTTCTTAGAAAAGATGGGAGACATGTCTAGTGTTATGCCATGCAAACAAGAGAAGAAAAAAACATTCTGATCTCTGAAAGACATTTAGTTTCCAGAACTCCCTTAGAACCAAAGATCAGGTTCTTAAAACTCTTTAAAGACTACGGCAGAATTAACTGCCACAGGTGGTTTCTGAGAAACCAGAGAATCCTGTTCAAATCAAAAATGAAGAGATTGCTGTGTTTCGGTTTGTTGCTTGGTTCTTAGATTTCCTGTTACCATCTGGCCATATTAATGTACTGGATTGTTTTAGAGCAGTAGATTACTATATATCTTCTACCTTCTTATTTTGAGGCTTACTGCTGTAGTAATTTGAGTACAAATTAAGCAAGAGAATTCAGTGCACAGTATATGAATGGCTTTTAGTAATGTGCACTGCTGGACATTATACAAATTATTTTTCTTTGAAATTTAGTGTCTTCTTTTTATAACTATTCTAATGCTCGGCAGCATTAAACTGACCTCTCTCCCTTTATCAGTTAGTTAAAAGAAGAGATTTTTATATGCAAACATCAGGCAGCTTGCACAAAGTTAACTGAGTGCTAATTATGATTTGGAAATTTTCTGTGCTCAGAACTGATCATACCCAAAGCCAAAAAGTGTCCCTCTGCTTGTTTCCTATCTTTGCAGATTTTCTACGTGCCTTAAGACCGCAGTTCCTCAAGCATTCAAGTCTATAAAATCAATCCCCTTTCAAATTAACCCATTTTTTAAACACATATTGAAGAGTCATGAAGAAAATGTTCACTCTCCATTTCATTTTGCCTCAGATCACATTTAGAAAAGTGCTTCTTTTTGACTGTCATCTGTGGGGATTAAGTATTTGCTAAATCCTGGAGTCAAGATTTTTTTCTACACAGGTATTTTATTGAATCAAAGCCATTATAACCTCTGAACAGTGAAGGTGTGGAAGGATTTCCCATGAAGCCTTAGAGGAGAGGAACAGCTGTAAGATCCAAGAGGGTGGAGAGGATTCATTCAGGTCTGATTCTGGGATGATCTTACACTTACCAGAAGAAGATGAAATGTTCTTTACATGCTATTGTAAAATTTTCCTCCCTGCCAGAAAATCCCCACCGAAACCACAAAACAGAAAACAACCCCAAACCAGCACCTGGTGTTAGAGTTAAATAAACACTAAGAATTAGAAGTCTTAACAGAAGTATAACATTTGAAGTCAATATTCTTTGAAAACCGCTGTGGTAGAAGTTATGTCTTTCTAGCATAATAATTAATAAACTTGCTCATTGACAGAATTGATAATAGGAGAAAAACTGATACTTTTTTCCGTTAATTGAAGTACTTTTCCGTTAATTAAAGTAATATTTCTGCAATATTTTGCCGCTAGTCCAGAATATGATTAAATAGTTTCCTAAATGTATTTTGATTTGTTTAATACTTTCTACTTTAAATTTCTTTGTGACATCGTGAGTGCAATAGAATAAGCCATTTTTTTTTCTTTCGTTAACTTTGCGTTGGAGCAGATTACAAAACAGAATGTGTATTCACATACTTTCAGAAGGTTAGTTTAATCTGCTTTTTATATTGCACCTGAGGAAGACTTCAGTATTAGTCAGCATATATTTTTTAATGGCTCAGATGTTAAAACTACCTTGTAATGTAATGAACTCAGTCCCATATAATGATTCCAGTATAATTACTTTAATCTAAAACTTTGCCATTACATTTTCTATTTTCAAATTCCAGTAATCAACTATATCTGCTGGTGCAACTGATGAACCTTAAAGAACATCTGCAGATGATTAATTTCTGCTTATAACTTCCTTAAATCTTGATTGCATTGGGATGAATCTTTACAGGTCTTTATGCAGGGGAAAAATGTACAACCTTCCTCATGAGGCATGGAGAGGGACCTTTTCCTATTAGTAAAAAGAAAACTTTGCAATGTGATTGAGACAGAAAGTTGAGACTTGTCTAACTAAAATGTCCCTTTACTTAATACTATTTGAGTTTCACAGAGAAAATGGGTCAAGGTTGGGCTGAACTACACTTTTTAGATGTGCAGAAAAGGTTTGATTCTGAATGAACACGCTGATGACAGGGAAGGCTTTCAGCACGTGGGAGACCCAGTTGATTAGCAGAGAACCAGCAAGTTCTCCACTTAAATGTCTCCAACTAGAAGCCCCCCAACTTTGAGGAAAGAATCAAGTGCTCCTATTGTTAGTAGGCTGGAAAGATCAATTAACTGTCAAGCTGCTCTTACAGACTGCTCTCCATCCCCATAGGCAGACTAGAACTGAAACTGGATTGTTTCTAACTTTTTAGAGTGCTCAAGTATGCCAGGAAATAAACCATCTTTGCAAGCAAGGCAGAAGTATGACAGCAATAGGAGTTATTTAGGAGACAGGAATATATTTGTTGATTTCCTCCCACACCAGTGACAGCTCCTTTACTTTCCCCTGGAAGGCTGCATGGTTCTTAATGTATTCACTGTTAGAAGAAAAAAGCCCAAACAAACCAGTGAATAATATTCTGATAGCAATTATTTTCCTATTTTTGAGCTGCTTATGCAGGAGGTACTTTTATTCATGGGTAATTATTCTCTGCAAATTGTCCAAAAGTTTTGAGAAATATTTCTTGCAACCAATTATTGTACTAACATTTCTCTTCATTCAGTCTCTCAGGTGCCTAGCCTCTTGCATGAACTAGCTTCAAAATTAATTTTTAGTTTTTATTACAAGTGTCAAAGTGAAAAAGCTACAGCTCTGGGATTGACATCTTTCGCCACAAGGCCTCTTTTGGCTGTGATAAAATTAGAAAATAGAAGATGATTACTTTTCCCTCATATTTTGGGGGTTTTATTGTCAGATTGTTTTCTCTCACATTTTTTAATTCTAGTATAAATTTGCTCATCATTTGTAGTATATGTGCAGAACGTGCATTCATTATATTCTTTTCAAAGGTTCTTGATTCCTTTTGCAATGGTAATGAATTGTCTTTCCATATACTGAGTGGTGTGGATAATTAACTTGAGTAAATAGGATCAAATGTTGCTTATGAAAATCAATAGACACCTAGCTGATTGTGTAACTTCTCTATTTTTACTGCCTCATTTGCCCATGCTTCTTCCATCATTACTTTTTTCAGATGAGAATATAATTTTGCAGCTATGGCAGAAGTAGGACTTCAGAGTGTATCGCGCATTTCCCAAGACTCAGAGAAACAATATTATTTGTAAAATAAAACTAGCTAGGTCTCATTTTTAGCACATCTCATAAAGTTAATTTCTTGTGAATTTTTACATAAAGTTGTATCATGAACTAGTCTAGTGTTTGTTTAGGGAGTATTGTTTCCTCACTCTCCCAATTCTACTGGTTATTATCAGCTGAACATTCGGCACATTGATTTTTTAAATTTATTATTTTAAATCTCTTTCTTACTCTTTCTATCACAAAAAGTTCACCAATATATAATTCATTATGTTGTATAGGCTTATAACTTAGTAAAGTAATGATTCTCTGAACGCTTTGAAATTTGGCCATTAGTGGTTTTATATGAGATTTTTGCAACAAATGGTAAAGAAACTTCCTGTACAAATGCTGTCTGCAGTTATCTAAGACAGTACTTTTGTTTTATCTGTATTTGCAGTTGTTTTCATTTCTCACACTTCAGAAGATGGATCTGTGAGGCACAAAAACTAATCACTCAGTGTTGTGACACAATAGTGAATCTATTGTCTATTTGCAGAATTGCACAGATGTGCATCTTTTGAACTGCCATCAGAAGCATTTCTCATAGTTCAAGTATATTTTCTCTTCAAGTATTTAATATTTGATTGATGAGAAATCACATTAGTGGTTTAACTGAAATACTGTTTCATGTGCTCTCAAAGGATTTCCTTCCAATCTTGAATCAAATTACTGGAGATGGTTTAAAGAACATAGGAGATTAGGGAAGAAACTGAAATCAATACAGCCTAAAATTTATCATATGAGTTTTGAAGTTACTGACTCCTATGTATCATTTTAAGACTGTGATACTATTAAACCTGGGACAAAGCAGTGCTCCTTCACTTGCTAGATATGGCAAAAATGCATAAAGAAGCAGATATTAATGAGAGAAGGCGCTGGTCTGGAACTTAAACTGTCTAGGTCAGATTCCTGGCTTTGCCGCAGGACGCCTCAGGCAAATCATTCGGTCTCACTGGGCTTCCCTTCCCCATCTGTCAGATGGAGACAGTGGATGCATCCTTATGCCTGGCCTTCATTTTGTCTATTTTTATTGTTCTTCAGAGGAAAAGGAAATATTTCTTAATACGTGTTTGTATAGTACCTAATATACTGCAGCCACTAGATACTTCCATAATGCAGTAAGGGATGACAGCCTCTAGGCAGGAGCGTTTTGAATGTGTGGTCTGTGAAATGGATATGCAGTCTACTTCAGACCAGTTGTGAAATAGTGTAGAACTTTCTCTTTATCTTTTTGTCAGATTATAAATTTTATTGTTTGGTTACCCCATTGCAGTTGCTGTTAAGAATTATTACTGTCAGCACTTACCACCCTGAGGTGTTATTGTTTGAGTTCCCCCATCCTGCCTACCCTCTCCACTCACAAACACCCTTACTTACAATAGGGCATTATAAGTAGCTGGCATACATCAACTATGGGTAGGTAACGGCTTTTTAATGGCTTCCATTGAGCTGCTAGAAATATAACTTTCAATTTTATGGCTCTTTTGCATTTCATGATCCCACAGTGCCTATGAGTGCTAGGACTTGATAGAGATTGAATGGACATAACGAAATATGTTCACACTGCCTAACTCTAGGCACTTAATCAGGTAGAAAATCAGGTAGCCAGAAGAGGACAGTTCAGGGCAGAACACGCAGGAATTCTGGATCGCCCTCTGTTTCAGCATCTCTCTGCAGGGCTATAGATTAAATTGAGGGAATTTACCCCCTCAATTTAATGAGGGAAGTTGAGTACTAAAAGTCAGATGGCTTCTCTACTCTTCACTTCTCTCAAACACAGCAATTTTAAATTTTTTTTTTCTTGTTCAGATGGATATATTTTTCCAACACAAAAACTTAATTTGCTACCACCATGAAAAAACTGCAATTTATAAATGCCTGCAGATGACTTGTGATAAGTAGTGATGTTTTCAGCTAAATAGTTTTTACATGGAAACACTCTCTGAAAATCTTCTGACAGAATCTTTTAATACAGAGTTGTTAATACAATAAGTTCTGGTTTTGTGCAAAAGTAGTATCTGGAAAGAAGTAATTTGTCATGGTGTAAAAATCTGTGTATACTCATATTTTAATGTATCACTTAAAATGGAAATGAGAACATGAAGTATTTTGACAGGCATTTAGCAAAGTTGGAGATTATTCAATAATGCACATGTTCCTTTTTAGATTAATTTGGCCATTTTGAATAAGTAGAAAGTAGTATGTGTTACTGTGGGAAGGTGAAAATTAATGTGCTGTTTCATGAAGATGGACTGAGTTACCATGTTTTTCATCCTTGTGCTAAAAGTTCATACATCAAGAAATCTTGCTTTCTAGAATCTTTATAGAGATATTAAATATCAACTTGTCTCCTTGGATGTGTGATGGCTATTTGAAAACCTTTTGCAGTGCTTCAATATAATTTCAATGAATTGTCAAAGGAATGTAGGAATGCAAAATGCAGACGGCTAAAATAGAATTTGTTTTGTGATGTTTTGTGATACAGTTGATATGGTAAATGCCATGGTACTTAACTATGCTAAGTAATCAGAACTTCATAGGATCCTTAGCAGTGCTAACATGGTACAGAATTAGGTCTGGGAGAAGTATCCAGATGCTAAGTTACCCTTTCATCCTTCTGCAAAGTGTTAATTTCTCAAAATATGGGCTGAACCCTTTTCTCTTCTTAGATGAACAGCAATAACAGAAAAGAGTTTAGGGAGCTGTGGGACAACTGCTGTATTAATTACATGGACCGGTAGCGTTCCCTCTTATCAATCATTTAATATGGGGAAATGAAAAAAGGAATTTGATAATGCCACATCCTGAATCTGTAGCTTTCATTCTCAGTATTGATTTTTCATCAAAAATTGAATTTGAAATTCAAAAAGAAAGGTATGGTATAGGAAATCCTAATTGGAGCAACGTTTTTTCTCCTTTCCCCTTCCTTCTGTCTCTTTCCTCCTGTGCTTATTTCAGTCTCCCTCCCTCCCTCCTTACATAATCGCAGTTGGGAGTTTCTTTTAGTCTATTGGAATAATTTTTGTGTTACAGTTTAATATATACAGGTGTTGATATATCACTTCATTGTACTGCAGTATGTAGCAGTTATCAACCCAGTCTATTGGTATTCGTGTGTGGCCTCACTCCTGGGAATACCTGCCGTGAATATGCACACCAAGTACTGCTGCAGTGCTCCTGTCAGAAGTGTGGGGCATTCCTTGTAGTACCTGCATGTTAGCCTGAATGTTTGGGTCATTTTTATTACTACCAATGGACACACTTAACATTTTTCTTTAATTGCTCTTGTGCCTCCAGTCTGACCATATTTCTAAGCTAGTCACTTACTTTAATCTCTTGGTTTTCTGATCTGTAATATAGGATAATAATGGTACTTGACCACCTCTGTATAGCTTGCTCAACTCGACAGTTAAAATTTGCTCAGTTGTCATTGCAAAAGAGAAATTAACGTTGTTTTGCTTAACCATTATTCAGTAGATGGCAGAAGTGGCTATACCAAACTGTGGAAAACACAAGATTTCAGGTGGTGGACCCCAGTTACTCAGTACTGCCATAAGTGAATTAAAAATTAATAGAAATCAGGATAAAAAAGAAAGAAAGAAAATCAGCATATCAGAAGGGAAGCTTGGAAGAAAAAGGTCAAATAAGTGATATGAATGCCTATTTCTCATTAATTGAACTTGATTTTACAATCTGAAAAGTTAGGTACTGGAGAGTAACTTGTATTATAGATCTCTATACATTAATTGTCAGCATGTGGTATACATCCTCATTTGATATAAAGTATTTAATGATTTTTCTTTTACAGGAACTAGATATATGTATATTTTTTTAAAAAGAATATTGATTTCTTTCTAACTCTGTTCCCTGGTTTTAGTTTTCTGTTTTAGTATCTTTTTGAGTTAACACATCCAATTACAAGATGGGGACAATGACAAAGCTGAAAGCTTTTGAGTTTAGCAGCAAAGTCTGCCTATGTCAGGCACACATCAATTTACATGACACCAGAAGGTCAAAAATCTCATTATTATTTGCAGTGTTTATGACTGCTTTCCTAACCAGTTGTTTCAAGTACTGAACTGTAGGTCCTGGGAAGTCATCTGATCTGTGAGATGATTTATTAATTTGAACCGCTTGGTATTGCCTAAAGCTATGAAAATAGGGATATTCTAAAGAACATTATTGTAATTATTCCATTAGGAATCCCTTCAATTATTCATGTGTTTTAATCACTTGGGCATTTAACATAGTGCTAAATTATAATCATCTGATTACATACAGATTTGTGTGGAGCTTTGGCACTCTTCTATGCTGAAGTACAACATAAGCAAATGCAGATAAGTGACTCTATCCTTAAAAAACATCCTTAATCTTGAATTCACTTGCTAGAATTCAGGTGGTGTTAGAAGCATTGTCAGAAACTCTGGAATTTGCCAGAAAATCTGTCAGAATTGCTTCAGAACTGTGTTCTATATTCATGTTTTTACAGTTATATTTTCAGCTCTTAATGATGATGATAGTAGCCTTGAAAACAATCTGTGAAATGAAGGGAGAACAACATAGTCCTCTTCCTTCAATCTGCAAAAAATAACATATTTTAAAATCCAGAGATGATCACAGTAATCTTCTAAGCTGACCTGCTTCAGGCAGAGGTCTATTTTTCACAGGAATTGGATCACAATTTATGTTTCAAATATGATTATTATTTTTAGCAAAACAAACCAATAAAGGGATCACCACTCATATTTATTTACTTTAAATTTTTATCTTATTTTCCAGATTTTTCTAGCTACATTTTTCAGGTTTTCAATCATAATTGCTCCGTGCCCATCATTCTCAAAAGTTTTCCGTATTCAGATCTCTTTTCCACTGACGAGTATCTTCACAGAGAGATGTAGTAATCCCTTTGCTTCCTTTACTTTGCAGTCATCCTTTGAAGTTACTCCTCTGTTTTCTGATCTCTTTGGAAGTTTGCACTCCAAACCAGAATGCCTGTCTGGTATGGCCTAAGGGGTTTTTTAGTTTGAACAATGATAAAGTCTCTATTTTATATGCCTAGAAGATGTGGTTTTGCATTTTGCTGAACTAAAAAAAATTTTTTTTGAGTTTATCCCATAACAGTAAAATGTCCTCTTGATTATTTATTACATAAATCTTTGCATTTGTCCATCTAAGCAATTAATTAGCATCCTTTAAATTGCTGATAAAATCATTGACAAGTTGAACCAAGAGCCAATCCCTTCTCCATTCACAGACATATTTTCACTAATGAGTAACCCCTACCATTCATGTTTGATAGCATCTTACCTATGACACAGTAAAACTGAATGAACACAGACATAATTGAAAGGCAGACATGAAAGCTGGTGGATATCACAAAATCAGAGAATTGCCTGGGTTGGAAGGGACCCTAAAGATCATCTAGTTGCAATCCATGGATCACAGTAGTGCCAGCAGAGCATGTAGCTTAGGTCATGTGTCAGACATCTTTATGTCACTTGATTGAGAAGACACATCAAAATACCCACGGCTAACGTAGGTAACAACTATAACTTGCGGGTATCTTTTTAGGCTCCTTGTGTTTGCTGTTTAGCTGTCAAAATGTGCAGTTACTGAGTCTACAATTTAGTATAATTAGTTGAAGATGAACAGTCTCCATTAATGCTGCCTTCATAAGCACTATAGAAATACATTAAATTTTACATTTTTTCATCCTTTATTAGCATAGCCTAACTCTGGTCTCACTTTTTGAAAGATAATTATGTTTTATGTGTGTATTTGCCCAAAGAGGAAAATGAAAAATAATTATTCTTGTTCATTAACAGTGAGAAGTAACTGAGTTTTCTCTCATTTAATAAATATAGATAAAAATGAGATTTCTCTTTGTCTCTCAAGTACATCTTCAAAATGATGTAAAATCTGCTGCACTGCAAAAGTGTGAGACTACTAAATTACAGCTTCCCTGTTTCTTTCCTGCCCTGCTATTGTGCAAAAACAACACAGTATGGAGATTCCTGAGATCTTACTAGTTCAGTGGGAAGTGACAACTTTTGGTTTTCTGAAAGGTAATGGTGGAAACTTGTAGAATGCTTGCTGTCATTGTGAAGTGTTAGAATAAGGCATGCTGTTTATGAATTTGTTTCTGTAGTTTCCAAGTACCCTGTGTCAGTGTTTCCTCTGAGGATTTCAGGGTACCACTGTAAATACAGTGTCACTGCTCCACCTGGACAGGCGTTTAACATATGTTGACAGTATATAATCGAAGATAACACCATGTCTTGAACATTCACAAACAGCAGTCTTTTGATTTTAAATAGTGCTGGCCTGCTAAACCACTTTCAAAACCTGTTTTTCTCCCCACAAGTAATACAATAATCAGCTTTTCCCTGACGTGATCTTGTGTAAATATATCACTAGATTAAAGCCCATGCTGATAAAGTTCTTTCTGTAATGAAAAGTTCTGTTTTAATATTTCAAGATTATTTTGAGTAAGAAAAGGCTCCCAGGTGTTCCAGTTATGGGAATTCTGGAAAGTGTTGGCAACTGCAGAAAGTCTATGCTGTACAATTTGGTTACACTGTGCCTCAGAGGGAATTTTAGGTGGCTAGAAATATGAAAACACAGTCTTATGCAAGTGTGGAAGTGCACTTATGTAAGTGCATAAGTGTACACTTACATAAGTGTATAAGACAGGTTTTTTTGTACTGAAGTTTTAAAAAAATATTCTAATGTGTGTTTGAATTTGAGATGGGGTTAATAAATTGATGAGAAGCTTCTGACTCCTATGGCACTCTTTTATCCACACTTTTAGTCCTGCATAAGGATCATTAGGCTGTTGTGGAAAATCAGTAGTTCGAACATGGCTATTAAAGGGTTTTTCTTTAGGTGCTGATATTCTGTGTGCTAATTACTGAGGAAAGCTGTCTCTTAATGGTAAAACTGTAGCTCTAATTGTTTGGTAACATATTTTGTGTGTTTTCTGTTCAGTTTTTCTGAGAAACTGCAGCCACAAAAGACACCACAATTGTGAGGTTTGCTAATTAACTGACCCATTAGTCTCTCCAATTAGACTAAGAATTTAGAAGTAAACAACATTAGATGTAGCTGTTCCAGTGGAAGATTAAAGGTATTGCTTTCATACAGCACTTGTGCTTTCTCTGTTCTGTGACAAAACAGATTATTTCTGTTCCCATTGCTGTCAGGCACATTCAAAACAAGCAGTAAATCCTTATAAAGTAAGCATTTTTAATTGCATGGGTGGCCCATGTGATTAGTGGTGGGGGCATTCAGCCTACCTGATGCTGATTCAGCTTGAACCTAAATTGTAGGTATTGATCAGCTTGGCCTCTAGATCTCTATAACCAACTTAACCCTTTTCTTAATGTCCATGACACATGCAACTATTTTTGACTGCTGTGCATGTTGTCTAATGTAGTGAAGACTAAACATTGCTGGATAGTTCTAGAAGTAAAGAAAGCTGCTACATGTTTCTGAGGAGACAATTTTGACTTGCATTTGTTAACAGATCCAGTAGTTGAGGTTAATTTATTTGTATGAGGCAGCAAAAAACATGTCACTTAGTAATTAAACTTACTCAATTGTAATATGATTAAATACCATATATAAGATGTAGTCCCTTATTAATTGGATAAAAAAGCTCCTCCTATTACCTTTTAAAATAATAAATGATCTTCTTGCTTGCTAGCATTGTTTCTTCCTCCTGAGTTCCTTTTGGCTTACCACGATGTGACTTTAATATAGTGCAGTTGATTATATTTTGAATTTATATTCTCTCAACCTCTGTTCAATTTTTGAGACTGTTTGTATCTCAGAATATATAAATTGTTTGTGAACAGTTTCATGCGAAGAGTTTTATAAGAACATATGAAAGCCTGTTTTAAAATTCAGAAATTTCTGCTACTTTTATTTCATCTACTTCATAACTTTGTTCTCTTTGCATGTATATCCAAATAAGCACAGCTTTAAATTCCCTCTGAAAATATTTTTGCTCTTATCTCCTATCCCATTATCCTAGAGATGTTTATCATTATTTTGCTGAGCACAATGCAACAAGTTAGTGAGATGATAATTTTCAGCATGATCTTATTTATGTGACAACCTAAAAACGCAAGTCTGTATCCAATCTGCATTGTTTTCTCCAAAGTTTGGAAGATCACTTAAAAGTTCAGCTAATACTTCATCAGAGATCCAAGTGACACATATGTTCATACTGATTGATGTGTACTGTCTCCAAGAAATGTATACATGCCTGGTAAGTGAGGCTTCTGTGTCTTTTTTGAGGAAATATATGTTATGTTCTACTGAAACATGAAATCATAAAACTTCTCATCTACTGGTTTATAATCAATTTTATTTGAAACCAAAATTAAATATGAGATCTGTTTTGTTTCCTTTCCCAAGTAGTAACATTCTTCTGTCTCCTCAAGCTCCTTCTTAAGTGACTGCATTACGGATAAAACACTTCTCATGGTCAAATAATTTTTTAGAAGCTTTTCATTTCAGCTATTCAATTAGTTGCTCAGCTGCACCCCTTTTCCTTTCTCTTCTTTTACCATTTAAAGGACTGTATATATCAACATGACATTATAGCATCTGAAATCATTCCAATTTTGTTCCTGTTCTTCAGTGAGTAAAAGACAGTAGTGATGATTGCTTTTTAGCAGTTATGAACTCATTTTGTAAATTATTAAAACATTTTTTAATTCTAAGTTGTTTATATCTGAAAGTACCTCAGATGAAGGAGAATCTACCTTAAAAATAATAATTTCAGATACAGGCAAAAAAACAAGGAGGCAAAAAAAGGGATCATGGAAATGTTTTGCCATTGTTCAGTTAGCTTAATTTATTAGTACTGCCCCATCTGCAGCTCACTCTCTGATAAGCCACTTCTTTTTGGATAGGAGCAGGAGGTAGCGATCCCTTTCTTGTTACCAGTGCTGTGCTACTAGTAAGTTGTTTCTCACTCCTTCCAAAACTACTTAGATGTTCATAAATAAGTCACTGTCCCTATGAGGATTACTGGGTATGTTCTTAATTCTGTGGCATCATAAAAAATTAATTAAATGGTTATGTGAGAATTGAACATCATTTCTCTGTTCTGTCCTGGGTGATCTATACATATGGAAAAAACAATTGCTTATGTCTCCTGGAAAAAACTGTTTTTGTTGTTTTTTGGAAACTTTGTGCCACAAAATAAGGATGGACAGTTTGTTTCATGTTTCTTTAGTTATAAATAATATGTAAATACTAAAGATCCACAGGGAAAGGAAATTCCACCTAGTTTCTAGGGTTATTTTGGCAAATACTGGGCTGATTAGGAGCCTGACCAAACGCAAAATGTAGCACTTTCCAAAGTAGTGATTGTCATCTAAAATGAAGTTCTGATAATTATGAGAAAAAAAAACTTTCAGATATAACTAAAAAGTTCTTAGGGCTTGCATATCCTTTTTATCCTCTCTTGTAAGTCAAATTTCCTCTTGTGATTTTGGAGAATGAAAGGTTACTCTGTATCTGTAATAAGTCCTGTAAGAATCAAGCCTTTGACATATTGACAAGAAAGCTTCTTGGCAGCCATAAAACTCTAATTTTTCACCAGTAAATAGACTATATTTCTCTTTGCTGAGAAATATTTATTACTACTGAACATCTAAAAACCCCTGTGACTTTAACCAATGGGAGTAGATATATGCATCCCAGACAAATGCTAATAGCAAGCAGGAATGTTTTAATTGCCATTAACAATGGATTAACAATGGATTAATGGATTAAAATCCTTTCTACCCATATTGGAGTCACTGCCATCTTTCTTATCATTATAATCTGACAGGGTGTAAACCCTTTCTCTCAGTTTCATTTGGCTACTTAATCATCCAGTGAGAGCTCATCCCAATATATCTATAGCCCCAAGAGGGCTAATTATGGCATGAAGTTCCTCTGGCACAATGAAGGAGCTCTCTGAAATTCCTACCCACAAATACTTGCTCTCAGTTATGTTGCTCTTAGTTCTTGCTGCAGTCAAATAATTGTTGAAGGTATCAGAATGTGTTCTGTCATCTGCATTGCCCACCAGCACTGTGACATAACATACGTGAACACATTTGTTTTCCATCTAATCCAGGCGACCTGAATACAACCTGAAATCAATTATTAACCTGTGCTGTGCCAGCAAGAGGTCCAGGGCTAAATAAACCAAAAGAATTCTGGGCCAGTGCTGCCCCACTATTCCTATTTCTTTTCTTTGTTCCTCATTTGCAATATAGAGATTCACCATGCATGAACAGGTGAGCTATAGACATTTTATACATAAAGAAGGATGATCTTTATGAGGTGAAAAAAAATTAAGATAGCAGTTCTCCCTATACTTATGGAGTATCTTCAAGTATTTCCCACAGACTTTCCAGAGAGACTGGCCTGCTAAACTCTTCACTATGTTCAAGTAAAATTAGGATTTGTTGGCAAAAGTAGAACCTAAAATTTTACTCAGCACTAAAACGTACAAGAAGCTTTTGTTATCTGGTATTTGTCCAATTGTCATTTTTTTTTGGCCTATAAATAGACAAGCAAATGTTGAAAAGGATAAAAATATGTTAATAGAGCTCAAGTTAATGCAACAGCAAAGCCTTAGAGAGCACTATACAATGGCTGATATATTTTTGCTTCCCATCTTTTTCTGTTTCATTTTTCATTCTACAGAAAGATAATGGAATTTTCCTTTCCACTCACAAATCCTTTCCTTCATCTACCAAAATTGGGTATCATAAAATACTATTGAAAATTGCTTCTGCTGAGAAAAACAAAACAAAACCAAACTAAAACCGGCTTTGTCTCTGAAGCATCTGATTGTAATACCTCGTAATATGTCAGCAGTCACCCACACATTCATCCAGAACTGGGTTCTCTAAGCTTGCCCTATTTTTCAGTTTTCATTTCACAACTTACAGCTGCAATCGCTAGTGGCCCAAAGTTTTCAGCAGACATCACTGGTTTAACCTACCTTCATCTTTGACATTAAATGATTTCTTTCTTCACGACTCTTATGAGAACACATAGCCATCAGTGAAGGTTCTGTAAATAGTTGTGCTAGAGTAGTCAACTAATCCAGCTAGTCAGTTCTGTGAAAATTCCCCCCAAAGTTCCATATAGATGCCATATGGCTTTTACTGTTTCACCTGGAACATCCCTGAGCTATTTCTCCCTCTGTAATGATGCCTCTAGTCTTCCCAACTGCTATTTCATTATCAAAGGAAGAATTATATACTTTTCCATAATTCTATCTAAAGTTCAGTTTCATTTTCGCAAAGATCAAATCTGATCCAGCAATTTTAAGAGGAAACTTGCATACATGCTGTTATTGTACCCATGCTCGTGTACACCCAGTTATAGTCCAAATAATTATTGCTCAAAGTCTGCACATAGCACTTGTATGATTCATCATCTTGTGACTCCCTGGATTTTTTAGCTTGTAAGATTTAAATCACTCATAAAAACAGTTATTTAACCATCAATAGGAAATAACAAATTTTATGCAGAAAAGCGGCTTTATTTTTGGATGTAACTGATTACAGATAAAATCCAATAAAATCCAATAACACAAAATAATGAAAACCTCTCTTTAGGCAGTCCCTGTCTCTGTGCACTGTTCCTGACTTGCCTATGCTTAGGAAGAGTGCAGGTTCCCGGATGCTTCTGCAGTAATATGTAAGGGCTCAGACCAGAGGCATTTCAGGTTTTTGCAGGTCGTTTCTCCTAATTTGTCTTGTTGCTGATATTCCCACTAGTGCATAGGTCTGTTTATTTACTTTCTTACCTGTTTTACTACTCACTTCCAGTTGTAAGATCTCCCTATCGCCAGATCCTGAGGTTGATTAGTCTCTGTAGAGTGCCCTTTAACTCCATTTTTCATTTGGCCTAAGTTGTTAAATGATTCAGTGTATCAAGGAAGGATCCTGTGTGGTCTGGATTGAAGTCCTTTTCACACATGATACTTTTCTCATGTTACTTACAACATGACCAGTTTTTCTCCAGTATTGCATGTAATTAATTTTTTACAGTCCTTGGGTTTGTAAATGGGGAATTCACTTACCAATCCATTTAATTTTCTCAAAGTCAGAGAACATGATTTGTAGAGGAGAAAGAGATAAATCAAGTGCATTGCTTCAGAATCATGATGTTAATTCCTTTTATAAATTAACTATTATGATTATATGCAGTACAGTATCATTTGCTTGGAAAAAATCAATGATGCCTTGAACTTTACTATTCTATAGCTTAAGTTTATTTTAAACTCTCTACAAAATTATAACATGGTGATTAGCAGCACAAAGAACTTCTGATTGATGTATACTTCCATTATAGAAGAAAATTGCTATGGGGTTGATTAAGGTTTGAAGTAAGGAAGCAGATACAGTGTGATCTCAACCTCTTGACATATTCTGAACCATTTTTGGAAAAATATGTTTTCCTTCTAGAGTTATATCTCAAGTGAACCTCTTCACATCATGGCAAATGGTTTTCAGCTGCACAGAAATAAACTCTAAAGATTTCAGCAAGGATTCTACTTCTCCATGCCCTCCTGAGTAGTGTTATCAAATTTGTGCTTTCACATACCGCATCTCTGGCAAAGGTCCTCTGTGTTCTTGTCCTTCCTGAAGACTTTATTCGAATGCTAATGTGGAAGCATATACAGAAACCTCCCATTGCATGTGAACATTTGCTTCATGTCTAGGGAGTATACATTCCCAGATGCTTGTATCAGCTCCTGGGTCTATGGATTAATGAATGTCTGATGAGGCAGCTCTGAATTGGCCTTCTGAGAAGTGTGACAGAACATGTCATGAGACATAGCCTTTGAGCTGGAGTATCGAGGATTGTGTAGCTGACTGTTACATGGGCAGGCAGTTTCTCTAAAGGTTTATATTCAGAAATCTTGAACTTAAATTACTTTAACAACACTTTCAAGTTTCAATTTTTTGGAGCTGTGCTACCTGGCAATATATTCCAGTGCTCATGGGCACAGTATTGGTTTTCTCTTTGTACTGGACAGGAGTGATATACTTGTGTTCCACCAGAGAAGATGGGTGACTTAATGTGGATGTCTTGCACAGACTCCGTTTAAGAGTGAGCCGTCAGTTTTCAGAGGGATGAACTCTAATTTCTGGAGTACATTAGTTTCATTCAAAGATGGGATGTAGAAGTAGTTGAGAGCATTATCTTTAAAAAATAGATATTATTTCTGTGTAATAACTAACATTCATGTTTTGCTCTTGGCATGGAAATCCTGTTCGAGTAATCATCTGGAAATCCAGACGGAATATTTTGTGGTGAAAATGTATTTCTTAGAGCAGTAAATCACCAATATAGAATTAATATTTATTCTCAGAATGTCACCTTGGGAAGATAGAAGATAAAAGAGCTGTGAAATATGCTTAAACTGGAAGAAGTTTCTCTGCTGAAGTTTCAGAAACTCTGCTATCACATTGAAATCCAGCTTACTTTAGTAGCAGCTTGCGATGGGAACACAGCCATGACTGTAGCGCTGTGTCATGCCATGGGACTCAAAGGACCTTATACCAGCAAGAACTGTTCCAAGAATGAATATTCAAGCCTTGTTCAGTTCTAAGTAGTGACGGGCCTGAAATACATACCTAGGTGTGAATCTGAACTTTACTTCGTTGGAATTAAAATCAGTAGTTAAGGCCAATGCTTCTCTGCTGTTATGAACATAATTTACTGCTGATTGATAGACTCTTTCCAGAGGTGGAATCAGTGTCCTAGCCTGTGCGGACAGACCTGAGATGTCTCCAGTTGTAATAGGTAGGTGTGGGGTTTTGTGTAAAATTTTGCACAAAGCAACATAGTTAAGCTGTAGTTCAAATGTATGCAGGGAACTTCACATACGTGAAACTTGCAAATGTATGTATTTGGCATGAAGACTAATTCAGTTCGAAGGGAAGATGACTGTTTAAAAAAACCCTTTAAGTTCTAGTATCTTTTAAAAAATAAATTTCAGGAAATGGAAACTTGTTTTGCAAAATCAGTAGGAACTCGTGATGCAAGTGCAGGCAGTGAGGTGCTGTGTTCCATTAAGCTTGTTTTCTTTAGGAAGTAGTAAGTTTATAGTTGAAAAGTCAGCTTTGTTTCACAAACTCTGGTGTGTACTGTGACCACTGCCAGTTTTTTTTTTTCCCTTGGATTCTTTACTGCCTTTTGTCTTTAGAAATTGTGTATAATGTTGTTAGATGCAGATCATGTGTGAGAGCACGGTGCGAGGGAAAAGAGGGGAGTGAAATAGGGGCCACTTTGGTGTCCTGCTACTGTCTGGGCACAGTTACTGTTTGTAATCAGAGTAGCTCCCCTGGTGCAGTCTATGGCTGCTTGTCAAAGGGCTGCCACAGCTTGCAGTGTTTTTCTGTCCTCAGCAGCAGTCACCTCCTCGGCATCTCCGGCTGGAGCTCACTGAAGAGCAAACAGGAATGCTGTTTAGAACTCTTGTGTGACCTTGGACTAGCACCAGAATCTTGGAGCATTGGGTAGGTACCTTTTCTTGGGTTTGTAGCAACTGTGTAGGTCTTTGGTTAGGTTCTAGTCGGTGTTGGTTGTTGCTGATCATCCCCAGCTCCGTCAAAGCATCAGTCTATCAAGAAAAATAATGTCATGTAGAAATTTATTGGTCTGCCTCTGTGAATCAGAAGGTAGTGTAGAGAATGGTCCCCAAGTGTACAACTGGTTTCAAGTGGCTCAGCTGCTTCTCTGCATTTGAGTGACAGTGGCATTAAGGCAGCACAGAATCCCAAGTATTCATCTTTTCAGGGTAGAGCAGCTGTCTTTCAATAACAGCTAGAGGAATGCAGCTCTCCTCTATGACACTGATGTAAGGCAAGCTCAGATAGGAAAGATAATAGGTTCATTCATAGAGGATTACATTATTTTCTTTACCTAGACAACTGACTAAGGTAAGAGGTAAATATTTATTTACCATCTAAAGATGTTATTTATATCATTTAAGTAAAATCAAAGTTTTAAAAAATAGTAGATAAAAAGTGATTTTACCCTATTTGTCTATTTATACATGTATACATAAATACATAATGTTCCAGATAAGTAATGCAAAACAAAATAATATTAATACAATAATTGCATTTAGGTTAATTAATTCTAAAAATGTATAAGCTAAAAATAATGGTTAATCAAATAGTGAAGCTTTTCCCTTTATCCCCAGTCCATCTCTTCCCTTCTCCCCCCATCTGCCTTACCCACAGTCTATGGATTTAAGTTCTGTATATATCCTTCAGGAAAACTAAAGGTTAAGTTTTTGTTTAGGATGGAAGTGTTAGCCTCTGAGAAGAAAACACATGAACAGAATGAAGATTTGCAACAGTATCATCAGAAGCCTGCATGCTGCAAGAAAATGCTTAGGAATTGCTGCTTGATAAAGCGAATTTTTGCCTGGAAAAGTTTGAGCTCTAAAGGTACCTTTCCTATTGAAATTTTTAGTGTAGGAGAAATTATTGTCTTTCCAAGAATTCTGAATTTTTGATACAATGGTATTACTGAATTTAGCATCAGTCAAGTTACAGGTACAAAAAGTCTCTGCTGTCTTGAGTCTATTGTGCAAAGAGATTCAAAATGGTAAAGCTTTGATTGAGGTGCTTTATCATAATGTCATAAAAATAATTGTACTGCATGAGCATTCATTTTGCAGCACATAAAATACATGGTCTGCAGAAAAAAAATTCTTCAGTCAGAAGATAAATGAGTAAATGTAAAATCCCAGCAATTAGATATATCAGTTTATCAGGGCCCAACCCAAAAATCTGTTTTGATGAGTAAAACCTCCTTTGATTGCTGTCAGAGTATATTTGCATGGAAATTACATGATCAATCCCTTTGTCTTTGAGGAAGTGGAGAAAGGTAACATTCTGCCACATTTATACATAATGATGTTATGTACTGTATTTATTAATAAATACTGAAAGAAATGATTCTTTTTAAATTAGAAGTTGTCTGTGAAATATCTCACCATTGAAAGTTGAATTCTTTTTTGAATAATAAATTAAACAGCAACCATCCTGTTAGTCTGCTTCACATTATTTTCCTCAGGAACATACAAACAGTTAAGAATTTTATTCAGCACAGATTCCTCTTTTTACCATCGTACTTGTACTTTGCAACATTAAGTAAAAACAAAATAAAAAACACTGCCCCAAACAATTCTTTTGCATTTTAGCAGCATTTTTCATTCCCTTGCATGCAGTTTATGACAGCAAAAAAACCTCATGTCCTCGATATATACAGTTTGTGTCAAACAGAATGAAAAAAAAGCATGACATTGTTTTGTCATGAAGAGCTAAGTCACCATAACCTAAGTGTGTGTTATGTTACTTAATTTACACATTTACTTTAAAGGCTATCCTCTAGTAGCTTAGTTTCAAATTTAGAAACAATGAGCTGGTTAAATACAACCTACCTTTGGTTTTAAACTGTCCTGATCCCTGCATTATCTAAGTAAACAAGTGTTTCATATGCCTTTTAATCTAAGCATAAACATTTAGCTATTCTTGGCCACTCATTTTTAAAGCTTTAAGGTAATAATTTCAACACATGGCTGCTTTAATCACATGCATATTATGATTTGCTAAATACATGTTTGATTTTTGATTATTGTATCAGGTTGTACCTCTAATTCTCTGCACTTTCAGTTCTTTTTTTGCCTTGTTACTAGAGCTAATGAAGCAAAAATAAATTTTCTTTAAACTTTTCAGAACACTCATCGTTTTAGTTGTAGGAATTTTTTTCATTTTCTTCATTGGGTTGTTTATGATCAGTCTCAGTAGGTTGAAGCAATCACCTCTCTAGAAATGGTGTGCGAGTCTAAAGCAAATTGCACTGAAGTTAACAGGGCTGATTCTTCAGTACCTTTAAACTGGCTAATAATTTGCACCTCTGTAAAGGGTCTTAAAAACAGTCAATAGGTGATGATATAATTAAGGATTTATTTTGTTTTGGTAAAGTGAATTAACAGAGAGATGAACTATTGTAAAATCAGGCTCAATGAAGTTACTTTGGATTACTCCAACAGAGACAAAACCAGAATCTGACACACATTCAACTCAAAATGAAGCTAATAATTTTACTTTCTGTAATATCAAATGATAGAAATCATATTCCTATAGGGATACCTTTACAAGAACATTTTAATTTTTATTAGGATCAGAAAGACTGACATCCTGAAGTACTTTAATCATTACTGTTCTGATGCCCCAGGCGACCTCATGGCCAGATAGGTTTTGTTGGACTGCAGTGCTATAGCCTACTGACATCTGTAACCGAGTTGTATGTGGTATATCCCACAGAGCTCCTGAGCCACAGCTGGGCAGGGTTACATACCCAGAAACAAGTGGGGAATTTCTGAAAGCTCCTGTGCTCATCCATGGAGATTTTCTGGAATAAGCTAAGTCAGCAAGAGGTCTGCTGTAACTTAACCCTCTTCCTCAAGGAGCACTGCAGTAGCGAAGAGCACCTGACTGCAGAGTTACTTGGCCAATACCTACTGTCTTCTGTTGGAAGAATGAAAGTGGACTTGCAAATCATCTTGTGGTGGCTCATTCCCACTTAGGTATTCCTTTACACAAATCAGAATACCCCAGTGGTTGTCTTAACCTAACTTACATAATAAAGTGGTATAAAAAGTAGTCATTAGGCAGTTGAGGCTTGCAGTTTAGTACTCAAAAAAACAACTGAAATGTTTTTGTTCATATTTCTAAAAAATCATGATAACCGTAAATACCAAATTATTTGATAATTCATTACCGTCGTAACAGTTTGTAGCTGGGAATCCTGATCTTTCTTTTAAAACAAATATTATTTCTCCTCTACAATATTTTTTCTTATTTTAGTTTATTTATATGATCTTGAAACTTAGTTTGTCAACATGTTGTTTTAACTTCATAGAATTAGTTATACTTTCAGAGACAATTTCCATTTATGAATTTGGAGTAGGCAAATAAATATCTGATTTACTGCAATGTTCAGATGATTTAACTATTTTCAGAATGAATAATCTTCACTCTCATGATAAAATCTTAGAATATCCTGGCACTGAGGATGTCTTCCACTTCTTCCTGTTTCAAAATCTAGATATAAGAAGAATGTTATACCATAAAAACCGGAAAGATAATTATACTCAACCCTTTTCAATGCAGTATTTAAACAGCATAAATTCAATGCAGGAGTGATTGCTCAAAAGGACGATCAAGAGAATAAAAAACCCCCAAGCCTTATTGTATTTCAAAGAAAAGTAAATGAAATAACACGGTTGTTGATGGGAAACATTTCCGTACTAAATCCACTATTTTAATCAATGCTCAAGGCAGTAATTTGACTAATTCCATCACACAGTAGTTTCAGAAAGCAGATATCTTGTAACTAAGGCCAGGAATGCATCGGTGAGAACTCGATACTGCAGTGATCTCTCAGCCCAAGTTTAAATTACGTGTTGTAAAGCTTTTACTTTCAAACGTTCACTTTCAAAAATGAGCAGCCCTGAAGTATCCCCTCCCTAAATTGACAGCCTCCTCAGTTAACCTAGGGCAGTTATGAGTCTTTCCCGATCGTTCCATGCCATGAATATACATTTTGCTGCAGATTTTATAAAATGCAAATGAGAGACACCAAGAGGACAACAAGTTTTCTGTCACAGAGATAAATTTGGAGGCATTGTACTGCTGAGTCTGCATTACATACTGCTCAAAATATTATAGATTATCAATTGTTTATTTTTAATTTTTTCATATTGTTTGTGTTTCCTCACATCACATATTTATGAGTGGAGATATGAGTAATTTAGGAATAATTCCAAACTGTCAATCATTGTGTGGGTTTTTTCTTGTCAGATAGTACATTTGAAAAAGTATATAGGAAAAAAAATAACCCAAGTTATTTGAGAGCTAGTTAAAATTCTGCTCTGCCTAGGGTACTTCATAGACTCTCAGAGCTTGGATAACTCAAAAAATTCCTGCTGAAGATTGTTAGTTCTGTTTTTTTAAATATGGACTGCTTGTGAACAGGAGAGTAGTTTGTCTACCATTTGCCTTTTCTTCTCCTATGCAAATATGTTGAGCATTACATTGAAATCTAGTCACATCTCATGGTCTCTGAAAGACCATGGAAAACTTTTCCTCCCAGTTGTTCAAAATTAACAAAAAACCTGTATTAATACTGAATAGGGGTCCTTTGGATTAAAGCATTTTTCCAATGTCTCTCAGCTTTACTTTCCTGTGTGGCTGTTTGCAACTTTTCTATCGAGAAGTGAAGCAATGAGGCAAAGACAACCTAAAAGATAGAAGGTGATGCCAGCAGGGTTACATACAGGGTTCGTAATCCACTATCAAAGCCCTTAGCTGCCTTAACTAGAAACTAGAGTGACTCATGAGGCAAGAGTTGTTTCCTAACTTGACTACTGAAGCAAAAACACCTTCTGTTTTGTTTGGTTGCGCATGGAGTGATAGTTACTGAAGTCTGCCTGGTCCTAGTCACCCTTCCAGAAAGAATGTGAAATAAATGGGGTAGATAAAAATGATCAAAACCAGCAATAAATAATAAATATTCACTGTTAGAACTATGATATACTCCTGAGTTAATTCCCTCATCCCAGTAGCTGCTCCTTATTAACAGTCTTCTCTTAAAAGATTGCCGATACACAGTTCAGATCTTAACTTTTCTGGTAATAGAATTTTTACGGCCTGTCAGATGTGTCATTTTTTACTTCATGTAATGTCAAACTACATCACGTAGTTTTGCTAGGATTTTTTCCCCCTCAATTTTCTCACAGATGCTTTGACCAAAGTTGGGTTTCTGTTTAAGTAGCAGATCTACATGAGAGGACTTCATAGGACTTTATGTGGGCACTAGGAAAAATTTGTCCTATGTGCCTGTAGAACTGCAGTTCACATGACTTTGCTATTTTGAGTCTAAAAGCAACTAAGAGAAGAAGAAAGTGGGTGGAAGTGGAGGTGGGGAGAGAAGGAGAGATGGAGGAAGGGAGGGAGAGGTTACAGAGAGAGACTGAGGACCATGTCCCTTGCTAGACCTCTTCTCCTTTCCATTCTAGATGGTCAGCATTTAAATAATCAGACCATACCCTATGCAATCTTTCCTGAATGCTTAAAAAGGAGGCTTTGTTTTGGATGTATTCATGACCAAAGACATTAATATATCTGAGATTTTATGCTCTGAAGACAAACATAGAAATCCATTATAAATGGAACCTTTAATGGTTTTAATGCAATATAAAAATCTTAATTTTTTTATAAGTACAAGTAGAGAATTTTTCTTAGGAATTCAAAACAGGCAATGTTTAGCCCACTTCATATACTTGAAATATTTATTAAAATGTTTTACAATTTGATGATGGTGCTCTTGATGTAAATGCTAAGTAAGTTCACTGCTAGACCCAGGAAAAGTTACAGCATGAAAACTTTATTCACTTTGTGTCTTTGGATGATTTTTTTTCAGAGCAGATGAACATTGCTCACTATTGCTTTTGATATTTCTTTAAATGACAGTGAACTATTAGCACTGTTTTCTTATTAAGTTCTAATAAGTCGAGGTTTTGTGTTGCCTTATACCTTCTGGCTCAGTGTGCAAATGTTCAATTTTCTCTTATGAAAGTTTTACCTTCTGAACAAATATTGCATACTTCGTATATACATATTTTTTCAAGTCACTGAACTGGATGGAAAATGTGGATATATTCCATTTAAGTGTAAAAGTGTTGTTAAGTGAATGTTTTTATTTATTTCAGATTTTTTCCTTGAAAACAATATAGGACTCTATTCTTAGCTAAAAATTCTGCACATTAGAATAAAGATGTAGTTGTATATATTTACTAGATGTGTAAACATTTTTTTAAAATGCTAATAAAAGAAAAGAAAAAAAGATGAGGCAATAATCTATTTTTAATATTTTTTCTTTTGCTTTTCACCAAAGCCTATTCACCCATTATAATCTCAGACAAAGGAGTTTGTATTAAGTTACCTGGCAAAAAGGGGCACCTTGTACTTTTTTCCCTTCTTGCCAAACATTAACTCTGAAAGACAAATCATGGCAATAAAATTAGAGGCTCTCCCTGGTGAATGCAATTTTCTTTTAAATTTGTAGCACGGAGTGATCTAATCTCAATGAGACTTCTAATACCCTCTTCAGGGTAGCAGTAATAGTTACTGGCAAAAATTTACATGAAAGTGTATTATGCAGGAATTTTTGTTATGTTTCAGGTCATTAAAATGGGAATTGTAAAAAAAATTGATTCTCACAAGTTAGACTCATTCCAGAGTGATAAATGTTTTCAAAAGGGTTTTTACTGTTTATTTGTGTACAGACTTGCTAAACTGAGTAGTGCATATGGCTAACGAAAATGTGAGAGACTCTGACACGCGTTTTTGTATGTATAAAATTTTGTTGCATCATTTTTTGCTTGAGGAAGTTTAACAATCACTCTCCTATATTTCTCATATAAAACTCCCATGAACCTTATGAAGGGGACTCAGTCATGACAAAAGACCTTGCTGCTTTATTCTGTACTTACAAGCTATTTAAACATTTCCAAATTTAAAAATAAAATGGCAGAACTCTTGAAGTAACCACTAGTTTACAGTTTGGGGAGAATTCATATGTGCCTCTTTGGAGCCCTTGAAAGAGTTATTAGTGCCTATAAAAAAAAGTGTTATCCATAACTTTTTAAAGATGCTTAATACAAAGATAGCATGTAGCAAAGTGCAGATTATGAAGTCAGTTCTCCTTACAGTGAATGTGCTTGTATTGTAAGGAGAATGATATTTCATGGGAATCTGCTTTTCTTAGGGTCTGATATTCAAAGGATTAAATATGCTCCACGGTTAACCCCTGAAGAAGTATGGCTCAGAAAGGTGTGAGTGTATCATTTTATGGGGTTTCTGCTTTATGCTTCTCTGGCTATACAAACATTACACAACAAGGTCTATTTCTCCTTTTATTTTGGAGTTTTGTTTCCTTCATGTCAGAATAGATTTTTATGGTCTCCTGCAACTGCCATCTTTCTAATCTCGGCATTGCAGTTACCAGGAGGGACATGATGCTGGAAGATGAAGCATTAACTCATGGCAGATTGCTGTCTAAAAACTGCATTTGCAGAAGAGCATGTTGAACTCACACTGACTAGTGCTAGCACCACGCAGTTGCATTAACTTTCTGAAGAGACAGTACACAATTTTAAATTAACTCTAATTAAGAACTTTGAAGAGACTCTTTTTATTAACTGTTTAGTTTTTGATTAATCATTGCAGATGTGTGTTTTACTTTCATATAAAAAGCATGAGGAACCAACAAGATGACTGGAACCTTTCCAGGAATGTCAGTCTGGACTCTGCATAATGAAATTTTATTTTTTCATTGAGATCATTAATCCTACTTATCAATGATCAGCTTATTGTTCAATCAATTTAAATTGTTAAAACACAATCCTAACATCTTCTTGAATTTGGCCGAAAATGAACAGCTGATTAACTTCTTTTTAATCAGCTAGTTATATCAAAAATATAATTATTTATCTAATTCTTCTTGTTTCCACTAGAATTGGAGTTACTGCTTAATATCATACAGATATTTGAAAATTATCCATTGCATTACAATATAGAAATTATATGCCCCGAACATGAAAGCAAGCTGTGAAGTTCTGACCTCTTTGTTGGAGAATATGATGTTTAATTTTGTTTCCCTGTATTTTCCTTCATTTTTATGCAAAGGTCAATGTCTCATTTTTAAAAAGAAAAAAAAAAGAAATTTATTGAAAACCTGTTACTTAAATTCAAGTTCTATCAATTAAATGTTTGGAATATAATAAATGTAAAGGATCACTACTTTCGGCAACTCCACTATGTCCTTTATGAAACCAGTATATGCTTCTATTAAGTCTCTGTGTGCACAGTACCTTTGATTTTTAATGTGTCTGCCAACTGCTAATTTTTTATTTAAAAACATTTTATCAATCCAAAACTAATAGGCCAAAGAAGTGTATTGGATTAAGTGGAAATATATAGTCTATAAATCTATATTCTTGCCATGTTTAGAAGATGGAATCAATCTTTAAATATCCTGCCACTTTCCATCTGGGCATTACTCCAGCAATTTAAATGACTAAATATTTTGAGAGTATTCCAGATTAAATAGGAGCTCTGAATGGCTTTTTATAAATGGTATGGACCGTAAAGAGCTGAGTTTGTTGTGGTAGTTAGTGATATCTATATTTTGTTTACTGAAGTGTACTGGGTACTAGTGCAGTAAAACACAACTGCATTTGCACGCATCTGTCCCTGGAAAAAATCCTGCGAGTAGAAGGAACACTTCTACTGCAGATCAGGTAAGCTGACACAGAAGCAGCTTCTTTATTCTTTAACATATGCAAAAGCAGCTTTTTTTGTTTTTTAATTTTTTTTTAAGGCACAGTGAAGTGTTATTACTGGATAACTTTTCACAAAAGATCAAAATAAAAGGAAAACCAGCATATATCAGAAGCGAAAAGTTAGGGCAGAAGAAAGGAGGGAAAAGCAGTAGGAAACGAGAAAATTACATGTTGCTTTGTTTGCTTTTCCTCCCCCCCTATTTAATTTACTGCTGCTGTCATCTTTCTGGAATGCTTGTTTCTATGGGAGTCTGCAGTGTGGTCTTGGTAGTTCTGGCAGACAGCACTTCTGATAGGACAGATTTGCCCTCTTTTCAGCCTCTGAGGGGTAGGTGGGAGGACTTGGGGCTCTTCATAGCTGCAATAATGCCATCCTGCTGGGACTTCCCTGCTGTTCCTTCGAGTAGCATTATCTTCTTGGCAAGGAGACGTCTTCTCAGTTGTTCTTTAATTTTCTTACTCATCCTTTCTGTGTGCAAGAAACTAATAAAAAGTCAATAAGGAGATGAAGTTCTAAATGTTTAGTGGGCACAGTGACTATATTAGTCATATGTGGCAACACTGCAACTGAATTTTGCAGATCACCTCAGCCAAATGGCAACAAACCTGCACTGTGTAGGAAAGCAGAAGGCACACTTGACTTCACATGTCACAGAAAATGGTGCTGGAAATATTGAGATACCTACATGCTTTTTTGTACTGTTCTCTGTAACCTACACCTTTGAGGCCAACCTGATTTCTTGGTTACATAGGCTGGGAAAAGGAGAATTATAATAGGTGAAAAAATTGAAACATTTTAATACCTATAATACTAAAAATGCTTTTCAAGTACATAATTTAATTTGTGTTATTTTTGGTCTTTTGAGCGTAAAAGCCAGATACTTAAAATGAGTTGAGGTCATCACTCTTAACGGTAAAGAAAACATATTTCTGACAATGCAAGAACTCAGGATCTAGGGCAATAGTAAGATGAAGCTGGTTTCATCACCTGCTGCTGGCCTAAGCAGATGCACAGGTTAAGGTTGTCTTAAATGGAACAGCAAGAATGAATTAACATCAAGAATATATAGTATTTAAATCTGTCAATTCACATCACCAAGTTCCTCTGAATATAATTAGCATCACTACATCTGACTTCCTTGTTATACTTAATGTATATATATGTTTAAAGCCATAAAAAGACGACAGCTTTTGACTGTAGCATCTATCAGCTGAGCTGTTATAAATGCCTCTGTGTTTATCTTTGCATGAGTTTGTGTTTATCTTTGCACATGCTTGTGTTTATCTTTGCTGGTTGAGAGGTAATATTTTTTAATTTAAGACCCTTCAGTTGACAAGAGCTACCTTCCCAAGCTGTGATAGTTTGATTGCTTAAACTAAGTCCCTTTTTTCATATCACTTCTGAGATGAAAAATGACCAAGGAGAAAAATCAAACTTAGATGGAGGAGGGGAAACATCACAGTATGTCCCTAGAGTAACATAAAATTCGTTCTTCTGGTTTTGTATCTCAATATTATCTGCTGTGAAAAATATCTATAAACCCCAAAGTTAGTCCATCTCCTTCTAGTTTTCAGTTATATGGAAATAACTTAATTATATGCAGTAACTTACTTGCAGCTGTTTCCTAGCTGTCAAATTTGCCTGATGCTAACTCCCCTTTACTTTTTCGTAAACAAATAGTGCAATTCTTTAGTTGTTGACTGAACAAAAGTAATGACAGGATGCAAAAAAAAGAAAAGAGGTCCATATGGTTAATTTACATTGGACTACCAGATTTCTTCTCCCACAGAGTTCCTATGATAGAATCTGCTGAGTTGGACAGGACCCATCAGGATCATCGAGTCCAACTCCTGGCCCTGTGCAGGACACCCCAAGAATCACATCATGCGCCTGAGAGCATTGTCCAAACACTTATGGAACTCAGACAGGCTTGGTGCTGTGACCATTTCCCTGGGAAGTCTGTTCCAGTGCCCAACTACCCTCTTGGTGAAAAGCCTTGTCCTGATAGCTCATCTAAAGCTCTCCTGATGTGATATGAAAGGAGCCAGTTAAGACAAACTTTAGGTATTGCCTCAGTGTGTTTCTTGTTTCCTGAGTGAATCCTTGGGGTTTGATTTGCGGAATACTGAGCACTTGCAGCATTACTAACTAGGCTTTGAACATATATGACAGGCTGTGTATTAAGCGTTATGAAGATAAGCTTCCATGTGTTTTCTACCAAGTGCCCAAATTAGTCAATACCTTTGATCTTAATCTCACTGTGCCTCTAGGTAGGTATAATAATAACCTCTCACCTCACATATAAATTTAGTAATGTTTGTGAAACACTCAGACACTGTGGAGATGAACATCAAAGAGAACTGTATTTTCAGCTCAGATTTTCAATAATGTTTGATAAGTAAATTATGGGGGCACAAAATGTGGAAAGTGTGAAGATTTGAATTTGGGAAATAGCTAATATCCATGAATTAACTTATCAAAAGAAACTCCTGGTAAACTGTATCATTGTGTTATTGAAAGGTTACACTGTAATGCATATGTAGAAAGAGGCTGAACTAATGCTGTTAGGATTTATGATCATGGTACACTTCTTTTGATGTATACTTTCTATGTAATTAATATGTATACCAACATTTCTGAGTGTGAAGGATTTATAACATAAAACTCAGATCTTGTCTTGTAGTTCTGCTTAAAAGTAGGGGTAATGTGATTGATCAAAGCACCAATCCCTAAGTTACAGAGTGTGAAAGGTGTGAGAGGTACAGAAGGATGTACACCTTTCAGTTAATTGTGTGGTGTTAAATCTTGGCTTGCTGGAATGAATAAGAATCTTCCATTGAGTTTCTTCGTAGCAGGAATTTCATTGAATTTGCTTTATGAAAATAACTCTGTACTGAATAAGGTATATTGTTATGTAGGAAAACAAAATATCACCCATCTGTTAGCTTTGTAAAGTTACATTTTAATGTATACTGTATTTGTTTAGAAGGAGTGTTTGGGGGAAAAAGAGCTCCTTATTTCATGTTTTCTAGAATTGTTTAATGTCTCATTTTGAATGAGGTCCCAATACCTAAATTATTTAACTGATAACCTCACTTTAACTATTTATTTACTTCATTTTATGTGATTCAAATTATAAAATATCCAAATCCTAAGAAAAGAACAGGAAGGTATAGAATTTTTATTACCAAAATCAAATCACAGAAATGAGAAAAAAAACTATATGAATTTATTTTTATAATTTAGTTAAGCTACAATTGATTCTATACTAAAAACTAATCAGTATACTATAATTGACGAGATATTTTTGGACCAGTATACCAGCTGGTATCACAGATGGTACAGATGGCATAAAGCTCTTTAATGGGACAAAGATAATGTGTTGGCACAAAGAGAGTTGAGTATATGAACATGTGATTTTTCTTTCCCATTATAAAGTGCCTAATCAGAGTAATTTTAATGGATACACAATTGATACATTTGTGTTCCACAAATTGGGTAAATAGATGGCAACAGAATCACAGAATGGGTAAGGTTGGAAGGGACCGCTGTGGTTCAACTGGTCCAACCTCCCTGATTGTACAGGGTCATCCCAGAGCACATTGCCCAGGACTGCATCCAAACGGCTCTTGAATATCTGTCTCTCCAGTGAGGGAGACTCCACAACCTCTCTGGGCAACCTGTTCCAGTGCGTGGTCACTTGCATGGTAAAGAAGTGCATATTCAGGTAGAACTCATATTCAATACCTCATATTCAGGTAGAACTTCCTGGGCATCAGTTTCTGCCTGTTGTCTCTTGTCCTAGTGCTTGGCACCACTGAGAAGAGGCTGGCTCCGTGCTCTTGACACCTTCCCTTCAGACACTGATGAGGTCCCCTCTGAGTTGTCTCAGCTCCCTCAGCATTACCTTGTAAAAGAGATGCTCCAGTCCCTTACTCATGTTCATAGCCCTCCAGGGGACCTGCTCCAGGAGCTCCGTGTCTCTCTTGTACTGAGGAGCTTAGAACTGGACACAGAACTCCGGATACGCCTCACTAGGGCAGAGCAGAGGGGCAGGATCACCTCCCTCAACATGCTGGCAATGCTCTTCCTAATGCACCCCTGGATATCATTGGCCCTCTTGGCCACAAGGACACACTGCTGGCTCATGGACAGCTTGTTGTCTACCAGGATCCCCAGGTCCTTCTCTGCAGAGCTGCTTTCCAGCAGGTTGGCCGCCAGTCTGTCCTAGTGCATGGGATTACTCTTCCTCAGGTGCAGAACTCTGCATTTGCCTTTGTTGAATTTCAAATGGTTCTTCTCTGCCCACCTCTCCAACCTCCTGAGGTTCTTCTGAAGGGCTGCACAGTCCTCTGGGGTATCAGCCACTCTTCCCAGCTTTGTGTCATCAGTGAACTGCTGAGGAGGCATCTGACCCTTTATCCAAGTCACTGATGAATAAGTTAAACAATAATGATGAATAAGTTAGACAATACTGGGCCAAGTATTGAACCTTGGGGGACACCAAGGATATCAAAATACTGTATGAGTTCATAAATTCCTTTGTTTTTAATTATTCTATATAAGGCAATCATTACTAGAGGAGAAAAATATCCACTAACCTTACTAAGATAATGAAAAATCTTCCCAGCTAATATTTTAGGATCATTATCATATACTATTTTAGTAAATTAATTGTCAAAAGGACGTAATAAAGCAATCATATTAGAATTAATTCCTTAAGTTAAAAGTGTCAGAGCATTATGTTTTGGAAAAGCTCAGTGGTTCCACTTTATTTTTTTTCTATTGTATAATATAAATATTCTTTCAAATATGCAGTAACTTCTGCTGTGATGACTTATTTAAAATGCAGTAGTTGGTTTAGAAATATAAAAATACATTGAAAAGTGACAATTTAAGTTTATGGAGCTGTAATAGGTTGGGTTTTTTGTGTAAGGATATATTCTGATGTATGTAAGGTAGAATATTCACTGAAAATACGTTTGTTTCCCTGAGACATGTAACCTAAGAACACTATTTCTTCTTTCACTCGATCAGCTTAGGAGCAACATGTTTTCAGAGAAATTGGGTTAAATGACAGAGCTGGATGTATATATATTAGTTATCTGCCTGATCATCACCATAGAGACATACCAGGAATCCAGTTGTTTTTTGGGACAGTGATATACTATGCAGAGATATCATAGCTGAACTAACTGCAGTGGGAAATAATATGCTAGTGCTTGTGCAGGACCTTCACTTGGCTAATTAGCTGACTAAGCAATGCTAACTATAGCAGGCATTATGCCATGTAAGCAGAGCTGTACTACTTCTGAGACACAGCTACTGCCTGTACACAATGCTATTTTTGGGAACTGTGAACTTCTCACCGCTTATTCAGAGCGAACTGCATGCATCTAGCTCCCCCTTGGTGTGTAGAGGAAAGAAGGCTGCTTTGAAAAGCAGAAAAACTTAAAAGAGACAAATGGCATTGAGTTTCTTTAACCTATTGGCTGGGTCTCCTGGAGGTATATGCAGAGTCTCAAGGGTCATTGCGATGAGTTCAGCCTCAGTGGCAGATCTACCAGGCTGGCATTTGCTTGGTGATTTTGAACAAGCTGATTTCTTTCCTATCATCTCTAAAACCGGGTAGCTCCTCAGAAGTGCATTCTTTTTATATAATTAGCATTGCTGAGACATTATTAGCAACTTTGCTAGAGCCTGTGAGGAGAGATCTGCAAACAGCAAACTAATATCTATTAGTTCTGCTGGTTGATCCAAAACTACTGGGAAAGCATGGTTTGAGATTGAGAGAGCTGCTTAATGCACCCCGAAGATGTTTAACGTCTTTGTCACTGACATGAACAGTGGCATTGAGTGCACCCTCAGCAAGTTTGCCAATGACACCAAGCTGTGTGGTGCAGTTGACATACTGGAGGGAAGGGATGCCATCGAGAGGGACCTGGACAGGCTTAAAAGGTGGGCCTGTGTAATCCTCATGAAGTTCAACGAGGCCAAGTGCAAGGTCTGAAGAGGTTGTGGAGTCTCCATCACATGGAATGTTCAAGAATGGATGCATTCCTGTGCAATGTGCTCCCTGCTTGAGCAGGGAGGTTGGACCAAATGACCCACTGTGGTCCTTTCCAACCTGACCCATTCTGTTGATTCTATGGTGCTGTTCTGCACCTGGGTCAGGGCAATCCCAAGCAGAAGTACAGGCTGGAAGGGGAATGGATTGAGAGCAGCTCTGAGGAGGACTTGGGGGTGATGGTTGACAAGAAACTCAACATGACCTGGCAATGTGTGCTCACAGCTGAGAAAGACAACTGTGTCCTTGGCTGCATCAAAACCAGCATGGCCTGAAGGTCGAGGGACGTGATTCTGCCCTTCTACTTCCCTGAAATGAGACCCCACCTGGAGTACTGCCTCCAACTCTGGAGACCCCAGCAAAAAAAAGACATGGACCTGTTGGAACAAGTCTAGAAGAGGGCCATGAAGGTTATGATGGGACTGGAGCATCTCTGCTATGAAGACAGGTGGAGAGAGTTGGGGTTGTTAAGCCTGGAGAAGAGAAGACTCCAGGGACATCTTATAGCAGCTGCCCAGTACCTAAAGGGTGCTACAAGAAAGCTGGAGGGGAACCTTTTACAAGGGCATGTAGCAATAGGACAAGGGCTGATGGCTTTAACCGGAGAGTAGGTTTAAATGAGAAATAAGGAAGAAATTTTTTTATGATGAGGGTGATGAGACACTGAAATAGGTTGCCCAGAGCACTTGTGGACTCCCCATCCCTGGAAGTGTTCAAGGCCAGTGTTAAAGTGTTTAAAAATCCTGGATGGGGCTTTGAGCAACCTGATCTCATGGGTGGCAGATGGTTTGAAACTAGATGATCTTTAAGGTCCTTCTAACCCAAACCATTCTATGAAAATTGTTTTTTAATGTTTGAACTTCTAGGAAAATTGATATTTGGTGCAAAACATGAGTTAAAAAGGCAAGAGCTTTAAATAGAGTTACTTGGATTTGTTCCTATATAATGAGAAAATTTGACTGATGTGAACACAGAGCCACAAAATCTTTCAGTTCAACTAAATAATATTTTTTTGGTGGAAAATGTTCTGGATAATTTTTTTCCCCCCTGCTATGTGAGTCGGTTTCTCTTACAGAGGAAAATGTTCTTAGAAGCTGTTTTGGAGCAGTTGTAATGAGTAGGAGGTGGGAGTACCAAAACTGCAGCTATTCAGGGTAAGGCATGCTCAGAAGATATAATTAAAACTATTTCTCCTTTTTACTGAAGTCTATCGTGATGTTAATGCCTCCCTTAATGAATTAGATACACACTGCTTTTTCCATACCTTTTTTTTTTACTGAGTTGTGGTTCATTTATCATCTTCAGAAAAGCCCCGGCATGTTTTTCATCTGGTCAGCGAATTTGGAAAGAAATTAATGGATGCAAATTATGATTAATAACTTATTTACTCTGCTTTTCTTTTTACAGCAACTCCACCACAGCACATATATTTAAAGCACCATAAAATCAGCAAGTAGTAGTTTACACAATATATAAAGAAAGTTATTTACTTTGGAAAAAATCATTCTACAAACTAAAAAGAAATAAGAAATATTCAGATAGAGCCTTTTGGCCTACAACAGCTCTCAAGTTGTGACAAGAGGTCCCACCATCTCAAAAGCTCTCTATGTCATTTGGTTCAAGCTCCCTGTCTTTAGTGATGTCAATAAGTGGTGCCCCCTGTGGCTCCAATGTCATCATCTCCCACAGAAAACTATCTGCTTATCTCTTACCTACAGTTCTAAGATGATAAATGGAGTTTTTATGGAAATTTTGAACATGCTAGTTCTGAACAAGGAAAGACTGGTCTCCTGTTTGGTAAAGGAGACTCTTTTCAACTCTGAAAATACAGTAAGAATTTCCCTCTGAAATATTCACCTTCAGGAATATAAACTTCTTCTCTCTGTTTGAAGCTGAGTCACTGTGTATTTTCTGGATGAGGAATGAGTACACAGAGTTTTTAGGAGACGCTCTTGTTTAATCATTCTTTGGTTTTGGTAATAAATTCCAGCTTTCATCATTCATGAAGTGACTGATACAAGAATCAATCAGATGTTCCACCAGGTTGTACTTTTTCAGAGCTCTTCATGGACTAACCTAAACTTATGCAGAGATATCAGATTCTCTAACATCCTGTATATCTTGGCATCATAATTATTGAGAATCTTCTGCTATCTGGTTTCAGAAAAGGATAAAGACAAAAGTAGGCATGGCTAATAAATGAAAAGACCCACTGTATTTTTTAAGGTAAGAGGAGACACCATTCCTGGTATCAAAAGGAAAGGTAGCCTACATATCCCAAATAATTGTAGTTATATCATATGAAAGAGAAGAAAAAGAGGAACTTTATTTTTTTTTCTGCTTCTGGAAGCATCATCAAGTATTCAGAATAAGCTACAATGAGTAGTGTAGGGATGTAGGATGAGGAGTACTCAGGCTGTACCTATTGAATGCAAACTTCTTTTATTTCTCTTCAGGGAAATGGAAAGAAGACTAGAAAAGGGACAGGGATGACTACTCTTAGTTGGCTTCTTTTGTGCCATTTGCAGTCTCATTAGCATGAAAAGGATTGGGGTTCTATGATCGATGTTGGTCCTAATAAAGGGAAAATAATTTATTTTCTTTGAGTCTTTTTTTAGTTGTGGCTGCCTTAAGACTTCAGTAGCTTGGATATTGCTTGTTTATCAACTGAAAGTCAGGGTAAATATTAAAATAATCACTTATATCTTTTATTTCATTCCCTTGGCTTTTTTACATCAATTACTCTAGAAAAATGCCCGAGAAAAATGTCTATTGGAGAACTTTTCTACTTTAGAACTGAAATTTTGTAATACCTGCAAAAATGCTATCTTTAGATTGATACAAAGGGAGAGGTCAAGCAATGTTCAAAGGCTTATTATTCTTCTCTTTATCAACGATAGATACCAAACATTCTGTTCCTCTGAACCAGCAGCTTTATTTTAATTCCTTTTATCTCGCTGGAGAAAGGTTAAAGGGAAAGATTAAGGCATAAAGATTTGTAAGAATTACAAGATTCTCTAAAGCATTTCCAAAGAAGCTTTATTTTTGGCTCAGCTGCATGATAACACAACTCAACTTTTGTTCTGCTTTTAGCTGAGCTATTTATACTTTGCAATTCATTGTGGACAGTGCCTGAGGTTATTATTATTTTCCCTCATGAGTTTGTTTGTTTGGTGATGGTTTTTTTTGAAACGTCATTTGAGAATATTATTCAAACATTTTTTTTGTGCTTGGGATGTTTTAAAATGCCCTTTTTGCTTTCTCATTTACACTAAGTGACAGCACTGTGAGTTTAATTCAGCAGAAGAAAAACTGTATCATATCAACCCAGAAAAGCAGGTGGTATATCTTGCAGCCTGAAGGAATGAGACTTGGCCCCTATTTCTCTTTTTGAAATGAAGTAAGGGAACATGACAGGTGGTAACAAAAAAGATACCATCACAAACTTCCTCCTTGAAACAGTTCCTATAAAAATGCAGCAGAAAGATGTCCAGTGAAAATGGTTAGCTGTGTGGGAAACTTCCCAGGGAATTCTGACACTATCAAATGGCTCTTCTACAACTGAGAGTTGCTAAGCGAAACTAGAAACTGGTAGAAACCAGGTGCTGAATAGTTCAGACCTCTGTTGAATGTTTCTAATTACTGCTTCTTTAGAGAGTTTAACTTTGCCACCAGTAGAAATTGCTCCATTAACTGCAGTGGTTATTAGATCAATACAAGGTCAAGAAGAAAATCTATGTTTTGGAAGGAAATGGATTAAGCACTGAAAAAAGATTTTACTTTGTGCCCCCCCCTTTTTTTTTTTTATACCAGACTGATTTGTGAGTTGAATTTTCGCATTGTTTTTTAGTTTTGTTTTTCTACAAGCCGTAATTAAAGCATGAGTTGCCTTGGTGCAGGACAGAATTGGGGCCAAGGTCTTGGTCTGCTGCTAGCTTAAACCATTTTTGAATCCAGGTGGAAAGTCTGAGAGGCTGTACATGTTGTGGCACACCAGTACTATTCATGCCCTGTAGCATGGATCATGGAAGAGGCACCAGCTTGAACCCTGGGGCAAGGTGGAACATCGAAAAAGTGTCAGGAACTGGCAGATGATTTTATGGGTTACTTGAGAAAGAGCAGGCTTTCAGGAGATGAAGTTATTTAATCAAGGATTTGGGTTTGTTTTCTTTTTTTTTTTTCCCCCCATGAAACTTATCATTCTCTTATGTGCATTTAATGACAGTCTGATGCAGACTTGAGAACAACATGGGATCTTTCACAGTCTAGTGAGAAAGACTATCCCTTTGGGGGAATGATCCATGTATTTAACTGCTTTGTACCTCTTATTTCCTATTGATTTTTGTCTTGGATTGCTTGTGGTTTAAGTAGAAGTTTCTCTGCTTTAGTTTGAAACCTGTGTAAGGTATGCTGTTAACTAATGTACCTGTTATATTCTTCTTTCTCATTTCCTTGGCATAAATTATACTTAGCCAGTTGATTCCAAACTGTTTATCTTCACTGAGCTATAATCTACAGGGCAGCAATTGGGTGTGAGTTAGAGACAACTTTTCTAGAAATGATGTTATGTTAAGAAATAGCTTACACACAAACAGTCAAGCAAAGGTTGCTGGAAATAAAGGAAATAAAAACTCAGTCCTTTTTCATTTGTTTTGCCTATCATGTGTCTTCTGTAGTTTGTTTTGTCTTTACCCTTGCCATGTGACTCCCTCATGCTAATAAATTTCTTTAAGAAATTCCACTGTATAGCCTTAGCACTGCTCTTTCACCATCAGAGGGTTCTGAGTGTTCTTGCTGGTATGGTAAAGTATGATGATACCAGAGGTAGAAATACTGATTTATATTTTTCATGGGTTTTTTGTATTACTCATTTTGCTTTAATATATATAGTATTATATTTAGGAATGAGATTAAACCCAACATGTTTCAGCTATTCAGATTTAAGCCTGGTAAGAATCAAATTAATTTAACTTGTTTCTACTCATACCAAAAGCATAATCATATTTCAGAGGCATCATCAATTATGTATACAGGTGTAAGCAACATGAAAATAGAGGAGCTATGCTTTTTTTTTTTTTTTTTCCCCACCGTATTTTCAGCTTTTTGTAGTTTCAGTAGCTGGACTGCATCCAGCTGCAGCACCTAGTGCAGCTTATAAAATACCTAGAACTGAACAAGTATGGTGTAGACTCATACAGGTGCGGGCACTGAAGAAAGTGATCCGTTTTAGAGGCTATAGGGAGCACACTGAAGGATGGGGCTGCAGCCTCATGACACAGGGGATGTTGTAGGATGTTTGGTACAAACGTCACTGACAGTGTATCAGGCAGGAACATTGACATCAATAGCAGCTTCTCTAAAATGCAAAATACTAATTGTAACCATCAAACCGGATAGGGAAGTTCTACAGGTAGGTCACTTTGCAGTAAGATAATATATCCCATCCACGTCCCAGTCAAGCAGGGTTTTACAGCTGCAGCCGGGGAGGGTAACAGGGATCAGGTGTGTCTGGTGGATAAGCCTTTCAACAGAAGTGATTTCACCTGAACCCTGCTTAGCTATGTGTGTATAGGAGGACTTCTGATTGGGTTTTGTGGCTGAATGATCTTGGGGGAGAGTTGTGACTTGAAGGTTCTGATAAAAAGTGAAATGACGTGACTATTATCTAAAAGCAATGTATTTCAACTGCCCTAGGAATCTAGAGGAGAATTTGAGGCAAATGAAAAGTGGCAGTCTCACCTTTGAGGGCTTTAATAGACTTGTGGAAGCAGCCTTACAAGTAGTGCTGTGGAAGGAGGATTTAAAGATAGAGCTGTCACGATTTTTTAGAAGCATTGCTACAAAAAGACTATAGAGCATATAAAAGCTGTGTGACTCAGCCAGAAACAAGGTGAAAGGCTGTTTTGAGTGAATGATCTGAGAAATGTTTTCTTCAAGGCATTTTTAAGTGTTTTAATATATAAGAACAGAGTGAAAGGATGCGATTGAAGCAGGTAAGTCTTTGCTGCAGCAATTTATGCAGTTAAAAGGATTAAGTGTTCCTCTTTTTAGTGCACAGAGTTCACGTTTAAATTTTATTTAAAAGGGTACTCTCCGGTTGCAGTTTACACTGATTTCAGCAGACTGGAAGCTGATCTGTGTTGAGCTATCACCACCTAGTGGTAATAGGGAAATGGTAAAAAAACGAAACCGTGGAGATTCTTTCAGGTGTTTCTGTTAGCTGTTGTGCTTCTGTTGGGTGTTGTGGAATACGCAGGAAAAACCAGACTGATGAATTTTGATAGAAAAAAAATAATAAACGCAGTAGTCCTTCACCAGCCTAATTTTTTATGGGTCTCAGTATTGTATGATAGCTTGTTAAGGAGAAGTTATTTAATAATTTCTATCTTAAAAATATTTCTTGTAGATGTAATTAGCTAGGACACCACTTTTCTATTGTTGCCTATTTGTTGATTGACTGTACATCAATCATTGATGTTTAAAAGAAGGTAAGGTTTCTTCTACCTGTGATGAAAAGTTTGTTTTTTAAATGCAGCTATCTACATTTTGTATCTACCGTGCTGAATTGATTAAATATATATATTGTTTGATGTATATGTATTCGATACACTGTTTAAAAAATGCTTTCGCTGTTTAATAAAAATCACTTTCAGTAGTGTACACAATAAGGAATGTGTTACATAATGACTGGAGGTAGGCTGGTGGTGGAGTCCTGGAATTTTGACATCTTCTTGAATGGGTGTGTTCTGCCGGCATCTGTTTCTATACCTTTTTGAGCAATCAGTATAGATTCTCCACTCCTTTATCCCCACTCCAGTGCAGCTGGGAGGGAGACTGTGGCTCACACCTCCATTAAGCCAACTATTGGGGCTTGGCTTTTTTCCCTTCTCAAATGTGTACAGTCGTCCTCTTTAAAGCTGTAATTAAAAACTGTAATTTTCATAATTTCTTCCTTGACATAGCAGTAGGAGAGGGGGAAAAAAAGAAGATCTGTCTAAAAGAACTGAGCTTGTCTAGCCTAGAGAAGCTGAACTGTGGGGGAGAGAGAATGCAATGCTGCCTCTGAATGCCTTGTAAGGGTAATAAGGGAAAAGCTATTGAGCTGAAGAGCAAAATTACCCAAGAATAATCTAGCTGTCAATAAATCCAGGTTTCTGACCATTAAAGAGACAAGTGCCTTAAGTGGGCATCTAGTGATAGGGAAAGAAGGATGATTACTTCAGAAGTAGAGTTTGGTATGTTCATGAAAGAAACTGAACATGATCTTTTTTGTAGTAGTAGTTAGGTGCTAGGGTCAGTGATCCTGGGAACTCTTCTCTGAACATCTGCCCTGAAACATGGACACAGTGTTTTTTGGAAATGTTTGAACATATGTTCCTCCATTGTTTTTTGTACCTCTTCTACACTGTAGAATCATCATATTGGAATCTTCATATATATCGCTGATAGTTTTCATGTCTTTGTTTTGATTTGTGTCTTCATAGTTTAGACTAAATTTACATGCTTCAAAGCCAGAAGCCACTATGTCTGCATAGCTTTATACTGTGCCATATTGAGATATCTGAGCTATCGGGTATCTCACAAGGTACTGCCCCAAGCCAAGCCAACATGCCTGAAAAAATAAGCAAGATAAAAATCCCTTCCACTTCATGCCCAGAAGTGGCCTCCTTCAGCACTGTCTTAGTGAACTCATCAAACCAGAAGTGTAGAACTGATTGACAGTTTTTCTATGTTTATGTTCACCATAAATAGTGTGCATGGTGTCCTCTTGGAAGGGCTTTTGCTTCTTTGTGGTACCTGTCAAAACATGAACAACTTATCTTCCCTTTCTGTGTGCTGAGACTGTTTCTGAAAACAGAATTAAGTTTCTTTTACCATCTTAAGTACTTGTGTGACTGCTATGAGACAGAAAGGTGTGTGATCTCTGATGTCTTTTTATAAGTTCTTTTAAGAAAAATATTGCCAAAAGTCATCAGTTGCTTTAACCTTACGTAACTTTTTAGAACATGATTGTTTTACAAAAATTCATAGCTGTTGTCTTTCAGTTTACTGTTATATTTGTAATGTAAATACATATAGTGTTTTGTAAAAATTCAGATATGTTATGTAAATATGAAATTGCCTAATAAAAAAGTGAGGAAGAACAGATTACTGTCCAAGTGCACAGACTGAGCACGCAAAAATTATGTGCTGTAGTTTGAATTAAATGGCAGTTTTATGTCTTGAAGTAGAAAAAAATAGTTACCATATTTTTTGACAAATGTAAACATAAAATAAACTTATATTCCACTCAGAAGTTGCTTTCTTTGATTACAAATTGCTCTGTGTGTTAGGTGTTTTGCTGCCTTGTTAGACTAAGTGGTTTTTGACTCCATGTTCAGGAAAGGCTTCCTCTGGGAACTCCATTCTCTTTGCCCTGAATTTTAGACTTGTTGCTAGCACAAATAAATGTGTGGCTCCTTGACTGGACACCTCTTAGGGGTTTCAGTGTACTTCACCTGCGATTTCTCTCTAAATAAAAGTCTTGTTTGATTTCATGAGGAACACAAATACCAATATTTGTTTTACTTTAAAATTATCAGTATTTTTCAGGTGATGGGTTTTATCAAATCCAGTAGTGTTGTGGAGAAGTAAAAGAAAAAAAAAGGAGGATAAGATAAAAGATATACTATGTTTGAAATTATTTCTTCTGTACATCTAATGAAAAATTTCAGCCCAAATCCATGTTGTATGATGCTAGTTTAGACAAAATGGTATGATGTCATCTGGCTTTCTCTGCCCTCCTCACTTTCTTTTTCTAGAACTAATTACTAGTATCTTGTGTGAAGAAATTGTAATGTTTTTAAATGATACATTGTTCTTTAGTGTCTTAGTATATTGCATTAATTATGATACTCTCCATCTCTTAAGAGTTTTATCTGCTGTCATGGTACAAAGTGGGAATTTGAAGAAGTAGCAAAATGCTTTTTGGCATGTTACTGTGCACGTGGGGTTGCAAGTCTCACTGTGTTAGGTGCTTCTCACGGTACCAGTTACATATATCACACTTCATTCCCCCTCTGGCTGAACCAGACTGGTGTGCTGATAGGCACAGTCAGAAGGTAGCAGATGAGGATGTATTGGTGTCTGTTGGAGGCACCAATGGTGTCTTGACAGGAAGAAAGGGCTTAAATTTTTTTTTTTTTTTTTTTTTTTTGGAAGAGTTGTAACTATTGTCAGGTAGCGATAATGTTGGACTCCTTGATACTACAGGGTGATCTTACTCCTAGTTTTCTTCTCTCAACATCAGGAACTGTAGTGATAGGACAACGACTAATGGTTCAAACTAAAAGAGCAGAAATTTAGGTTAGATATACAGAATTTAAGGTCAGGTTGGATGGGTTATTGAGCAACCTACTCTAGTGGGAAGTGTCCCTGCCCATGGCAGGGGGTTTGGAACTAGATGATCTTTAAGGTCCCTTCCAACCCAAATCATTCTGTGATTCTATGAACACTGTCATGTGCTGACCACACACCTGAATTCTTGTTCTCCTTTGATCATCTTAAATGAATCCTTTTTCTATTTTTCCGTGTTTCTTTAACCAAAATAATAGAAATATAACTGAGCTGTATTCCACCATTTTTGCCACAACTTTATAGTCTCCTAATCTCTCCTCCACTGTGATGCCCCTTAAGGCTCTTTTATGTGCTTGTAAATCTGCTTCAGTAATTTCCAACACAGCAATGTGGGGGAGCTTGACTGATACCTCCTGCACTCAGTTTGCTTGATGGCACTGAAAAGATGTGTGATTAAATTAAATAAGGATCTATGACGTAGAAGGGCCTCTCTCCATCACATGGGTGTGAAATAATTTGTCCTTTACCAATGGCAAACTGTAAGAGTTTAGGCATGCCACATGTGACGATTACTAGTACAAGTATAAATTGTAGCAACCGTACTCCAAGTTCTTTGTGAAAGTTGGAATCAACTTTCATGCAGTCAAACAGATAAAAGTTGGGGAGGTCTGGCCGATGAATGTAATGGGTCCTAAGCTCTTTCCCCCTGAACAGTTCTATTTCTACTAGGCTGCAAGTATTCAGTGAAAAGACTATAGGTTAAAGGATAAGAGTGAATGAGTAAAACAGCATTCCATGACTGAACTTGTAGTTCTCGGAAATAGTTTATTAATAAATACCTTTGCTTACAGGAACGTACTTTCTTAAAACATTTGTGACCAATTAAAATGTTCTTTACTCTCGAAACAGAGCACAAATTTAGGTCAGCATACCATAAAATGAGCCCTTTAGGTGGCACCCCTTTGCACTGTGTACCGTGTGGCAGACTATAATTTCATCTGATGTCTGGAGTGAAAATTTGTCTGTAAGGGTAATTGTCTAGCCTGGTGCTCTCAGTTTTTGACCCTCTTAGTAATTACATGAGCTTTCAGAAGAAATGTTGACTGTGTGATCTGTCTACTCAAAGCTGTGTGATAGGTGAGATCCAAGCTGCAGAAATCATTGTGACTGCTAGAATAAATCTAACCTTTCCCTGGAATGTTCTCTCCAATGCTTTTCATTTCTATTGCTGCTGAGCTCTTATGAAGGAGAGGAAAACCCAGTCTATTGACTTGATTTCTAGAGAGGGAAGATGCGTTTGGTTTTTCAAAAACTATAACTGTGAGTGCAAAGCAATTAAAACCTTTTGTTGTTTGTTGATTTGTAATAGCTGTCTATAGCAAGATAGACATTCATGCTTATTACCGGAACAGAATTTGCTGGAATCAACTTGAGATGTTTTGCGATATCTGTTGAGCCCAAACCTGGTCTGATTTTTGTCCAGACAATGCTTTATTATTGAAAAATACTTAGCACCTTGAAATCTTATCCGTGAGAAATTATTCCTGCTGTTTTATTTGACTTTACTACCAGTTCCACCTATTCTCAGGCCAGCAGGGTCTAAGTGTGATACTTTGTGTGATGGGTAGGAAGCTGGAATATTCCCTGAAAAGACTACGCATTAAGAGTGAGAAAGAATCATTTTCAGAGTCTTTCAGGATGAAAGAAGCAAGTAGTATTCTACCCAGTCCCAAATGTTCTGCACTGATGACCATGAACAAGGCCTGTCTTGGAGCTCTTAGTGCTTTCAACACTCTGGAGTTTTATCCTTCAAGAAGCTAATTATTTTAATACATCTCTGTTAGATCTCCCTTTTTCCTGGAAAGAAAGCTGAGATTTCTTACAGCTCAGATGGTGCTTTTAATGGAGAGGTTATTGTGATGTCCTGGGCCAGTGAATGTTTAGAATAACACCTTTCTTTAAATGACCAGCTGTTGGCAAAAGATCTGAACCAGGAATGTACATGGTCATCCCTTTTTAGGCTCTGTTGACTAAACTTCATCTGAGCTGGGATAAATAACTAAGTAATTTGAACACTTGGGACCTAATAGTAGATACATAATTCTGATATATAAGCCTCATATATTTAAGCCAAACAAAGCTCAAGTAAACACACAAATATGGTAGTCTGCCAGAACAGACTATGTTTGTTAGTGTAGAAATATTAAATAAACTGCATTGACTAGAAGCCTACTTTTAATTTTCTGATAACCAAAATGGGGTTTTGGCAATGTATGATGATAATTTTATATTAACCTTCCTGCCTTCGCGAGTGGATTCAAAAGAAAAAAAAAAGAAGCTCCAAATCTTCATTCAAAACACAGATTATTCTTATAAATATGTCTTAATTTATGAGGATGTCTTAATTTATGAGGATATCTTTGAGTATTAATTCCTAAGCAGTGATGAGGGATTGCATGAGATTGCATGCTGGCCCCTTGAGACCCAAATCATACTTTGATTCCCCCCCACCCCCCAATAAAGTTTACTTCAGTATTCAATATGGAATTTATTCTTCAGTTTGTTTGTTTGTTTTATCTTTTTTTCCTAAGCTTTCAGGTGTATTGTTTTTTGATTTTTTTTCATTGCTACCCTTTTGAAATTCAGCAGCATGAAGAATTGGTCAGAGTCAGATACAGGTCTTTATATAAAGTTTTATTATTTTCTTGGTATTTTCTGCAGTAGCAAGGTACAAAGAAAATAAGCCTGCCTTTTGCTTAAATCCGTATACAGTAAACTATGCACAGCAGCAGATATTTCTGAATAAAAATCTCAAGACCAGAGATTATATGCCTCATCAGCTGCTTGGCTTTGTTATATTTATTCAATGGTTTTGGGGGCTTTGGCAGTTAGCTGTTATTCTGTTTTGTGAGTTCTTATGGTGTTGCTTGTTTTCTGCTGCAAAACTCCAGCTACTGCCAAGGTCCACCACCCTCTCATAAGTCCTTGGTTGTTCTCCTCTCATTGCAGAGCAAAGCCTCATTTTAGTACTTTCTGAGAAACCAAAAATCAGTTGTTAGGCATGGAGCTGCTTTATGGTACAGCACAGTCCAAACAGCAAGTGTCATCTTCCAAGGAGGTATCTGAATATGAACCTAGTATCCTGTGCTCCTGTGAGTACCTGCTGCTAAGTGGTGCTTTGTATTTGATTAAGCAGTCATTTTCCAGAATGGAGAAATCATTTGGGAGTGATGAGGGCAGAACTTCCTTCTGCATATTTTTGTCATAATTTCCCAAGTGCATACTCAAGTGAAGGATTCAGACTTGAACCTCTTTCTTATGGACTGAGTATGTTCACTGACTAGAGATTTAGCACATGTAGTGCAAGCAATCAAAACTGTTCTTCTATTAGTTTATTGCATGTACATTTTGATAAACAATTCGGTAGCCTTGATTTTTGCGCTCAGTCCAAGTAGGGCTCAAAAAACCTTGGAGGTAGGGTACAACCCACTTCAATTGAAGTAATCTGTCTTTTCCCCTCAAATCATCCTGAAGTCTTTTATCCTCCCAGCTGTGTCCTACTCCAGAACCTATTTACAGGAACCAAAGAAGTCACCAAAACTTCCTCCTCTTTATCCTTGGTTCCCCTCTTGTCATATTGACTCATCTTGGGGCCCTCACTTTCTCCAAAACTAGCTTCTTCAGCATTTGGCGAGAACTTTGAAAGGTCTGGGGTAAGCTGCATAATTCACACGCTGACAATACATGATTTGGAGTTAGATGACTGAGATTTGATGGAGGCAAGGGAGGAATAGGTGGCAGGTCTAGTCCCAGGCAATCATAACTTCAGTACTTGCTCAACCCATGAGACCAGTAACATTAAACCCCAACCCCTTCAATCTCTATATCATTATCTTTCATTGTGATTTAAGCGAATTTTGAGCGTTAATATGTCCTGTGAGCCTTTGTAGATTGAGGTTTTACCCACTGCTACGTTTACCTTCCAGCAGAGTCATGGTTTGCTACAGAACTATTACTTTGGGAGGTTTTTTTAAATGGTATACTCATGTAGTCAAGAGTCCAAGTAATGATACATCTAAAGATATAACTATTTGGGTAATCTTGTTAATATGCATGATAGGCTTCTTCAGAAGAAATCTAAAGGCAGATAGGAATAGTTTCAAAGGAGTCATTAATGCCTTAATGTGTTAGTGATCCATGTATAATGGAGTCCCTCTATAGTCACTGACAGGTGTCATAATGGTCTCAGTACAGAAAAATTGATGTAGCTCCTATTTCATTTTAACCTTAACTTATATCTCTTCCTTAACTAAAACTGCACAGTAAGACTAAAAAATTATGTGAAACCTGAGGCCATAGGTAAGGTAACAAATGCATAAGAAGTTCATACGTGTGTTGGAGCAAACCAAAAGCTTTCAGAAGACTGCAGCCTAATAGTAACTGAAATGTGGAAAGCTTGTGGAGTTCAGCTATATTAATTTTATTCTTATTTTTGTTGTAGGGTTTGTACCATGACAATGCACACAATAAAAGCAGAGTGACTTTTTTACCTTATTATCTGAGATAAAAAGCAGAAACAAACAATATTAAATAGAGAATATTGAATTAATAGGCATTAAACTTTTTATGTTACATTTAAAATTTCAAAATATATGAAATACTAAAAATTCAGGGCATATTTAAAAATCAGTATTTTTAAAGAAAGCATCAGCAGATTCTTCTTTTTGTATGTGAGATCTCAGATATTATTATAGTGGAGACCAATACTCCATCCACTCTGAGATGTGTACTTATCTCTCATGCTCTCAGTCTCAATCTAATATTTAACTGTGAAAAGTGGAATTATTTGAATGAGAGAGAACAAATGACTCCCCAGACCAACCTGGTAACTTTATGGCTAGAGATTTTGCTCATGTGGATAAAATGTGGGATGAAATTATTGTCCAAAGGAGGCAGAGAAGTGATGTTTGAAGTTTGCTTTCCATATAACCATTGTTTTGCTTGCCTGTTATTAAACAGCGCCTTGATATTTCTGCAAATCTGTAATTCTTCCAATTCATGCCTGTATCAAAACAAGATGTCATTTAAAGATGTAGGACAAGTTGGTAAAATGAATAGCAACAAATTGCTGGAGGCACGTGGTTGCTTTTTAGCAGTGTAAAGTTGCCAGACTGTTCAGTACAGTGTATAACTTCCTGCTTAAACTGACTCTAGTGCTAAAGTAATGAGAGAAAGTAAAAATGGTCTTTAACAACGTTTCAGAAATTACAGACTAATAAATCTGATGTATAGAATAAAGTGGAAGTGATTAGACAAGTAAAAATGTGCTGCAAAGGGAAAGAATAAATATTACTTTTATAGAGAGAAATTGCACACTAGGGTGCAATTCAGTTAGGGTAGAATTTAGGGTAGGCTTTCAGACAAACTTGCTATAATTGAAAGTATGATAAGCACTTGAAAAAATTTTACATAAATTTTCTCACTAAATATTTTTAATGGAATAAGAGGGAAGGTACACTTGTAGACTAGTAAGAGACTAAATAAAAGGAAAAAGAAAAAACTAATAGGAAAGGATTTATTTTCTTTTTTTCACATGAAAAAATTATCTGGGATAGAAGGTGAATGGTAAAATAACAATTTTGTTGAAGTTCCCCATGTTGATCACCCTATTTAAATCTAAAACTCAGTAGATATACTGGCAGAAGATTGCAGATCTTAATAATTAGAAAGTTAAAAAAAGGGAATAAAATTACTATTAATAGATTATGCAAATGGAGTATATATGTATTCAGAATTAGACACTCCTATTTCTGGATGCATACATACCGTTGAGAACCTTGATAGAAAGGAGGCTTGTAACAAAATATCACTGCTGCTCTTCATAAATTGTGTCCACTTGTTTCAGAAAGGATATGATTAATCAGAAGGGGGTAAGAGGGCATATCGGGGAGAGGGGGGTTTGTTTTGTTTGTTTATTTTGTTTGTTATTTGTGGTGGTGTTGTTTTTGTTTAGTTTTGGGGGGTTTTTTTGAATGGGAAAGCTTCCATGTGAGGAGAAATTAAAAAGTTTAGAACACTGCTTGGAAAACAAATGTCAAGATAATGGACAGTGGCATATAAATGGAGTGACGAAAGCAAATGGAAGATTTTCCAGTCTTCCCCAGGATGGACAAGTTGGAATAAATAATGAAAATATCAAGTGCCAGATATAAATAGTTTTTTACACCATGCATAATTAAATGTGGGAGTTCACATCTGCTGACAATTTTATTAATAGCTTCAAAAGCCATTAGACAAGTTCAAGGAAGAAAAAGGCATTAAGTGCTATTGAAAACAGTGATTTATTGAAGCTCTTTTACCCTTAAGCCACAGATAACTGATGATGGAAGGCTACACAAGGAGAAGTAATGCTGTTTATTTGCCCTGACTTCTCTTTTGAAACCTTATATAGAAATCTTTGATCAAGTTCCAAATTTATATAATTCTTAATATTTTCATCATAGATGTGCTTACTCTCTCCTGTGTTTGACCTTTTGTTTCCTTATTAACTCATCCAGGTCCAGGAAAGGGGTTCCAGTTGAAGGTCTCAAACCATACACTCAAATAACTTGCTGTTCCTTGGTCCCTCCTATGTTGAGTATGTAGGTATGTTTGGAGATCTGCTCTTGGCTGAAGATCACAGCCCCAAAATATTATTATAGTATCCAACTTTCCATAGATTTAGCTGCAGAGTTAAGAGATGTGATCTTACCAGCATCTCCACAGATGGATGTCCATATTCACCATGTCCTTAAAAGCCTGTTATGTAGAATAGCTGGCAACTGTGGGGTCTCAAATTGTGTATTTTACACTTCAGCTGACATTGGCCTGAATTAGCACTTTCTGCTGTGTTGGTGCTGATATGCATGCAGGATTTAGCATATACCCTGTCATCATCATCATCATCATCATGGC